>PISX010000620.1:0-257742 GCA_004024625.1 Mellivora capensis
CTATCTTGGCACAAAGAATGAAGCATCAAAATGAGATGGAGATATCAGAAGAAGAAAGTGATGTTGAATGTTGAGCCACTACATGAAGGGCTGCCCTGGAGAAATTCCTAGACTCTTAGAGCAGATCTGCCTGAGTAAGAACTTTTATGTGATAAACATCTGAGATTTTGTTATAGTTCATTACTGCAGCATTACCTAGCCTGTCCTGCCAAATAGATGCTATACAGTAATGTCACCCATATTAAAAGTTTTCAAAAAACAAAAACAAAAACAAAAACAAAAACAAAAAAAAAAAAAAAAAAAAAAATTTGACTCCCTCACTAGCTCAGAAGCCAGGGACGTGGACTAGAATAGTTTCTGAACTGTCCCTATTCCCTTTACAGTTTCTTCCACTTTTACTATCTTAGAAATAGGCCACTGGCACCAGTCAGATCAGAGCTATCCACTGCCTGAAGTTTGATTGGGTCCTACAGAAATGAGCTGTACAGGGGAAGAGATCTTGAAGGCAATGGGAAACATGTGAAACTTGGGATGAAGTTAATCAGGCCCATATTACACTTAACATTCTTCTGTATTAAATAAAGGTCACTTCCTTCAAGATACTATTTTGAGCAAAAAAAGATTTCTGCAATTCTGCAAGACTGAAGTTAATTAAACAGCATAGCAAAAATGGAAACCAGATGTCACAGAACATTTTAAAAAGATTTTAATGACATTCAGCCTGCTTTCTTAAACACATTTGCAGTTGCTATCATTCCTTGTACTTAAGTTCATGAGTTGCTGGAATGGGAGGATTCGTATCAATTTCATATAAATGTCAGGAGAGAAGCGATTCAAAGAAAAGTACAGTTGGGGGGGAGTTTTGCAGAAGGTTGTTTTTTTTTTTTTTCCCCTTTCCCTATACAACCTAACCAGCTCTTTTGGCTTAAACTCTTGAACTCTTTTAAATTAATGTTTTCCATCTTTCAAAAGAACTTTCCATACCATCAGCTCTTACTCTCACTTTTTTATGATCCTTTCCGGTAGTCTCATGTTCAATTATCTTGAAAGCACCTGCAAGGTTAACGAAGAAACTTAATATCTGTCAATTCCAGCTCAGGAAAAAAACATAGCAGGGTGGAATTTTTCGAGATGAAAGTCACAGTTAACTCAAGTACAGACATCCACGATTAGACTTTCAGTGTATCTTCAGAACATGATACCCAAAACTCAAAATTACAAAATTTCCTCGAAATAACCAAAATTTCAAGTTAGTATGAAGAAGTGAAGGTTTATGATCTTAAAAAGTGCATTCATAAAAGAGAAATGTAGGAGTGACCAAATAGGGGTTCTTGAGGGTCTCGTCACTGTTTTTCTTCCAATTTTGCTTTTAAAACATCTTTTGGGATGTTTCCTAGAGTTTGAGACCATCTGATGATTACTGACATATGTCCCAAGTAAAATGACAAAATTTACAAATACTTTTTATACAGTAAGCCCCATCTATTGTAAATGGCATGCACCATTTTTGAAGTTCCTACAGACATGGTAATTATGAGGAAGCAATGAAATACCATGCTGTCTTGCTGTTTATATAAGCATCTTCATGCAACTTCAAACCAGCAGCTGCTTTAAACTGAAACAATGCTCTCCACTAAATCAGGGAAGAGATGACGTCAATAAATGCTACAAATCTGAAGCAAAAGGACAGGGAAGAATTCTAATGACTGCAGGAATAATGCAGACCTGAATCCAAAATTCACACAGCAGGTGGGGACGCTTATCTTGGGCTTGCTTCTGGTGATGCCTTTCACATGTGCGGTAGGGAGGCCTGTGCCTTCTGTATTAATTATCTTCAAAATGGGCCATTTTCCTTCCTGGACTTTATGCTTGAAGGCTTCCTACTTATTTTCTAAGGAAACTCTGTAATTCAAGCTATTTGTTCAATAAACCATATACCCATTACTGTTGCCATTAATAACTTGCAATATCCTAAGTATTATTTACCAAAAAATAAGAGTAAATGATGAAATCTAAAGGAACTGCTCTGCAATTAGCTGGGGTAGGTGCAAGCATGTGGGATAAGAAGGGTCCACATGGGGAGAGACTGGATGCAGAAAGATCAGTTTGGATGTTCTGGGAATACTAGGAAATGAGACGTGAGGGCAGCAGAAATGGAATGGCTGGAAAACATACATTAAAGAAGCAAAATTAAAATGACCAAACACTGTGGACTATTCATGAGAGTTGTCACCTACAAGTCTCATGAATGTCCTCTGTCCTCCACAGAGGCTCCCTCAGTCATCTTGCGTTCCTGAGGAAACCCTACCAACCACAACCCCCCATGGTCATGTCATTGTTCTATGTGTGTGTGTTTTGAGAATGAGATCTTAGTTATAGAAAGGGACTCTTGGAGCATACTTAATTCCAAACCCTCACTAATAGCAAGTTCTAAGTTTTCCTTTTCCTAATCAGTTTCTGGCCACGTATCAATGAAAAATGCAAGTGAAATGGCCTTGAAAGTTGAGGAAAAGGACAAAGGTAATGTGGTTTAAAGATGAGAAAGAACAGATTCTTTCCATGCCTGGAGTTCACTCATGCTACTACTCCTCTAAGCAGACTGCATGGTCAGGAAATGCACTGGGAAGCAGATGAGACACAGAGCTCTTGCTGTCTCTGGTCAGCATGCTCTGCGTGTTTTGCTCAGCCCCAAACCACTGCCACAGCATCTCGGAAAATTATGCTCTCCTTGGTCTTTGAAGTGAGACTAATAAACTTCCAGTAAGTTATGTTCTTTTGAACGTTTAGGCATATGGGCGGAATCATTCCTTCTTTCTCTTACTTGGTCTGTTTCATGACCAAGGGAGGGTCACAGGGAACAAAGATTTCTACCAAACAGGTTCTTTGTAAAGCTGGGAGTATATCTAGGGATTGACAAAACTGCCCCACATGAGTGGAAATAACCAGAATCTCACTGAGGAATGGAGAAAGAAGGTAAGGGAAAACCAAGTAGTGCCCTTTTGTTTTACTACAGAGCACCTTGTTCGTGAAGAAAATCCTTGGGGGAAAAAAAATTGGCATCTGCCATTTGTGTGATCCATCAAGTAAAGTGAACCTTCTGTACATAGAGAAAATATTTTCCAAACTCCTCATTCCTAACTGAGCCAACAATTTTCTTCTAATGTGCCTTAATCTTGCAAGTGTGTTTTCTTTAGTTTCTCACTCTACAGATGTCTTCTCCATCTGGCACTCAAAAAATACTGTTACTTGCATACAATTTTATTTTTAAAAAATCCCCAAATGTTTCATAGCAACAATCTTTGAATTAATCTTAGAGAGTTGAGCATCTGGTTAATTAGCCCCCATTCCACTATTTGAGGACTATTGATAAGTACACTCAATGTGTAACCCTATTCATTTCGTAGGTCAGATTAAGCCTTGAAAAAAGAATAAGAGCTGGTATTCCTGTTTACATGCATAGTATCTTATATAACAAACAGGAAACTCGGTCATCAATTTGCATATGCCACTTGTGCTCCCAAAGGCACATAAAGCTGCCTTCTGAAAGAACGAAGTTTAGAACAACACAACACATAAAAATGCTCTTTACTCTACTGAACACAGTCAGATTAAATTCCGTTTCCTACCTTGGAATGTTTCACACTTCATGTTACTAACAACTCCATTCCCCCCACTGCTATTTCTTCTAAAGTTCTGCTGTTCCCTCTCGGTCTCTTCATCATAACTGGCAGCACATTGTTGACACCAAGGTCACTGGCAAACGGAAGCATGAACTTGAGGGCAAGCTTAGTGAATGTTCTTAAACATGTTGTGGCAGATGATGTTCCCCTGTTTGTTAGCTCACTAATGGCCATCCTGTTCCACCCAAGTTGAATTCTGATGTTTTCAGACAGGACATAGCCCCAAGAATGGGTCAGTCTTAGCCAGCCATGATGATTCCACTTCCCTTTGCCATATACTCACTTTTCCATCCTTTCTTGGAACCAAAAGTAGACCCAAGACATAGTTGTAGTCAATGATGCTCAAGGGAAAGTTAGCTGAGAAGGATTTTCTTCAGAATAAAACAGAGATGCACAAAAGTTCTTGCCTCTTCCCCATGCTTCCTGGTCTGGAGAATGGTGAGGACATCGTACTCAAGCTGCCACAGCCATCTTAGAACCATGAGGGAAAGGCCAAGAATCCAAATGTACTCTGACAACTCAGAGCTTCTAAAATGGGCCCATGCTGCCAATACGTATATACTATGTGTGTGTGTGTGTGTGTGTGTGTGTATGTGTATGTGTCTGCAATGTATGCTCAAGTGTGTATATGTGGCAGAATTAAGACATATAATTATTAAGGCAAAAAATTCATGCTCACAAAATGATGCTATTTTGAGGAAGGTGAAAAGAAAGAAAAATTGCAGCAATGAATAGAGCCAGGTTAAAAAGTAGCCAGAGGCAGACTTTCCACAGCAGAGCTCATCCACTGATACTAAAGTATGAGAGAATGAGAGAAACATTCTCTGCTGTTTCCTTTCAGTAAAGTTTGTTCAGTAAAGACCTACGGGATATTAGTCAAATAAAGAGCTATTAGTAGGAATAACTCTATTTTTCACATAGTAGCAGTAAAACTAATCACAAATGTAGGTGATAAAGGTGCAGGGAAAGAAAATTAATGTCAAAAATGGTAACAATGAGCCCCTGCTTTTCTAGAAGATACTTCCAACAACCAGCAGGAAAAAAGACCTAAAGCTGAAACTTACTGCTTCTAGCCCTCCCCCAAATATTTTCACCAACATGACTCTTGACTGTGTATACAGTGAGGCAGTCTACTAGAAGCGCCCAAAACAAAGTTTTGGGGAGTTTTAAAGTATGAATAGAGGAGTGCCTAGGTGGCTCAGTCAGTGAAGCATCCGACTCTTGATTTTGGCTCAGGTCATGATCTCAGGGTCATGAGATTTAGCCCCGCATTGGGCTCCATGCTGGGCATGGAGCAAGCTTGGGATTCTCTCCCTCTCCCTCTGCTCCTCCCCCCACTCGCACATTCTCTCTCTAAAAAATAATAATAAAAAATAATAAAGTATGAATGGGTATTTGCCCTGACCCCACCTCTGACACCCTAACTCACATCAGAACATGATCGAAATGGTTAGATGAAAAGAGTCAGACTCAGTCAGTATAGTAACGTATTTTAATTTTACTATAATAGGTGGTTAGTATGATTAAGAGAGGTCTTCTCTTCTTCGGCTCTCAGAGGAAAGTGAGTGACCTCTTCTAAATACCTTCCTTACCTGGCAGCCTGTGGGGGACATACTAAATGGAACTGATGAAGTGAGAGCCGGGACCTTGGAAAGAAGGGCAGGGGAACAGGACAGTAAGGGAGGGACAAGAGGGCTTCCTGATGGGAAGTGGATGGTTTGTCTGTTAATGAGAGAAGCACACAACTGTTTCAACCCATCTTTTGAACTCAGCGGGTATGCTGATTGTGTAAGAGCAACATAATTTTAGGAGCCAACAGATCTAAATATTATATTGCCAGAGCTCTTCAACAGATAACAGGATTAATCTTTGATATTCATGGAAATGAACCTAAGCCTCCAATAAAAGTTTCAGTTACATAGAAAGGTAGACATTTCAGAACTTTTTAAATTATTTTTTTAAGATTTTATTTATTTATTTTAGTGAGAGCGAGAGCAAGCAAGCACAAGTGGGAAGAGAGGCAGAGGGAGGGGGAAAGGGTGAGAACCTCAAGCAGATTCTGTGCCCAGTGCGGAGCCTGACACGGGGCTCAATCTCATGACCCTAAGATAGTAACCTGAGTTGAAATCATGAGTCAGACCTTTAATTGACGGAGCCACTCAGGTGTTTCAGAACTTTTCTATTACTATTACTTTATTACTACTATGATTACCTTCTACTCCCTCCTGCCCACTTCATTTTTCCTTTTCTATTTTATTTTGGTGTTTAAAGGAACAGTGTCAGTTCTCTGGAAAGTTTACTTTTGTAGAATATTATATTTTGTGAGGTTGATTTTTAAAAACCTTCACATTAGCTTATCCATAATTAAAGCTAATGAGCTTGAAGACAGAGATGAAATAATATTAGAAAGTGGTTCCTTTGAGGTGAAAGAAGGTCAAACTAGTAATTTGCTCTAACTAGAAAAAAAGGAAATTGGCAACTATGTACAACCTAACACTGTACCATCCTTCCTTCATCCCCCCAAACCTCTTAAAATAAAAACAATGTAGGAGACACACAGATTATGACCTCTAGACACTCTGTGTTGGATGTTTGATTGGGGTTGTCAAGCTACTGATTAGCTTTGTGTAAGCAGGATGTCCAGTTGGTTCCTTCCACATACTGAACACAGATAACTTTCTCAGTTAAAAAATAAATCAAATCCCAGGACTTACACTATTGTTTAATATTTAACCTTAAAATAGTTTTCAGAAATACATGAGTTGCTATAGCTCATGTTGGTCTTCCTCATTAAGATTTGAATTCAAATCGTAGCCACAGGTTTGAGAAATGTTTCCAGAGCTCATGATTTTTTTTTTTTAAGATTTTATTTATTTATTTGACAGACAGAAATCACAAGTAGGCAGAGAGGCAGGTAGAGAGTGAGAGGAAGAAGCAGGCTCCCCACTGAGCAGAGAGCCCGATGCGGGGCTCGATCCCAGGACCCTGGGACCATGACCTGAGCCGAAGGCAGAGGCTTTAATCCACTGAGCCACCCAGGCGCCCCCAGAGTTCATGATTTTCTAAGCATGAAACTAGTATCTCAGAGAATGAGGATTTAAGATTTTTGCTAACAACAACAGTATCACTGACTAAAATATTTCACTTTTGTTTAATTGCTAATGAATGAAGAACACTAATATTTTATAGTTAAAATTATGACTACATGTACTCATTAGTCAAATTTTTCAACAAATCTCAAAAATTTTTATAAATGAATTAGACAAATAGTTAATAGACGCCAGCTAATATTCAGCACTTGCCCACTGAAAAGGAAGAGAAAATATATAGTAATCATCAATAAGTAATAAATTTATCAAGTTTTAAGATCAGGAATAAAAAATATTTTGTATTTGAGTTAAATAATTTAACAGGTTAAATTAACACGGTCTGGCTCAAGATGGTGATAAAGGAAGATCCTGAACTTACATCCTCCCATGGACACACAGAATGTAAAGCTGCATATGGAACAACTTCCTGAGAAAAGCCCAAAAACTAGCTCAGGAGCTCCTATACATCCAGACAAATGAGGAAAAAACCCACACTGAAGCAGGTAGGAGAGGATGAGACATAATTTCACCATAAAATCCAGACCCAAGTCCAGTGACCATGATTGGGAAGGAACTCAAAACCAGGAGCTTCTCCCTGAGGAGCCAAGAGCTTCAACCCCATGTCAGGCTCCCCAACTTTAAGACTTGTACCTCAGAGAAAGAGCCCCCCAAAAACTAGTTTTGAAAACCAATGGGATTCACATCCATGAGATATACAAGGCTACAGTGAACTGAGAAACAACACCAAAAGGGCTCTCTCAGGGACACACCTCTAGGGGCCCGTTACCATATTCTCCAGAGATGAAGGCTGGTGGGTGCCATCTTTAATGTCTCCCTCTGCCTCACTCCAGCTTGCTAGGATCTTCCCAAAAGGAGCTTGTACACTCTGGTGCTTCATTTTTATGGCTGCTACAAGGGGAGATCTCTTGATCACCCAGTCTGCTGGCCAGTGAGACTTAACATTTGTGGTTCCCACAGAATGTAGGATATAAAGAGAGTTCTTAACTGGCCACCAGCCCCAAGGCACAACAACAGGCAACAGACTGAGAAGCTCAGTCTGTCTATGAAAGGGGCTGATTGGCTTATCTTTATAGCTGCAGCTTGAGGGGCAGGCTTTTAATTAAACACACAACTAAGGGCCTACTATAATCCTCTATAGAGACTTCAAAGGGCAGCTGCTATGGCATTCTCCCTCTGCCATGCTCCAAAGTGCCAGTATCTCCCAGAGAGGAACTTTTATATGTGTCTGGTGCCCCAGTTTCTGTGGTTGCCAACCAGGGAATGCATCTTGACTGCCTAGTTCTGGTGGCCAACAGAGTTTGCGTTCCTTAGTCCCACAGAACTGTAACAAATGGAGAGAGAGTTCCTGGCCAGCTGCCACTCCCAGGCTACTAACATACAGTAGACTTAAAAACATCCCTAGTCTTTCTGTGAAAGAGATCTATCTGCTTGTCCCTGGAGCTTCGGCCTGAGGGGTAGGCTTATGGTTTAGTATACATCTAATGGTTGCTGAGAAACACTCAGAGACAGAGGGTGGTGAATGCTTCTTTGTGTTTTCTCCCTGTCTTACTCCAGGTCACTGGAATCTACTGAAAAGGAGCTTATACACTTATCTGGCATCCTGAGTTTTTTGTGACTGCTGCTGAGAAAACACCTCTAGAACACCTAGCTATGATGGCAGGTGTGACCTTGAAGTCCCACAGTACTGTAAATATATTTCCATACTTTAAAAGTTGCTGCCTGAGGTTCTGGCTTCTAATCAGCCTGAATCTGGGTGCTGATGAATATCCATTCTTTTGGGACACCAACAGGTCTTGGACACCGTCAACTACTTGGGTGGGGGGCACTAAAATAAAATAGGCTTGGACAAAAACAAAGGCTTAAGAGACAACGAATAGCTAGGGTGGGGTTAATAATAAGGTTCATCTACATGAGGCCATTCCTTCAAGAATGGGAACAGTGACTATTTTGTCTAATGAATAAAAACCTACAGAGAGACAAAAAAAATGAAGAAACAGAAGAATACTTCTAAACAAAAGAACAAGATAAAACCTCTGAAAAAGTCCTTAATGAAATAGAGATAAATGAATGAATTACCCGATAAAGAGTTCAAAATAACTGTCATAAAGATGCTCACCAAACTCAGGAGAGGAATGGATGAATGCAGTGAGAACTTTAACAAAGAGAATATATAAGAAAGTACCATGGGGCACCTGGGTGGCTCAGTGGTTTAAGTCTCTGCTTCCGGCTCAGGTCATGATCTCAGGGTCCTGGGATCGAGCACCGGATCAGGCTCTTTGTTCAGCAGGGAGCCTGCTTCCCCCTCTCTCTCTGCCTACTTGTGACCTCTCTGTTAAGTAAATAAATGGAATCTTTAAAAAAAAAAAAAAAAGAGAGAGAAAGTACCACAAAAAAGTCAAAGCTGAATAACACAGTAACTGAACTGAAAAATACACTAAAGAGGTTCAACAGCAGACTAGATGAAGCAGAAGACAGGATCAGTGAACTAAAAAATAGGGCAGTGGAACTCAACCAGAGTAGCAAAAAGAAAAAAATAATGAAAAAGAGTGAAAATAGCTTAGGGGACCAATGGAACAGCATCAAGTGGACCAATAGTCACATTATAGGGATTCCAGAAGGAGAAGAGAAAAAAAAAGAAAATTTATTTGAGGAAATAATGGCTAAAAACTTCCCCAACCTGGGAAAGGAAACAGATACTCAGATCCAAGAAACCTAGAGAGTTCCAAAAAAGAATCCAAAGAAACCCACCAAGACACATTATAATTAACTGTCAAAACTTAAAGAATCTTACAAACAGCAAGAGAAAAACAACTTGTTGCATATAAGTTGGTAAAGGTAAATATACAGTAAAATTCAGATAATCTACTGTTGCAAAGGTGATAGATTAATTATGTACAAAGCTAGTATGAAGATTAAAAGACAAAATTAGTAAAAATAAACAATAATTAGTTGAGGGATACACAATAGATGTAAAAACAAAACAAAAGCAAAAACACAAAATATGGGGTAGTAAAAATGTGGAGTTTTAAAATACATTCAAGTTTATTGGGGCACCTGGGTGGCTCAGTGGGTTAAAGCTTCTGCTTTCAGCTCAGGTCATGATCCCAGGGTCCTGGGATTGAGCCCCACATTGGGCTCTCTGCTCCTCGGGGAACCTGCTTCCTCCTCTCTCTCTCTGCCTGCTTCTCTGCCTACTTGTGATCTCTGTCTGTCAAATAAATAAATAAAATCTTTAAAAAAAAATACATTCAAGTTTATCAACTTAAAATAGACTATTATAAATATATTTTATGTAAGCCTCATGGTAATCACAAAACAAAATCCTATAGTAGATATACAAAAGATAAAAAGAATGGGATCTAAGCATACTACTCCAGAAAATCATGAAATAATAAAGGAGCAGAATAAGAAAGGAACTGAGGAACTATGAAATAGCCAGAAAACAATTAACAAAATGGCAATACATACATACTTATCAATAATTAATTAAATATAAATGGACGAAGTTGTCCAAACAAGAGACACACAGTAGCTAAAAAACAAGACCTATCTATATGCTGCCTACAAGAGATTAACTTCAGGTGCAAGGACATACATAGACTCAAAGTGAAGGGATGGAAAAAAATATTGAAAGTGAAAACCATGGAAAATGGAAACTAAAAGATACCTGGAGAGGTTATACTTATATAAGAAAGAGTAGGCTTTTACACAAAGACTGTAATAAGAGACAGAGAAGGGCATTCCATAATAATTAAGGGGCCAATCCAAAAAGAAGATATAACATCCGTAAATATTTATGTATCCAACATAGGAGGAACTAATATATAAAACAAATATTAACAGATCTAACAGGAGAAATAAAAAGCAATACAATAACAGTAGGGGACTTTAATACCTCCCTTATATCAATGGATAAGTCTAGACAGAAAATGAATAAGCAAACATCATCCTCAAATGACATGTTAGACTAGATAGACTTAATAGACACATACATAATATTCCACTTAAAAGCAACAGAGAAAACATTTTTTTTTCAAGCACACATGGAAGGAACATTCTCCTCAACTGATAAGAAACATGTCAGGCAACAAAACTAGTTTTAATAGATTTAAGAAGACTGAAATCACCTCTTTTCCCATCATAATGGTGTAAAACTAGACATAAATTACAAGAAAACTTGAAAATTCACAAATATGTGGAGATTAAATATAATGCTAGTGAACAACCACTGTATCATAGAAGAAATCAAAAGAGATATAAAAAAATACCTTGAGATGAGTGAAAAGAAACACACACACACACACACCCCAAAACTTATGGGTTGCAGCAAAAGCAATTCTAAGAGAAGTTCATAGAGATAAATACATACATTAAGAAATAAACAAAAAATCTCCAATTCCTAACTTTACATCTCAAGGAACAACAACAACAAAAAAGAACAAATGAAGCCACAGTTAATGAGGGAAGGAAATAACAAAGAAAAAGGAGGAAATAAATGATACAGAGAATAAAATGACAGTAAAATGATTTATGAAACTATGAGCAGTTTCTTTGAAAATAAAGAGAGATAGGGGCACCTGGTTGGCTCAGTCAGTTAAGCACCCGTTTTTGGCTCAGGTCATGATCCCAGGGTCTTGGGAGTGAGTCCCATGTTGGGCTCCCTACTCTGTGGGGAACCTGCTTCTCCCTCTCTCTCTACCTGCTGCTCCCTCTGCTTATGTGCTCTCCCTGTCAAATAAATAAACAAAATATTAAAGAAAAAAAAAAGAAAAGAAAAAGAGATAAATTTTTAGCAAGACTCACCAGGAACAGAAAGAGAAAACTCAAATAGGAAATAAAAGAGGGGACATTAAAATTGATACCACAAAAATACAAACAAAATTTGACAATCTAGAAGAGATGGATAAAGTCATAGAAACATACAACCTACTAAGAATGAATCAGGAAGAAATAGAAAATTTGAATAGACCAATTGCTAATAAGGAAAGTGAATCAGTAATCAAAACTTCCCAACAAACAAAAGTTTAGAACCAGATGGCTTCGCTAGTGAATTCTATCACTTAAGGAAGAACTAGTATCAATCCTTTGGAAACTTTTCCAAAAAACTGAAAGGAGGAAAGACTTCCAAACTTATTTTATGTGGCCAACATTACCCTCATACTGAAACCAGACAACGACACTCCAAGAAAAGAATTTCACAGGCCAATATCTCTGAAAAACATAAATGTGAAAATCTTCAACAAAATTAGCAAACCAAATTCAACAATACCTTAAAAGGATTGATTATACTCTATGATCAAGTGGAATTCATTCCAGGGGTGCAAGATAACATCCACAAATCAATGTGATATACCATATTAACAAAATAAAGGATAAAACTCATGTGATCATCTCAACAGATACAGAAAAGCATTTGATAAAATTCAACATCCATTTATGATAAGAACTATCAGCAGAGTGGTTGAGAAGGATATACCTTAACATAATAAATGTCATATATGCCAAGTCCACAGCTAACATCATAATCACAGGTGAACAATCAGGATCAAGGAAGATTCCCACTCTAGCCACTTTTATCCAACATACTACTAGAATTCCTAGCTACAGCAAATAGGCAAGAAAAACAAAAAATGGCATCCAAATTGGGGAAGAAAAAATAAAACTTTCACTATTTGCAGATGGCATGCTATTATACACAGAAAATCCTAAAGACTCCACAAAAAAAGTGTCAGAACAATAAATTCATTAAAACTGCAGGATACAAAATCAATATACAAAAATCCATTACATTTCTATACACCACTAACAAACTGTCAGAAAGAGAAATTAAGAAAACAGCCCCATTTACAAGTGCATCAAAAAGACTAAAATATCTAGGAATAAACTTCTAAGGTGGTAAAAGTCTTGTACACTGAAAACTATAAGACACTGATGAAAAAATTGAAGAAAACAAATGGAAAGATATACTATGTTCATGGAGGGGAAGAACAATATCATTAAAATGTTATGTTACTTCATCAAAGGTAAGGGAAACAAGGGCAAAAATGAACTATTGGGACTTCATCAAGATCAAAAGCTTTTGCACAGTAAAGGAAACAGTTAACAAAACCAAAAGCCAACTGACAGAATGGGAGAAGATATTTGCAAACGACATAGAAGATAAAAGGGTTAGTATCCAAAATCTATAAAGAGCTTATCAAACTCAACACCCAAAGAATAAATAATCCAATCAAGAAATGGGCAGAGGACATGAACAGACATTTCTGCAAAGATACCCAGATGGCCAACAGACACACGAAAAAGTGCTCCACATCACTCAGCACAGGGAAATACAAATCAAAACCACAATGAGATACCACCTCACACCAGTCAGAATGGCTAAAATTAACAAGTCAGAAAATGACAGATGCTGGCGAGGATGCAGAGAAAGGGGAACCCTCCTACACTGTTGGTGGGAATGCAAGCTAGTGCAGACACTCTGGAAAACAGCATGGAGGTTCCTCAAAAAGTTGAAAATAGAGCTACCCTATGACCCAGCAATTGCACTACAGGGTATTTACCCTAAAGATACAAACACAGTGATCTGAAGGGGCATGTGCACCCGAATGTTTATAGCAGCAATGTCCACAATAGCCACCTAGATGTCCACCAATAGATGAATGGATAAAGAAGATGTGATATATATATATACAATAGAATACTATGCAGCCATCAAAAGAAATGAAATCTTGCCATTTGCGACAACGTGGATGGAACTAGAGGGTATTATGCTTAGCGAAATAAGTTAATCGGAGAAAGACAACTATCATATGATCTCCCTGATATGAGGAAGTGGAGATGCAATGTGGGGAGTTTGGGGGGTAGGAAAAGAATAAACAAAACACAATGGGATCGGGAGGGAGACAAACCATAAGAGACTCTTAATCTCACAAAACAAACTGAGGGGGGCCGGGGGAAGGGGAGTAGGGAGAGGGTGGTGGGGTTATGGACATTGGGGAGGGTATATGCTACGGTGAGTGCTGTGAAGTGTGTAAACCTGGCGATTCACAGACCTGTACCCCTGGGGCTAGTAATACATTATATGTTTATTTAAAAAATTATAAAAAAAAATATTATGTTACTGAAAGCAATCTACAGATTCAATGTAATCACTGTCAAAATTCCAATGGCATTTTTCACAGAATTAGAACAAATAACTCTAAAATACTTTATAGAACCAAACAAGACCCCAAACGGCCAAAGCAATCTTGAAAAATAAGAACAAAGCAGGATGAACCATACTCCCTGACTTCAAATTGTACTACAAAGCTATTGTAATCAAAGCAGTATGGTATTGGCCTAAAAAAAAAGACGCATTGATATGGCACAGAATAGAGAGCCCAGAAATAAACCCATGAATATACAGACAATTAATTTATGACAAAGGAGCCAGGAATATACAAGACAAGCTCTTCAATAAGTGGTGTTGGGAAAACTGGACAGTCACATGCACTGTCTTACACCATACACAAAAATTAACTCAGGATTAAAGATGTGACTGTACGACCTAGAACTATAAAGCTCTGAGAAGAACATATAAGTGGGAAGCTTCTTGACATCTTGGCAATGATTTTTTCGGATTTGACACCAAAAGCTAAAGCAACAGAAACTAAAATAAACAAATGGGACTCTATCAAACTAAAAAGCTCCTGCACAGTAAAATAAACCATCAACAAAACAAAAAGGTAACCTACTGAATGAGATTAAATGCTTTCAAATCTTATATCCGATAAGGGGTTAATGCTCAAAATATATAAAGAGCTTACATAACTCAATAGCAAAAAACCCAATATGATGAAAAAAAAAAACAGGCAGAAGATCTAAATAGACATTTTTCAAGGGTGACATAAAGATAGCCAATAGGTACCTGAAAAAGTGCTCAATAACACCAATCATCAGAGAAATGTAACTCACAACCACAATGAGTAGCACCTCACACATGTTAGAATGGTCCTTATCAAAAAGGCAAGAAGTAACAAGTGTTGGTGAGGATGTGGAGAAAAGAGAATCCTTGGACAATGTTGATGGGAAATGTAAATTGCTGTAGCCACCATAGAAAACAGTATGGAGGTTCTTCCCCCAAATTAAAACTTGAATGACCCCATTATTCTGCAATTCCACTGCTGGGTGTTCATATGAAGAAAATGGTAGCACTAAATCAAAAAGATATATGCACCCTCACGTTCATTGTAGCATTATTTACAATAGCCAAGATATGTAAACAACTTAAGTGTCTATCAATCAATGAATGGATAAAGAAAATGTGATATACATATACATATATATACATGTATATATATATATATATGTATACACACACACACACACACACACACAATGGACTATTTTTCAGCCATAAAGAAGGAAATCCTGCCATTTGTGACAACATGGATGGACTTTGACATCATTGTTGTAAATGAAATATATCAGACAAAGACAAATGCCACGTGATCCCAGTTATATGTAGAATCTAAACAAGCAAGAAAAACCAAAACCCCAAACTGAGCTTATAGATACAGAGAACAGATTGGTAGCTGCCAGATGTAGAGTCTGGATGGTGGACAAAATGGGTGGAGGTGGTCAAAAGATGCAACCTTTCAGTTATAAGATAAATGAGGATGTAATTAATATACAGCATTATTACTATAGATAATAACACTTGCATATTTGAAATTTTCTAAGACAATAAAACTTAGAAGTTTTTATCACAAGAAAAACATTTTTTCTAACTTTATGGTGACAGATGTTAACTAGATTTAATGTGGTCATTTTGCAACATATAAATATTGAATAATTATATTGCACATCTGAAAGTAATATGTCAAATGTCAATTATACCTCAATTAAAAAAGAGTTAAACTAAGGAGACCAAGAACCTATATCTATATGAGGTTCTAAAAACTTTTAACCATAGTTTCTATTTTATATGTTTTATGTGCACAAAATCCATTTTTTCTAAGACTTAGAAATGTCTATGTAAAGCTTTCTAACCTATTCCACCACTGAAATGGGAGCATCTTGTTATATGACAATGTTCTAGTTAGAACCTTTCTTTTTTGTGAAATAGCTTAAAAGAGCAAACAATGAGTTGTGAAGAGTATATGTATACCTTGTTTTATTGTGTTTTGCTTTCTTGCACTTTGCAGATACTGCACTTTTTACAACTTAAAGGTCTATGGTAACCCCCTATTGAGCAAGTCTATTGGTGCCATTTTTTTAAAAGATTTTATTTATTTATTTGACAAAGAACACAAGTAGGCAGAAAGGCAGGCAGAGAGAAGGGGAAGGCTCTCCGCTGAGCAGAGAGCCCAATGTGGGGCTCGATCCCAGAACCCTGAGATCATGACCTGAGCTGAAGGCAGAGACCTTAACCACTGAGCCACCCAGGTGCCCCAGTGCCATTTTTATCAACATCATCTGTTCACTTCATGTCTCTGTGTCACATTTTGGTAAATCTTGCAATATTTTAAACTTGTTCATCACATATTCATATATTTTCATATTTTTTATGGTGATCTGTGATCAGTGATCTTTGAGGTCACTACTACTATAACCATTTTAGGGTGCCACGAACCACACTCATAGAAGACAGTAAGCTTAACTGATAAATGTGTTTTGACTGCTTCACCCACCAGCCATTTCTCCAGCTCTTTCCCTCTCTTCAGGCTTCCCTATTCCCTGAGACACAACAATATTGAAATTAGATCAACAAACAACACTACAATGGTCTCTACGTGTTCAAGGGAAAGGTAGAGTCACACGTCTCTCACTTTAAATCAAAAGCTAGAAATGATTAAGCTTAGTAGGATGGCACGTCAACTTGAGATAGGTTGAAAAATGGGTCTCTCACACCAAAAAGTTAGCTAAACTGTGAAGGCAAAGGAAAAGTCCTTGAAGGAAATTAAAAGTGCTACTCCAGTGAATACACCAATGATGAGAAAGCAAAACAGTCTTACTGCTGATGTGGAGAAAGTTTGAGTGATCTGGGTAGAAGAGCAAACCAGCCACAACATTCTCTTAAATCAAAGCCTGATCCAGAGCAAGGCCCTCACTCTTTTCAATTCTAGGAAGGCAGGGAGAGGTGAGGAAGTTGTAGAAGAAAAGTTTGAAGCCTGCAGATGTTGTTTTATAAGATTTAAGGAACGAAGCCATTTCCTTAACATCAAGAAGTACAAGGTAGAGCAGCAAGTGCTGATGTAGAAGCTGCAGTGGGTTTTCCAGAATATCCAGCTCAGAAACTTCACAAAGGTGGTTACACTAAGCAACAGATTTTCAGTGTAGACAAAATAGCCTTCTATAGGAAGAAGATGCCGTCTAGGACTTTCAATGCTAGCGAGGAGAACTCAATGCCTGTTTTCAAAGCTTCAAAAGACAGGCTGAATTTCTTGTTAGGGGCTAATGCAGCTGGTGACTTGAAGTTGAAACCAATGCTCATTACCATTCAGTAAATCCTAGGGCTCTCAAGAATGACAGGAAATCTACTCTGCCTGTGAGCTAGAATTGGAACAACAAGGCCTAGACGATGGCACACATGTTTACAACATGGATTACTAAATATTTTAAGTCCATTGTTGATATCTATTTTGAGACCTGCTCAGAAAAAAAGGGCCTTTCAAATATGACCACCTTTCAAAATATGACTGCTCATTAACAATGCACCTGGTCACCCAAGGGCTCCAGTGGAGATGGACAGTGAGATCAGCATTGTTTTCACGCCTGTGAACATAATATCCATTCTGCAGTTTACAGATAAAGGAGTATTTTTTTACTTTCAAGTTATGTTATTCAAGAAGTACACTTCGCAAAGCTATACCTTTCTCAGATAAGGATTCCTCTGATGGATCTGGGCAAAGTAAGCTGAAAACCTCCTGGAAAGGACTCACCATTCCAGATGCCATTAAGAACATTCTTGATACATGGGAAGAGGTCAGAATATCAACATTAATACAGAGTTTGGTAGGAGCTGATTCCAACCCTCATGGATGACTTTGAAGGTTTCAATGCAAGAAATAATTGCATAAGTGTGGTGGGCAAAGCAAGAGAAATAGAGTTAGTGCTGGAGCCTAAAGATGTGGCTGAATTGTTGCAATCTCATGATCAAACTTGAACAGATGACAAGCTGCTTTTAAAGGATGAACAAAGAAAGTGGTTCTTGAGATGGAATCTACTCCTGGTGAAGATGCTGTGAAGATTGTTGAAATGATAACAAAGAATTTAGAATATTACATAAACTTAATAAAGCAGTAGCAAGGTTTGAGTAGATTAACTCCAATTTTGAAAAAGTTCGACTGTGAGTAAAATGTTATCAAACAGCATCACGTACTACAGAGAAAGGAGGAGTCAATCCATGAGGCCAACTTCATGATGTTTTCTGAAGAAATGGCCACTGCCACCGCAAACCTCAACAACCATTGCCCTAATCAGTCAGCAGCTATCAGCATCAAGGCAAAACCCCCAGCAAAAGGATTATGACCCTGAAAGCTCACAAGGTACTTAACATTTTTGTTAATTTTTAAAAATTTTTTATTATGTGATATTAGTCACCATACTGTACTTCATTACTTTTTGAAGTAGTGTTCCATGATTTGTTATTTGTGTATTTGCGAATAACACCTAGTGCTCATTGCAATACTATGCCCTCCTTAATATCCATCATTTTTAGCAATAAGGTTTTTTAAATTAAGGTATATACATTGGGATTTTTTTTAGACATAATGCTATTTTACTTTTAATAGACTATACTGTAACCATAGCTTTTATATGTACTTTGAAACCAAAAAATTAATTTGAGTTGTTTTACTTGTGGTATTTGCCTTATTGCAGTGGTCTGGAACTGAACCCACAATATCTCTAGGGTATGCCTGGACTGTCAGATTATGATAAACAAATCCATATAATATGCATTTAATGTTCTGATGAATTACATTCTAAACCCATCTAACACTTTGATCTGTCTTAGATAGTTTCTACTTAAGAACTGAGTTCATTTAAAATTAAGGAAAGGGAAGAATTGCACTTTGTGCTCGTGTTTTCTTTTAGAACTGTTCTTAAACACCCTATGGTTTTTTAAAATTTTCTGGTCATATTCCCTGGCCTTAAAAGTAACCTTTCCAATAGACCCTGCATGATTCTCAACTCGTAGTGATGCTGGTTGGCTTAGGAGCAGAGAAGAGTAGAGGAATGCTTGGCTTTTTCTTAGAAAAGCCTATCAGATTCCTTCTTTGTCAATTCAGGTTGTTCTGGGCTTATCCAAACAATACATATGCATTTTCTTTTTGCATATAATGATTCACGTCTTCTCTAAACCATCTCTAGATTTTATTATCAAGTTATTGACTAGTTATCTCTGACTCTAAGCTAGTCAATTATATAGGAACAGTAGGGGAAAAGGACAAGAGGGAACTTTAAGAGAATGGGGAAGAAAAGTGTCAGAAGTTCTTGGGAAATTTTGTACACATGACATTGTAGAACAGGGATCTCTTGGATGCCAAAAGTCTTGGATGGAAGTTCTAGGTATTTTTTATTTTGCACAGTTCTTTGTCATAGGAGAAGATGTTTCCCAAATTTAGAAACAACTGCCTAATGACATCTCAGCTGGTTATTAAAATACAGTGTTTTGAAGGCTCCAACATTTCAAAGCAGAAAGCATGTGAGTATGAATTTTTAGCTTTTAGCCAGGGGTGTGTAATATGTTGCACAAAATGTTCTGTCAACACTGTTTTCTGCATGATGATATATCTAAGCTTCTACAAAAGAACAAGATGTCTATCAACGTTTTGTAGCCCAACATCTGCCTGCCATCATCACTACCCTCATTTCTGATATTTAGCCCACTGTGGAATACATGCATACCTGTATAGACATATATAATATGTTTAATTTTTAGGAACCCTGGGGTGATTTGAATGAAAACAAAAACTCCTGATTGGCCAGTGACTTTTCAATTAATATATTTTTTTCCTTACCACCTTTTCAAGGTAGAGGAAGAAAAAAGGAACATAATAAAGAATTCACTTGTAGGTTTGTTTTTTTTTTTTTTTTTTTACAAGTTTTATAAGTTGTTTATTTCAGAAACTTTCTGTATGTATGGTCAAGTGACAAAGGATTCATTGTTAACATGCTCTTATAATAAAGCAATGACAAGCCATTTCAGCTTAGTACTTGTCCTGTGGCATGTTCTGTGACAACATATTATTTCATGTGACCAAAATCCTGTGGCACTGTTTAGATACTACTAGAATTCCCTTTTACTGAAAAAGAAACTTAGACTTAGGGGCAGTGGGATGCTTACCCAAGGTGACCTAGTTTGTCAGTGGTGGAAATTCTGTCTCTGTCCTATACTGCCTTCTTAGGCTGGGAAAAAAAAAAATCCTCCTCTAAAAAGAGGGTCTATTCTGCACAGCATCAATAAAACTAAAAGGTAACCTATGGAATGGGTGAAGATATTTGCAAATGACATATTCCATAAAGGGTTACTATCCAAAATATATAAAGAACTTATAGAACTCAACACCCAAAAATCTAATCCAATTTAAAAATGGGCAGAAGAGGGGCGCCTGGGTGGCTCCATGGTTAAGCCTCTGCCTTCAGCTCAGGTCATGATCTCAGGGTCCTGGGATCGAGCCCCGCATCGGGCTCTCTGCTCAGCAGGGAGCCTGCTTCCCGCCCCCCCGTACCTCTCTGCCTGCTGCTCTGCCTACTTGTGATCTCTCTCTGTCAAATAAATAAATAAAATCTTAAAAAAAAAAATGGGCAGAAGACAGGAACAGACTTTTCTCCAAAGAAGACGTATGGATGACTAAAAGACACATGAAAAGATGCTCAACATCACTTAACATCAGGGAAATGCAAATCAAAACTACAAAAAGATAACACCTCACACCTGTCAGAATGGCTAAAATTAACAACATAGAAACAACAGGTTGGCAAGGATGCAGAGAAAGGGGAACCATCTTGCACTGTTCGTGGGAATGTAAACTGGTACAGTTGTTCTGGAAAATAGTATGGAGGTTCCTCAAAAAGCTTAAAAAAATTAGGGGCACCTGGATGGCTCAGTTCGTTAAGTGTCCAACTTTTGATTTTGGCTCAGGTCATGATCTCAGGGTGGTGAGATCAAGCCCTGCATTGGGCTCCGAGTTCAGCAAAGAGTCTGCTAAAGTTTCTCTCTCCCTCTGCCCACCCCCATGTTTGTACTCTCTCTCTTTAAAAAAAAAAAAAAAAAAAGTTAAAAATAGAACTTCCTTATGATCTGGCAATCACACTACTGGGTATTTACCCAAAGATTACAAAAACAAGTTCAAAGGGATACATGCATCCCTATGTTTACAGCAGCATTATTCAGCCATAAAAAAGAATGAAATCTTGCCATTTGCAATGACATGGATGAGGTTAGAGAGTATAATGTTAAGCAAAATAAGTCACAAAAAGACAAATACCGTATGATTTCACTTATGTGGAATTTAAGAACCTAATGAGCAATAGAAGAGAGAGAGAATGACAGAGATAGAGATAAACCAAGCAACACACTCTTGACTAGAAAGAACAAACTGATGCTTACCACAGGGGAAGTGGGATGGGTGAAATAGGAGATGGGGATTAAGGAGTGTGCACTTGTTGTGATGAGCATTGGGTGGTAAATGGAATTGTTGAATCACTAGATTGTAAACCTGAACCCATCATAGCACTGTGTGTTAACTATACTAGAATGTAAATTAAAAAAAGAAGATCTGAAGCCATAAATTGGCATTTATTTAAACAGAGTGGAATGAATGGATACATTTATTTTTGCTCCTTCCCTTAAATCCTGAAAAAAGGGAGAGAGGGAAGAAGAGAGGGAGATGGAAGAGGTCAGGGAGAGGGGGAGGGAGGTGTTTTTGTTTCTGTTTTTGTTTTTGTTTTTTTTTTTTGTTAGATCAGGATTTCTTTTTATTCCTTGTTGGTTTAAAATGGCTAATCAGAATAAAAAATAAAAGGGCCTCTATCTAGAGGCTGGGATCTCCCCTATTTAGAGGTTAGAACCCAGGTACCCCCACTACCCAGCACCATACTGAGGTGGGCTGAGGGGTAACCCCCAAGGGACAATCGGAGGGGTCTAGGCCTGCCACTCCTTCTCTCTATCCCGTTTTTGGCATTTTTTTTTTTTTTTGTAAACACAAAAGGCCTTTAATAATGCATAAGCAAGAGCAACACACAGCACCCAATCCTGGGTTACTGACTTAGAAGCTGAAAATATTTATCACAAAACTCAGGAGACCAACAAGGTCCCTAAATCATTTAGTCTTTCTCTGCAAAACACCATCCAGAACTCAAGAGGTACGGAAGGTTAACACTGGGTCATATCCATGCCCTAACTCAGAAGGCAATGTGGAGATCTCAGTACACATCATGTCCACCAGCGAATGACAAAGCGAAGTGGTCAGCATCACTAAGCTGGGTGGTGACAGATGTTCATTATTGGGACCATCCAGGTGACAGAGGTGAAATGACTTCTGTCACAGAATCTGGCAGGGACTCCAGCAATGACCTTGGACACATCAGAACACACAATACAACTTCTGAATGTTTCCCAAATAGTTAGAATTTCGGGAAGTCACTCCGCTGTGGACATGCAGGTGGACAAAGCTCAATTCAAAAAGCCAGGGAGAGGGGGAGGGAGGTGAAGACAGAGAAAAGTAAAAAATTTTAACTTCGTTGAAATAAAAAGTGAATGAATGGGTTGTCACCAAGTTAGCAGGATAGGAAAGTGGAAGTCTAAGTCCTACAGAAGGTGAAGCAAACAAGAAGAAAGCTAATTTGAGCAACAGAAAACTTGACCACTAGAATCCTCAGAAGGTAGGAGAGAGGGATGGGGCTGTAAAAGGATTGGTTGAAACACTGTAGAGACGAGCTGTCCCCACTCTGCTGCTCCTGTTGCTAGTCAACCATTCCTCCTCCATTATGTCAGGAGAGAGGAAGCTTCCATTATTGAGACACAGTCCACATGAAACAGATCCAGAAACACCTAGAACAGCAGAATGAAAGAGTAAGACAAGAGGATGAAGATGGGGATATGGAATTAATGAATGTATCTACTAAATGATGAAAGATATCCCCTTATCCCTGTTTGGCTCCCAAATGCGGTCTACCAACCAAATACCAGTCCGGTCTACCTTTGTCCCAGGAAGGAACTGAGTGCCCTTCTTTCTGGGGAAACTGACTAACCTATAGATACTGGCATCTGGGGTCCTTACTCAATCCTAGCATAATGCCAACCAGCTCACAAATCCCAACCAATCACAGTTCCCGGTCAACTTGTTGGTGCCAAAGAGACATTTAACAAGACCCTCAAACATGAGATTAGTCCCAATAAATACAGAGAAGAAAAGGAACTTGAAGGAATAGAGAAAATTCAGGGTAGCTAAATTATAACAACAGTCACCCTACCCCCCCAAACGGAAACTAAAATGATTCATATCTGTAAGGAGATAAAGGCCATCATGGCATTCATGAAACAGAATTGGATGCCATAAAAAATTAGAGAACAAAAAAAGAAGTCTTGGGAAATAAAAATATGATAGAAATAAGTTCAGCAGAACATTTGGAAGACAAAGGTGAAGAGATCTACAGGAAGTTCAGTGAAAATTGGCAAGAAAATTAGAACATCAGTTTAGGAGTTCTAACATCATGATAATACAAGCTGCAGAAAGAGAACAGAGAAAGTGAAAAGGACCTAAGAATAATACAGGAAAATTTTCCAGAACATATACCCATGAGTTTTAAGATTAAAAAGGCCACTAAATATCCTCTATAGTGTCAGAAAAATACTGTATATCAAAGAAGTATCAGAGTACTAGTGATAAAGAGGAGATTCTATGTATTCTAGAATGAAAAAAAAGTTACACACAAAGGCAGATTCTCATTGGATTCCTCTACATAAACACAAGAAACGAGAAGGATCTGAAGCAACTCCTTCAAAAATCTTAGGTAAGGTCTACAATTCTAAACCCAGCTGAACTTATCAATACAGTGTGAGGATATCAGAGAAGTAGGGTCTAGGAACAATTTGTCCTACACTCTTCCTTGGAAAGTTGCTAGAGGGTGTGCTTCTGGTAAATAAAGAGAATAAAACAAAAAAGTGAAACAGAGAGCTTTTAGGCATTGAGGAAGGCAGCAGAGGAAAAAGGTGAAAAGCACTTCCAGGATGATGTTGAAGGAAGTTTCAGGGGAATGGCTGTGCATTAGGCCTTGAGAGCTAGTCATGAATGGAGAAAAGGGTGGGGAATTCCAGGAGGGAGGTCTTCTGCATTTCAGGGACACTACTTTTACAGTAGAAAGATGTCATGAGAAAAACAAAAAGAAGATGTTGACTAGCTGCACTGATGGTCCCAATGAGACCTGACAAAAAAGTTTGTTCAGTGTTAAAAAAAAAAAAAAAAATCCATGACCAAGACTGGAAACACAAAGCGCAAATGTGCCACAGCGTCATTTTCCAAATATTTCAATAACACTGATTGCTCATATTTGTACAAAGTCACTGACATATTTTCTTGTGGTGGAATAATTCTTTGTTTTGAAATGTCCTACCAATATGAAACATGTTCAGGTTACAAAACTAGTAGTAAGAAGAGTTTCTGGAGGAAAAAAATATCAAAAATGTCTACTTATTCTAAGTATAGGATGACAACAAGGCTTCTATCAGAATAAATATCCAAACTCTTACTTGCCTTTATTAAGGGTGGAGTGCCTGATGCAAGGTGGAAGTCTCTTGGCTTATTACTATTTCTAATGGTTTTTAATTTTTATGAATTCCATGATAATCCTGTTTTACATTTAAACAGTGAACTGAAGTACATGCTAAATTCACCCTGAACCCAGAAATGAACAGCTTTCTAGAATAAGAAATGTTGATGTTTATAAATTTCATATGAAACTAGATCATGGAAGAAATTTGACACAAGGAGGAAAAAGACCTATTGATCTGGGATTGTATCTGACAGATTTGCTCATAACCAGGTGGAATGTAGTTATCAAGAGGAGCATGGTTATTTCCTCATATCATCCAAAACTAATTCATTCTGTTCTACTTGGACAGTACAATTCTGACTGATACGGATCTGGGAGAAGGACATCAATTCAAGGCTTTCATTTATACATCTACAGACATCAACGAAGTCGGGGTAACTTCTGGTCACCTTTCAGAGGTTATGCTCTTATGAAAACGTCCACTCAAACCAACCTCCCACTCAGCCCCGACACCAATGTAGTCTCCAAACACTCCAAACCGGCAGATTGTCTTAGATGCCTCCTGCTAGCATGGACCCTTCGCATTCTCTTCCTTCCATCCAAATCCAGATTTCTAGGTCTGGAGCCTGAGCTGGATCCAGGTTCAAGCGTGTATATTTGCCTGCCTGCATTTCATCCACCCCAAGATCTTCCAGTCTGAGAAGACAGCAGACTAATGCAAGACCAGATAACAAAGCAAAAGCAGAACTGTGGCTCATGGTGTAGCACCAGGCAGAACTTCAAAGTCAACAAAGGCACCTTTTGTCTATTGGTTATAATGCAAAATAACAAAATGCAAATTTCTCTCTAGCTGCTACAGTGGTGAAATGGGGACAAGGGTCCTCAGTGTAAATCAACTTTTCAAGCAAAAGGATGCTCTGGAGCCATGCAATTGCTTTTAGAAACTTCCCTCTGGCAATTTTTGGTAAAAGCAAAAAAAATTCTTTATTATATTTCTCTCTAGTAAGGCGGCTGTTCAGTATCAGGAAGTTTTAATAATGACACAACCAAATATGATTCTGCTCTTTATGGTAGAGTAATTGGATGAAAACATGCAGTGGAGCTCTTGATGTTATTCTAGAATGCTTCATTATGAATAATCCTTTCCTCTCTGGGTAAAAGTGCTTTGTGATAGAATGCAAATAAATGTGAACATTTCACATTTGTTTTAAAGGATGCTCTTTGAAGAAAGCAAGAGCTAGGAAGAAGCGGAGGGCGTGAGTCATGAAAACACAATCACCCAGAGCAAGGATTTACCCATGGCTAGAACTGTTTGGAAGTCCAAACTATAAACTTGATTTTAGAAAGCACAGAGAACAAAAGACATCTTTACTTCCCACTGCATTGTACTTGAGCCATCTGTTACAGCTTTTTTTTTTTTTTTTTTGCTAGAAACATTGCATATAATGATACATTCCTGAAACCAGATGGCATATGAACTATTGCAACAAAGAAAGAAATGAGGACAAGAAAATATTTTGTGGTCTTTCCAGAAATCTTTCACAACCTTCACATTTAGTACAAATTACTAGGAAAGCAGCAAGTTTAAAATTATAGCTGAGGCATGTAATTACCCATATTTGACCTATTTATAAACTCTTCTGAGAAAAAAGAAGAGCAGATAGCTGTACCTAACTCTTTTTGGTTCCTGACATACACGGTAAAGTAAAAGTAGTTAAATAGCGTGTTAGTGCTTCCATGGTTTTACTAGCTTCGTATCAGGAGGCTCCCAGCCTGAGTGCCTTGAATGCTACCCACTGTAGATACCTCCCTCATTCCACTTAAATAAAAAAATAGACCTAAAGAATACTGTGAAATGAAGCAAGGCACAGAGCAAATACATTTTCAAGGTAGCTAAGTTGAGTGGAGTAGGGCAAACACAGTGGGAATGTGGATGTGAAAATTAAGTAGATGGACGGATTTATTGGCACATTTCCTCTGAGCAGCATTAAAAACCTTTACAATCAATATGCATACTAAAGAAGCCTTCAGAAACAGAGCAGACAGTATTATACCAGTGGGAACCATCACATCCTGAGGTCAGAAGACATGAACCTAGTGTAGCAAAGTTTGAGACTCTACAATTAATTTACAGTTCCCTTCTGAATAATGCTCAACTTAGATGAGATTTCTCCAGCCAATCTGTTTCACAAAAATCTGCATAGTTTATCAAATTAGCTTAATATATGAATTATTCTTAAATCCAAATGAAAGAATATCTAATTCCTTGCCACATATGGAAAAGGTTTTCAAAAATCTACATCGATTCCAGTGTTATCCACAAGGTCTATATAATCATAACTTTAGTCAAGTAAGGAAGCAGTCATTCTTAGGTCTGTTGAGAAAATGAACCGTATGCTTTTACACATGTAATAGAAACCAACGAAAATAAACCTCCCTGTAACTAATGTTCTCACCATTAGGTGATATATTAGCTTGAATGAAAAACGTACACATTCACAGAAAAAATAAATCAATGGTAAAAAATTGGCAACCTAACATATTTTGACCCTAAGTGTACAGAAATAAATTCTCTAGTAGTAAAAGTTGAAGACACAAAGTGAAATTCAATATATAATGGATGAGAGACTCGTTGAGAACAATTGTTTCAAAATATTCAAATATAGGAAATAGGCTTGTTCAATAAAAACCCAACTCAAGGTCTGCCTTGGATAGAAAAGGTTAGGAACCATAAAATGGATCATGGTTCTGAAATGTAACTGACATAGGGCACTAAAAAGAATTATGAATTATACTGGAAATGGCTTTATCAGCTTTCAACTACAAATAATCCTCATGAAATAACAGCAAGTGATCCCCCAGGATATTCCTATTCTCTTATTCTCTCAAGCTCACCTCCTCGAATGTAAACCTCTCCCCCAGAGCTGTCCTTGTTCTTCCTTCTCTAGATCCTTCTCCGGATTCCTTCTATTGTCCATGAGATTCTTTGACTATTTCTAACCAACATCCCCATTTTCCATTCTCATCAATAATGCTTTTGTCTTAACTGAAATCTCTTTCCTTGATGGCGATACTAACTTCCTCAGGATTGTCTCTGAGCATGGAGGGCCTTGTATGCTCCCTGTTTCCCAATGCTATCCTTTTTATTATTAGTTAAGATGTATATTTATTTATTTGACAGAGAAAGTACACACAAGCAGAGGGAGCAGCAGGTAGAGGGAGAAGCAGACTCTCTGTGGAGCAGGGAGCCCGACATGGGGCTCGATCGATCTTAAGATCCTGGGATCATGACCTGAGCCAAAGGCAGACGCTTACCCGACTGAGCCACCCAGGTGCCCCTCCCAATGCTATTCTTACATAAGGTTTGCCATCATCGCCCAACATTTGCTTCTCTTTTGAAGTCTATGCCCCCACCTATAATCACTCTCTCTTCCTTCCTTGTCACCAACAGCCTCAGACAGTTCCTCATTTTTCTCAATGACTTTCCTGTTCAGCCTTTCATTTCCCACCATTACCTCTGGCCATTATTTAACATTCAGTTCCTTCTAACATCTTGACTTCACGGTTCCTCAGCCACTTCCTTTACCGCTGTGACCTTAACCTCCACCACAACTAGCCACTCACACAGATAATCTCTGAAACTCCTTCATCACTTGGAGGTTCGTTCTTTAAGATTTTTGAAACTTCAGACTCCTCAGATCACAACTATCTTCCCATCTCACCCTCCCTTTGAGTCATTTTCTCTCCTGCCATTACTTCCATTTTCTTGATTAGTATCTCTTTCCCCCTTAAGTCTTGATCTGGCTTACCATTTCCGTTCTGATGCCACATACTGCTTGAATGAGGATTTCAATGAAACTTCTTAAGGATCATCACTTTTTTTGTTGTTTTTAAAGATTTTATTTATTTATTTATTTGACACAGAGAGAGAGAGATCACAAGTAGACAGAGAGACAGGCAGAGAGAGAGGTGGAAGCAGGCTCCCCGCCGAGCAGAGAGCCCAATGTGGGGCTCAATCCCAGGACCCTGAGACCATGACCCAAGCTGAAGGCAGAGGTTTAACCCACTGAGCCACCCAAGCACCCCAAGGACCATCACCTTAAATATTACAGCATCCCCATCTTGCCAATACCTCCCTTCAGAGTATAGATTATGACTGAAATAAAGTCACAAAACATGCTCATTGAGTCTAATACAGGTTTCTCACTCTTGCTAGGAAATGTGTGACTCCTTTCTTGGTGCGCCTGATCTCTTCTTAGAGTTGTTGTCTTTTTCACTGTTCTTAACGTCACGCTTACCACAATGACCCTTCCTATTTTAGCAGATACCTTCATCACCTATCTTACTGGTAATAGTGTTATTTGACTTGGAATCTCAGTTTTTCCATTCCTACATCTTTTCCCCTTCACCGCTGCTTCTGGGGAAAAGTTTTCATCCTCATTTCTGTGGAAAGTTTTGTATGGACTACACATTAAATGTCGGTCTTCAAAACAGTTGGCTTATTTTTGGCTTTAAGGTGAAAATTATTTTATTCCTGTCACCTTTGAGATGTGAAACTGAAAGAATGGGATTTTTGGTCAGTGTGGGGGTGTTACAGAAAGTGTTCATGGAAGAGCAAAGTCATTTTGGAGTTTAGGACATTTTATGGGGAGGGCTTCCTAAGGTGGGTTCTAGAAACCCAGATGGAATACTGAAGCCATTAGCTTCTAGAAGACAGAAGCTCCAAAGGGAAGGTGGGAGCATTCAGTGGCAGAACATTCTGTTTCCAACTGTGCTCAAAATTGAGCTTGGTTATTCTTACTGAGCAGGGAACATCTACGATGAAGAGGAGGATGAGCGGAGATTAAATGCAGAAGGGAGGATGGACGAAGCGGAATTGGAAGTGCTTATTTCCTTCAAAAGAATACTGTGTAATTACAAATGTAATAAACCTTATTGTTGAAAAGCTGGAGCATCAGGGGCGCCTGGGTGGCTCAGTGGGTTAAGCGGCTGCCTTCAGCTCAGATCATGAATCCAGAGTCCTGGGACAGATCCCTGCATCGGGCTCCCTGCCCAGCGGACAGCCTGCTTCTCTCTCTCTTCCCCTCTCTTGCTCTCTTTCTCTCTCGCTATCTCTGTCCCTCTCTTTCTCAAATAAATAAAATCTTTGGGAAAAAAAAAAGTTGGAAAACCATGGTTAACAAGAAGAGATAATCTGCTCAAAACTCCACCAAAGAACAAATGGCATTATTTTGATGTATTTCCTTCTAATAAATTTAAGCTGCATATATAACTGTTTCTAGTTTGAGGGGGGTGGGCACTTAACACTACATTGTTATTTTGACATGAGATACAAGGCATTATGTCTGAGCACACTGTTTATATGTGGCTCCATCTGATCTCTGAGCTGAGTCCTCTCCCTTCAGAAAGGTCCCTAACCAGCAGGGACTTTCTTCAACTTACTTTGTAATCACTAAAGGAGCTCTCATACATACTGAGGCAAGATGAGATGGAAATGTTGAAGAAATATTGGACTTTCGTGTTACTCTTTCTTGGATAGCATCTAATATTTGAGATGTATAGGTAGTATTTGATAGTATTTCTTTTTTTTTAAGATTTTATTTATTTATTCGACAGAGATCACAAGCAGGCAGAGAGGCAGGCAGAGAGAGAGGGGGAAGCAGGCTCCCTGCTGAGCAGAGAGCCTGATGGGGGGCTCGATCCCAGGACCCTGGGATCATGACCTGAGCTGAAAGCAGAGGCTTTAACCCACTGAGCCACCCAGGCGCCCCTAGATAGTATTTCTTATGGGTGGTTGAGTACCGCTTTGTACATTGGGTATCTGTCAGTATTTCCAATTGTATTTTAGATACGAAATAAGACTGTTAGCCATAAAAGTAAGGACTCAACCTCCTTTTGGAAATGTAATTAAAACATTACATTCACCAAAACATTAGCATGACGAGGGGCTTTTATTCTAATATCTAAGAACATGACACTGTGTTAGAGCCAATTTTTACAGGAAAAAAACCACGAGGAAGAATACATCAAAATGTTATCCCTTGGTTAAAAGTTTCACACTTCAGGAAGTTCCTTGATTGAGTTTTCCATTTCAGGGAAGGGTTGTTTTAAAGTTATCCAACACGAACACTGTTCATGCAAAGTCATCATCACACTGTATTTATGAAAAGCCAGTATCTGCATACATAGCAAGGCGCTACAGCATCGGGGCCATGGTCTTGCCTACTTTCCTTAGTCACCATTCTTCAATGTGCCTGGTGAATGTGTGTGGGGGGCGGGTAGGGGCACACACACACACGTGATATTATAACAAATTGAAAACACTACTTTCTGCCCTATTTTTTTCCCCCTAATATTATTTTGAAGACCCTGCTGGCTCTATAGTTTGCACTTTCACTACTACTAAATTGCTTTGTTATTTGACCAGACTCAGTAGATAACAAAAACCATTTAACTAGAAATAGAAGCCAGTGCCTATTAAGTTTTCAGGATCAAAAGCAGAACTTATCTTCTAAACATCAAATTGGGAAGAGAAGGTAATTGCATTGCACTGGAATTAACTTAGGAATCAGTCATTTGTCTACAACATTTACATAATGTTAAAAGATGTGTGGAATTTTTGTGTGTGTTCTTGCCAATAGGATCGTCGAGATCATTAAAGATTATTCAAAGGCAATCTTTTGTCTTTCTCATCTTTGTGTCCTCAGCACCCAGCTTTATCCAACACTTTGCAAATGCTCAAGTAATGCTGAGAGAATGAAAAGTGCTAGATTCTTAAATGCATTTATGTACGTTTAAGGACCTCTTCACAATTGTTCGATTATTCCATGTCTTTGACCTTTGTGGCTTATTTTGTCCCAAACTACTGTGTTTATCTTCTCCTTGCTTGCGTGTAGAATAGAACCTAGGAAACATTCATATTCTAATGTCAGGGATATAGTGAGTTCTTGTATCCCAATTAGAAGTTAAAGGATGGAAAAATGTGCCACTTTCTAAGTTATACTGACGAAGCCACACATTGGAGTCTGAGCAGCAGTCCAACATCAACAGGACAGGAAGAGAGTAGCACAGAAGCTCTCAGCCTTCATCAAAAGTCTGGCATCTGATGGGGGGTGTTAACATGTCAAGTACATACACCTTGAACTAACAGTTTCATTGTGTTGTGACCAAGTGACACTGCCAAGTAGGTACTAGAGGGGAGAACGTCCTCTTAGACCTTCCAGATGTCTTACTTTCTCCAGGATGTTTTAAAGATGTTAATTGAAAAAAAAAAAAAAAGATGTTAATGAAATGAGAACACAGGAGAAAAGAAAGAGGAGCTGAAAGGGTCCCCAAATTGAGTAACTTGGTTAGACAAACTTTTCCAATGTTATTCTATTCCAGAGGATTCTTATTTAGTTCTTCATATCATTCTGTATATAAGGTGAAAGAGGTCAGCTGGAAAAGCATCATTAAGTGGGAAAACTTTCGGAACCAGTAAGGTTTGAAAACAAAAGTCTCACAGCACGTCTAGGTGTAAAGTTAAACAGAACAGGCCTGCTCTAATCATGGGAGGCCCTGCTCTTCCTTTTTGTTGGTCTGTTCCTGCTTCATGGATTAAAAAATGTTTTTGAGCGTGTCAGGCCCTGATCTAGGTCCTGGTCAAAAATGGTTACGGTCTCTCCTCTCAAAAAGCTTGTATTATTATAGTGGGGCAAAAGCAGGGCACACACTAACAAGAAGTCAATAGGAAGCTATCAGAAAGAGTTCCACGTTATGCAGTCATTAAAGAGGATGATTTATTGGAGAATAGCTGGAGAACTAGCTTCAGGTCGATGGTCAGGGGAGGTGGTACATGCAGCTGGGAGTCGAAAGCAGAAGGAGCCGGCTATTAGCAGCAGAACATTCTGGGGAGTAGAATATTCCAGCAAGGGAACAACTTGTGCTTGAAGTGTGCAGGAAACCTGAAGGAACTTCCAAATATAGCAAGTTCCATCACCGATAAATACAGGCTGCTCTTTCCTCCTCTTTGATCTCTCCAACACACCATCCACAGTCCTACACATGCAGTGAAAGGACGGGTCTCTGACCGCACACACCGCTTATTATCACTTATTATTACGAAGATGCGGCTTCACTTTGTCCATCCACGACCTCGCTGCCGGGATGCACAGAAGCCCCAGGACCTTCCTATGAAGGAGTTTATAGGACATGCCCCGCTCTCTTGGGACAAGAACAGCAGGAGCAAGTAGGTATCTAAGGGTAGGACTGAGAGAAGGGACAAAGACAGAAACACAGGTAGTGAAATGCCACTATTTCAAAAAGCCCGATTTAGCCCGAAATCATTTTACCCTTTTCAGATAGGATATGATGATGCTGTTTTCTCTTTAGAGGCCAGAGGAAAAGAAAGCTGTAAGAATAGGAGCAAGGAGACTGAAATCTCTATCTAGCTTAGCTATTGATTAAGCGTGTTAAAAATTCTGAAAACCTTTCATTATCATTCTTCCAGTCAAAGGGTAGATACTTTCAGGCTCAAGTGTGTATTAGCAGCACTGGGGGGGGACAAACATGCTTCATCTTATTGGCTGACTTGTCCTGTTCTTGGGGACAAGGACTTGCCTGTTGATTCACCCTTCAGAAATCTCCCTTTGGACTTCTCATTCTGCTTCTTCCACAGGTTTATATTCTACCTCCCTCTCACAAAATTGGAAGAATATTAAAAAACAAAAAAGTAAATGAGATCTGAAAACAGCATGTTATTTAGATATTGTTTGGTCTAATTCAGGAGGTGAGCTCAGTGAAAAAACATGACTATGCTTCCTATATGCTTTGCAAATCACCTACTAAATTTGGAATTCCCACGTTTCCCTCCAGGGTTTATTCCCGGGGATCCCATGCATATCCCATGCCTTTGAAGGACTGTGTTTTGGCAGGAATAAAGAGAAGCGGGGATTTTGTTTCCTACTAACAAACTGAGCTCTCTGTTTATTTTGAATCTTCAGACATAATTTGCAGAGAGTGGGAGGCAACAGACTTATCTGGTGCACTCCAAACAAGGAAAATAATGTTACAAATAGTTCATAAGCTAGGTTTATATTTATTCCTTTCTCTTTTTCTCTGATAAGAAATATGACTCAAGCACCATGTTGCTTCTTTTCTTCACACTGTGCTAAAAGATTTTGAGTATCAGACACTAAGCCACACAAATAACTCTCATTTATGAATTTTTCTTCCTGTGTAGTGTTCTAAGTGCACTTCTGCTCCCACAGCAAGTGGTAAAGTTATGCCACAAATCCAGGGTGCCTAGCATCTGGCACTTACTGAATGGACTATATTGAATCTTGTTAAACTTACACTTGAGGGGCAGGATCTGAGACAAAGACACTGAAAGATGCAGAAACTGAAGTGGATACCCAGGAGACATCACATCACGCCAAGAAACCTGCCCTCAGGCAGGTAGGGCAGACTCAGCTGTAGGTCTGGGAGGGTCTGCAAAGCTACCGTGAGGACTTCAGTTGGGTTAGAAGGGATCAGGGCTGGACTTTGTTAAAGAAAATAATTCATGACATTTCTATCCTTCCACTTTAGTCTTTGATTTTTTTTTCTTCTCATAATCTGTATTGGAACTATTGAGACAAAAAATGCAAAGAGATTTTTCCTCAGGAATCTGACAAGTCAAATATGATTTTTGGGTTAATTTATTCTAAGAGTAAGTGTTTTAATTCCCATGATTTTCCCCCTCCTAATTGTTTCCTATTTGTTTGATTACAAATGATTCAGAAGAATGAAACATCATAAATTCCCCAAATATAAGCCTCTCCTTTCATGAAAGGGAATAAAATCACAGGCTTGTGCAGAAAGATTAGAGCAATGCATACTTTTTCACTGCCAACAATAAGAGGCAAAATCTCATTTTCTCCCCAACGTCAGAAAAGAAATAGACATGTGTGAGAATTGTACCTGGCAGTTGCCTGCGGTCCTCGTCAGTAACTTCAAGGCCATTCTGAATTACTGCAGATACCATTCCATGAAATGATAGAGCACTCCTCTATCAATGGATACCACTTTTAAAACAATGAGAAACCTCTCCAGAAAAGACCATGAGAACAGATTAAAGGAGTGGAAAATCATACCAAACCAGTAAGAACACTTTAAAATATGTATTTTGAAAGCATCATCACATATTTTATTCCACCTAGTAAACAGCATATAATAATAGAATATAAAAAAATTAAGTGATGCTCTAAGGATATATTTAAGCACATAAAGATTTGGAAAAAAAAAAACCAGTGGTAAAACAGTGGTACAGTAATGTTATTTCTAAGCTATCAGATTTTGCAATTAGGTGCTTTTCCTTTCCCTAAATTTTCTCATGAAGCAGGGAGTAACCCCTTTATATGGACATTAAACACTAAGGTCCATTTTCCCTCTACCTTATATTGTATTGAAAATCTAACTAATAAGCGAATCACAGTGTTACTCTTTAAATTTGTACTTAAGTTACTCATCTTTTTTTTTTCTTTTTTAAGGTTGATTTATTTGAGAGCGAGCGAGAAGTGCGGGGCGGGAGCATAAGCTGGGGGAGAAGCAAAAAGAGGAGAGAGAAAATCTCAAGCAGATTCCCTGCTGAGCGAGGAGTCTGCTGACTGGGGACTTGATCTCACAGCCCTGAGGTCATGACCTGAGCCGAAATCAAGAGTCAGATGCTCAACCAGCTGAGCCACCAGGTGCCCTGAAGCTACTCCTCCTCTCATTAAACACAGAACACAGAACTGTTCTCTTTTGCAAACACACCCAGCCTCTATCACACACACACACACTAGCATCTCTGCAAAGCACAGCCACGAGCTGAGAGCTGCTGAAAGTCCCAAGATAAGAAGGGCCGTAAATGCCTGTTCACAGCTCCTTGTGTTTGCTCTCCTGTGATTTATATCCAATTTATGACAGCCATTACAGTAGATACACTTCATTTAATCAAGAGCATAGTCAAGTCCTCATCATTAAAAGTCCTCCCGGGGAGAGGGGAGAGCAGGTCCCTCGTGTCAATAAAAGCACTACAAATACATATTCAAAATACAAAGCTAAAAGGAGTCAGCAGGGGCAATTAATTTTATGGATCGGAGCTACCAGGGTATAATTGTCTTGTAAGGCTGCCACTTCTCGGCTCGTTTTACCTGCCCAAGTGTCTCAGTGGAGCTGGGGCACAGGTGTTCAGTGTTCACCTGGTATCTCTCACACCACCGGATACATACCCAGGAGCCCCACTGCCTGAAAACCAAGCTGGACTGATATGCAAAATTAAGTGCAAGGTACTAAGAGATAGATTTGGAAACTGCAACATAAGATCGTCCAAAAGTTTATTCTTCTAAAACTGTCTGCCCATTCGCTAACTGAAGACATTCGTGAGGCTGATTTATTTGATTAGTCTAATCAGGCTCAAGAAATCCTTAGTAAACAAAGTGACGTACAAATGCAAGATATTCTAATTGAAAATATCTTCCACATCCTGACATTTCTAACAAACCAGCTGATGACAGAGACGAGAGAGTAGGCTGTTCAGTCCGGGGGAAACAATAACTCCTAGATTCTGGCAAATTCATGCTCATGGAAACATGACCTCATGGAGTATGTATACATTTTATAGGACTCTGACATCTCCACCGACCTCTGTCAGGGCAGTAATTCAAGGTCTGTTGTGCTATGATAGAACCTATTGAGTTAACTGATTTCTGCCGCGCTCTGACATTGTAATGGTTCCATTCATAACAACTCCCGGCTGTGTGGTGCCAACGGAAACAGCTCTTGTGACATTTATCATCCTAAGAAAATAATGGGTATCAAATACGAAGGTGGTATTCATGGAAATAAGCAGTTCTATGGAATTCCAAAGCCAAGTAGGCTGTGTGGTGAGGGGCGCTCTTCTTCCTGCAGGGCCTGGTTATCTCTGGTTTCATTGCCCTCCTCAGGTTCTGCACACTGAATTTCCATCCTCAGCCTTTCCGTCTTCCCAGGATTATCTCTATCAGATTTCCCTAATGATTCTTATATTTAAAACCTTTAGATATAGTTAAATCGTATTTATTCTTATATTTAAAACATTTAGATATATGACATATTTAAAACATTAAGAGCGAGCTCAAAGTTGGTCCCCTTTCCCATCACCTCTGGGGAGTGGCTACGTCCTTGCTATACAATGGAAGGCCACACCATGAACGGGTATTTTTACAGATGAAGCCAGTTAGAGCCTTTAGCAAAGGGTAGATTTAACCAAGCTTCTCATTTTCCTTCTTTATTTTTAGGCATCTTTTTTATTTTTGAAGGACACCCCCCCCCCTTGTTAGCAAGGTCACATCCACCGGGGACGGCTTGCCCGCAGAAAAGGAAACCTGACATACAGCTGAGTCCAGGCAGAAGGTTTTCCCTGGCCAGAAAGGCAATTTAGCAGGGGTATGGAAAGTATTATAAAACCATGCAGAAGTACTCACAGTTTTGGCTTGGCAAGCAGAGGTGGTGGCTCCTTAGTGGGTGAAAGTAGGACAGCTGGTGTTGGAAGAGATTGATTACTGTTAGCTTTGCCATTAATCAGTCCATTTACTCCATGGCCGGGATGGACTCCGTTTGTTTCCCGCTCAGCAGAACTGAACTGCATTTGAAGGGCTGTCATGTTGAGCCCTAACTCAGGGCTGTTCACCTGCTGGACCTCAGACGGTTTCTTTGACACCAACTCAAAGGAGCTCGCCTCCAAGATTGGAGGGGGAGGTGGAAAGTGCTGGAAGTGATCATTGTTGGATTCTCCCACTGAGTCATAGTTACAGTTTTCAGTGTTGGCTAAGGAAGGCGGGGGAGAGGAAAAAATAATGAGATGTTATAGTTCAACTGTTATTTTCATGCTGTCAGAGACTACCTGAGAATCCCTTGTGCCTTCTTCTCGTTAAACACAGTTTAAGCTGTTAAAGAAAAGGGAACTCTTTGGTCTCTCATATGATGCACAAGCAAAGCCAGCTGAAAGGTCTGGTTGTCCCAAACTAGTTTTCAGGGACTGCTACCTGCTTCATTTCCTGATTGGGCCCACAAGCAGGGAGACCAGCTACCAATTCGTTAAAAAATTTCAAATAAGATCTAAACACAGAAGTTGGTTAAAAAAAAAAAATGACCACACGGATAATATCAACTAATAATGCTTTATTTGCTCACATTGCATCCCGTGGATCCGAAAGAGCCTCCTACCTGTGCTTCACTGACATTAGCTCAAAGGATACATGCTTTATGTGGTAGGCAATGGATATTCATTCTATTTAAATCTAAGAAAGGTAGAAATCTGAGTTTAAGTAAAATGTCTTTTGATCTCATCTATAATGTTTTTCCAATTCAGATAACTGTCATGGCTGTAATTCGGTACAAAGGAAACTGACTCGTTAAATCTCAACAAATTGAAAGCATCTTGAGATAAGATCCTGTTGTCCCTGGATTCCTCACCTTGCCCAGAGCCCAACAGATCTCCTGGAATGTACTCAAAAATGCTTACTGAGGTCAACTGAGAGCTCAAAAACTACTTGTTGAGGGGCACCTAGGTGGCTCAGTGGGTTAAAGCCTCTGCCTTCAGCTCAGGTCATGATCCCAGGGTCCTGGGATTGAGCCCCACATCGGGCTTTCTGCTCAGCAGGGAGCCTGTTTCCCCGGCTCTCTGCCTGCCTCTCTGCCTACTTGTGATCTCTGTCAAATAAATAAATAAAATCTTTAAAAAAAAAAACAAAAAACTACTTGTTGATTTCGCTGGGCCCACAGCAGAGGTACCCCAGATGAAAATGGGAAATACTGCATGCCAGTCTTGGCCACATTGATGTTTAGAGCCCAGAGTTTTGGCTGCATTGTTGGAACACCCCACTACTGTGATGCCCATTTGATGGGACAGTCTCAAGCCACCTCTGAATTGAACATGGGATCCTTGCTGCCCTGCAGCTCCAGTCATGGCACCAGAGCATCTAATTCATATCAGCAATCCAGGGAACTTTACCTTTCTTTTCTTAATTAAGACGAAAAAGCATTTACAATGTCCATTCTAATGTCCTTAAGCCAGTCTTGTTTGTGCCTCTACTGCCACCTAGCACCAACTTCTCACTCTCCCAGAGAGATCAAAGTACAGTTCCATTGTTCTCCCCAAGACTGTCTCATGCAGCCACGGCTCATGTCTTGATTCCCTACTATATGCATTATGTGCCAGGCTTGGTCCAAGCACTATTTTAAGAACTACTCTCAAGTAAATAACAGTGATGAGTCAATAAAAGTAAGCTCAAGTAAAGCTAATTAGTAATAGCAGAAAATAGTCAACTAAAGTCATAAGAAAATAAAGGAGAAAGCTGTTTCAGGTTGCCCTTGCTAGTGGTACACTTCTGAGTTAAAAAAAACAAAAACAAAAACAAAAAAATTCCAGGGGCGCCTAGGTAACTTAATCAGTTAAGCGTCCAACTCTTGATTTCGGCTCAGGTCATGATCTCAGGGTCCTGAGAGCAGGCTCCCTGCTCAGCAGGGAGTCTGCTTGAGATTCTCTCCCTCTGCCCACCCCCAAAACTAAGCTCTCTCTCTCTCAAGTAAATAAATAAATCTTTCCAAAAAACCCAAACAGTTCTGAATATTGGCTTTGAGAGTATAATGCACTGCTCATACTGCTTTAGTTTTTCATATCAGAGTTACATCCCATTTCAATGAAATTTTATTTCTCAGGTTTTTATGGCTTCTCCAAATTGCATTAGGTTTATCTTGTATTACTTTTTCAGAAGTTCCCATCGTGGCTTAAGCGAGGGCTTGTTTGTACAAGTCCCAGAGCTTCAGCTGGCACTGCTGAGAACAGCGACCGCCCTCTGGTACAGAGGGGCTCTCTGCTGGCAGCATGAGTCTGGGTTAGCATGATGTTAGGAAACCGGATCCACTGTTTCCAAGACCAAGTCGCATGCCTTAGAAAATAGCCCCATGTGTGTTCGGCTGCTACACTGTCATTATCTTGCTGTTTTTCATCTCTACTTCCACTCCCCCTCCCCCAAAGCCTTTGTTTCATGAGGAGACGCTGGTTGTTAGGATAACTCCTGGAGGGGCAGCAAGCATTCCTGCAGGCTGAGCTCTCCTCGGAGGTAGTTCTCTGTGCTGGGATGAACCACACGCTAAGTGCTAGGGAACAGAACCCAGTCCACTTTCATACTCCTCACATACCTGAGGTGACAATCAGCTGGGCGGTGCTGGTTACTGATCCGTAGTCATTTCTTGCTGAGCACGTAAAGATCCCCGCATCCTCGGGGAAGGTCTCAGCGATAACTAGGGTACAGATCTCCTCTGGAAGGGAAGAGAACAGAATAACTCATCAGAGTGAAACCACGCACGAGGTCACCTTGAAGAGGTCAGAGCCTCTGTCTTTCTAAAACAAGCAAATCAGGTAACAATTACTATACAGTCTCTTCACAAAGTATTCACAATAGGCTTTCTTTACACTGAATTAGCAGTTCAGCATAGTGGCCAAAGCTTTGGCGTCAGACTTGTCCTTCGTGCCTGAGGTGAGGTCAGCCCTGGCTTCCTCATCTACAGAATGAGGACAGTAGGTACCTAATGGGGTATCTGTGAAGATGAAAACAGATGTTTGCCAAGTGTGTATCTTGGGACCTGGCATGGGAAAGATGCTCAGTAGACACCAGCTCCCTTCTCCTCCAGCCTCGTTTAGTTGAGCACATGTGGAAGTTCCTTCAACTACAATGCAGCTGCCTTTTGCGTCTGCTCAAGTGAAAAGCAATCAACAGGGAAAAGCAACCTTCTCTGAAATGCTGACAGCGGTGAGGGAAAGAACAAAACATGTCAGTGCTGGGCCTGCAGGCCACTATTGTGGAAGCTACTGTTACAGTGTAGCCGTGGTGTGCTGTAGAGCGTGGAAAGCCCAGACTCCAGAACCAGCTTGAGCAAGGGTCCTGCCACATCGTGCCTCTGTGACAGTAGTCAAGCTCCCTGAACTTCAGTGTTCTTATCTGTAAAATGGAGAAAATAACAGAACCTACCTATAGGGTTTGTATTACTCATGCCTCATAAAATTAACCGTCACAGGGTCACAGTGGGGGACGATGGCCATGACCATGATAAGCTTAGAAAGCTCTCATCAGGCACTGAGTACAGTTACCAGCACTGAAAATAGACTGAATCCTTTTGTTAACCTTACAATTTAGATGTATTATTATTCGCCCATCTCACAGACAGGAAACTGCAGTGCAATAAAGCTAAATGTTTTGCCAAAGTGACATAGCTAACAAGTGGTAAGAGCGGAATTTAAATCAAGTCAGTCTCCCGACTCCACACTCCCAACAACCACCTCTTTTTGTGATAGATTAGACACTGTTTGGGGACACTGCCCGGCACAACAAAGCACAACAAATGCTTTGTTGCCAGTAAATAGAAACTGTTAGCATTAAAAATCTAGATCTAGAGTGTACTATTTTTACATTGAATAATTATCTATATTTTACCAGTAAAATAGATTATATTAGCAAATGTTAAGAGAAGTGATGTATATTTTTGATTCCCATAAAGAGAGACTCTATTGATTACTCCCATATTATGTGGACAGCATAAGATTTTGCATTGTAGACTTTTTGTAAAATGGCATCCACAGAGTAGGGATGTGTGCAAAGTGACTCGGCAACTCCTTCCATCAAGTGGCACAATCTATTACCCTAACCCCTGAAGTTTAGCTCATTGGCCTTGTAAGTTGCTTTAACCTAGAATGCAGTAGAAATGAGGCTGGTCAGGGGTCCTCAAAAGACCTTGCTCACTCCTGGTCCATCTCTTAGGATCCTGCTGAGCTCTAAGGTGAATAAGGCTATGCTGGTCACTGAGCAGAGGTCAATGGTTCCAACAGAGAGCAGCCTAGATTAACTCATTCCCAGCCAACCTCGAGGCTGACCACAGCCACATTGTTAGTCCAGCTGAGGTTGGCCAAACCTGACACAGACCATAGAACTGCCCAACTGAGGCCAAACCAAATGGCTGACCCACAGAATAGGAACAAATGGCTGCTGCTTTAAGCCACTCATTTAGGGGGTGCTGTATTGTGCAGCAAAAACTGATATAAAAGGAGAAGAGAAAATGCTTCTCTATCAACCTCCTTCTCTGACAGCCTGCTAAGGGCAAACTTTTCAGATTTGTACAATAAGTCTCTTCCTTCAATTCAACTATCAGTAACCAAAATTGCCAAATTTGTCTCAAAGCATATTTTATGGTTTAAATGCTGGAAGAAAACGTACCAGCTGTGGATTAAAAGTGCTACCTTATAAAAGAAAAATATTTTTATTAGAAGGATCTTTAAATATCTCATTTTAAAAATACAAATACAAGTAATAAACATAAAGATAAACAAACCATAAAGTATAAAATGAAAAGTCTTCCTTTATACTCCCTTTGTGAATTCCATTCATTGGCACTTATTTAATTACAAGTTACTTTAAGTTCTTAATAATGTTGTCGCTTTGTTTCAAATAACATTATTTTCTCTTTTTGAAATTATGGGATCCCCGAAAACTTCCTGTGTTGGAAATTGTGAAAAAATATTGGCTAGTATTTGACTCTAGCTTTTCCACAATTCACTGGAGTACTTTTGGGAGTAATATAATGTGACCAAACTGGGTTAAACCGTAACAGGTAGCTTTATATATGGTGACATCGGGCCTCATAAGATCCAAAACCAGCTGACTTTGATGGCTCATTTTATGTCTCACCACTGAGTCATATACGTTTTTGAAATTTTGCAATCAAAGCAGACCTTTCAAAGACACATTTGGTATACCCAGTGCAAATGTAGATTTATATGGATAACACTACAGAGTTTTCTGGCTTTCTCAGTTTCTACCCAGGTGAAAACAAAAGCCAATTCAGTTCAATATTAGCAGAATATTTACTTCCAATGCTATAATGTTGATAGTAGCACAAGGAAAAAATTATTTATTCAAATTCCAAACCTAGGTTATATACTATGTTTTATCATTTCAATAATGTGTTTTAGAAATCATGCTCAAATTATGACTATGTCCTATAAAATGAGCTGTGGTATAATGGGGTAGGAAGGTATAAACTCAGGCATGGTCACCTCTGTTCACCTTCATCTCCATCAGTAAAGGTTTGAGAGACACGGATACATTTGAAGTACACAATTATTACGTGATTAAAAAGTTCACTGACCAGAAGAAAAAAAATAGGATAAGAGAGAGCATGAGGTAATCCTGTGTGTTCTTGACTGTACTGTACATAGCTCTTGGCCTTCCAACTGAAAGGAAGATAAAAGTGTGGAAATAATTCATGTTGGAGCTTCACATAAGATTAAACCATTGGAAAGTGAGGCATATCTGGAAAGGGACAAGGGACTGGGAATTTTTTAATTGAATACATATGGTTACAGAAGGAGTTAAGTGTGTTTAACCAGAGAAGGGCAAAACTTAGAACATCACTACTCTAAGGGATTTTAGAGACTGACTAGCCCAAATCTCTCCTTTCTTCAGGTGAGGTCCAAAGTGGTTCTCTCAAGGTCATGAATAATTAATGATAAAGTCAAAATGCTGAAATAGTCATCCTGCCTCCCATGAGCAAGTTTTTCTTCTCCATACCCCCATGCAAAGGACAAAGCCTCTCTAGTTATGTATTTTCTTCTAGCTCAAGACACAAGGAACTCAGTGTGAAATGAGGCAAAGAAAGATTTAAGATGAGAAACAATGAGTTTCCTGAATCTGAAAATTTTAATTACTCTCACTATCCAAGTAATTTAATAGGAAATACATCTGCAGAAGGAGATGTGCTGTGCGTCCTCAGAGATACAAGATATCCTGGAATAGGGCTTGAAATGTGGACATGCTGGTATCAGAAGGAATGAACAGCCTAATCTTTTGAGATTTAGGGAAACAGACCCTCATATCCTGGCTGTCCTCTGAGAGATGGGCTTCAGGCAGAGGCCAGTCACCATTGTTCCCTGTAGCAGATGCTGCTGGGAGCCAAGCAGCCTTCCCAGCTTTCAGCAGCACCTAGGTGCTTCCTGTCTGAGTCCCTGCACTCTCTCTCCAGCGTCTGGTGCTCTCAGGAAAGGTCTCCCAACCTTGGATTATCCATACCTGAAAAGATGGAGTTTCTGGAGACACTTGCAGAAATCATCACCACTTCAGTACCTGAGGATGCCCTAACTGGAAACACAGACCGAATTCTGTGCCTTGAAACCTACATTCAGAAAAAGGATAAACCCTTATCTAGCAGGGATGGCATAAAGCGGTTTTGGAGTGATGATCTTGACAATCTTAAAGTTCCTTCTTGTGTTATCTACGATTTGGGGATTTGGGGTTATGCCATTTTCAAAAACCCTGAGCTTATATATACAGTTGCCCCTTCTAAACCAGAGGGCCCCTTTGAGAATGGAAATTTTTTTCATGGCCACATCCTTCCTTGACTCTGAGGACAGATTACAAATCCTCACCGTGGTCACAGAACCCTAAACGATCAGGTGGCTGCTACTTGCCAGGTTCCTTTTGTGCCTCTCTCCTTCTTTCATTCAGCGCTTTGGGCACTCTGGCTCTTGGGCTGCTCCTTGCAAAGTCACAGACCTTTCTGTCTCTAAGCCTTCCACCTGACACATGTCCACCTAAATGTGACTTCCTCAGAGAAGTCTTTTTGATTAAACTTGGTCAGATCCACTATCTGTACTGTAATCTTAGGATGGCGGACTTTGCTTGGAGACAGAGCTCACACCTATAAATAAATTATTGTGTAATGTCTGTTCAGTTCTGGGCCCTCAACTCTGGCCTCTGTGAAAGCGGGAAGCACTTGTTCTCTTCATGGGCATGTTGTCAGCCTCTCTTACACCACAGGCTCTCCATAAATACTTCTGAAGAAATGTATAGATGAAATTCAGATTGCAGGGGAAAAGTAAACATTAGCTTTACAGAAAGATTTTTCAAATTTGATTGAGCAAAACTCATTTTATATGAGTTTTCAGGAATACTTCTATTGCATAAAAGCACAGTCACATACAGAGTCTATGGCTGACGAAACATGTAGAAAAGGCTACGAACTCTCAGAACAACAAAAGAAAAGCAAAGCACTGAGCTGTTCTAGTGATCCCCATGCCCTGCTATGTCTCAGGGATTTGTACTAGATAAAATCTGTTCCAGATAGAGTGCCCCCAAGGGTTGTTCACCTTTTCTTCTCTTGGAAAATGTCATCACAAACTGACAATAGCCTCCACCATGGCTCATATGGTTCTGGCATTATAAAAATGAAGAAAGCCATGAGGAAATGAGATGAGCTAGGTTGTAATACTACATTCTCATCTGGTGGCATCTTTTTTGAACAAAGCCCTTTAAGACATCTGTAAAATGCATTTTGGTGAGAAATGGAAACCAACGGATGACTGCTTATGTCAAATAAAGGCAGTCAGAGACTTATCTATATTTAAAAACTGTCCGTTTTAGAAAATGGAAAATATTTAAAGTTATCAATAACTCTATGATACATTTTAATCCACTTTTTTCTAAGTGAAAAGTTTTGATGGCATGTAATAAATTAATAAATTAGGAACTATTTTTGCTGGTGATAAGTTGTTTTTTTTTATAGTTACTGAAAAATTACTTAATCATATAAATATCTCTTAGAATTCAACCTTGAGTTTCATTCAAAGCTTTTATGTATTTAACACTTGGTTAAATACAAATAATTTTGTTTGCCAAACCTCATAAAATGATGAGGCAGCAAGGATAATATTACTAGGTCCTTTGGGTAATAAAGGGACAGTTTTATAAATGCTTTCCTTCACAGCCCCCCCCTTTTTTTTCCTCTTTGGGGTCTAGCCTAACTAAAAAGAAATTCAGCTTTTACCTCCCAAACCACATGGTTTGTCTAACACAACTGATAAAAAAGAATCTGGACTAAAATCAATAAAATGAGGAGTGCCTGGGTGGCTCAATGGGTTAAAGCCTCTGCCTTCGGCTCAAGTCATGATCTCAGGGTCCTGAGATCAAGCCCCACATAGGGCTCTCTGCTCAGCATGGAGCCTGCTTCCTCTTCTCTCTCTGCCTGTCTCTCTGCCTACTTGTGATCTCTCTGTCGAATAAATAAATTCTTTTAAAAAAAAGATTAAAATCAATAAAATGAGATTCAGTATGGGTAAATATAATGTTTGCACAAATTTTCAAAAGGATTTTTTCTACAGTTGCTAACTATCTTATATAGAAAATATTTTAAATGCACAGTTAAAGGAGTAAAACAAACCACTGTGCAGCCATCATTAAGTCTAAGAAATAAAATATTACCAAAGCTTTAGGAATGCCCCCAATTTAATCTTTCTTCCTCTTCTCCTTTTGAGATAATCAGTCTTCTGATTTTCATTATGTTTACTACATATGTATTCTTCAAAAAAATGTGTTTAGTTTTAAAAAAATTGAGTCATAAGCATAAAGAAAAGACAAACTTGTCACTGTTTGAGAGAGTTCGCAGGAACTATCTTGGGGTATAAATGGGCTTCAGCTTCCCTGTGAGTTCACAAAAGCCCCCACAGGAGTAATCAGCAGACAGGGTCATGAGCAAGTACTGGGAAGCCTAGGGCTCACCTCGGTGGGGAGGTCTGGCTGGGCCAAGTGTGGGCAGGAACTGCACAGCCAGCATGAATAGCTGGTGGAGTAGGTCCCCACACTTTGTTTTTTAGTTCAGTGTGGCCCACTTCCAAATCTCAGCACCAGATCAAGTCAGAATGGGGCGGGGAGATGAAATGAAAGTTCTTAGCTGAGTCAGGAGACAGGGCAGGGAGCAGAGAGCACGAAAGGCCAAGAGAAAAGAGAATTTGGGTCAGGCTTACTACACTGCCATTCCGTCATCAGGGTAAAGGACAAAGCAGTGGCAATGAGCTCTTGTCCGTCTCTTGCAACACACTACTCCACCCCGATGCACAGCTATTACCCTCCTGCCGGCTCCTTTTGGCTCTTGCCTGTACTGGATCTCCTGCTTCCTGTACCTCTTTCTAGGTGAATGTGGCTCTTCCTAGGTGAATTCATCGCTGGTGGTCGAGCACATCCTATATAGAGAGTTGTGAAGGAAAACCTCCAAGACCTTGCAAGTCGGCAAACTCTTGACTACATCTTCATATAAAATGTAAGGTTTAGCAGGGTATAGGATTCTAAGTTGGAAGTAATTTCACTTCAGAATTTTGAAGGCTTTGCTTCACCATCTCTTTATGTCTAGCCTGACTACTGAGAAGTTCTAAGTCATTCTGATCTGTTGGTTTTATGTGACTTGACATTTTCTCCCTGGACACTGGCAGAATCATCTCCTTGTCCTGGATATTCTGTATTTCACAACGTACACTGCTGTGAATTTATTTTCATCCATTGTGTATGCAGTGAATCCTTTCAATTTGGAAACTGGGTATCTTTCAGTTTGGAGAATTAAAAATATTATTTCATTGATAATCTCTCCCCCTCCTTAGTTCTCTCTCCCGGAATCCCAATTATACATGTGTAGTCTACTTAAGCAGGTTTTCCAACATAGTCTAATTTTTTTTACCTTTGTTCTCTTATATTCCTTTTTTGTCTTTCTGCCCTTTTTTGTGGGACAGTTGATCAGCTTTTATTTCTGCTACCAACTTTTCATTCCAAGAACTTTTTGTTTTCCAAATATTCCTCCCCTCTTCTGAAATCTTTTTAATTTTTACTTCTTGGATGCTCTAATTCTCTTATCTGTGAGGAGTGTTGTTTTGCTTTTACATTTTCTTCTCTCTGCAAGTCTGTTTTATCCAAGTTGCTTTTCAAGGGAGTTGCTTTTCTTCTGGATCACCCATGACAGATGTTTCTTCAGAGGTCTTTTCTCTCTTCTTGTCTGACATGGTTCTGAGTTAACTGGAAGCTCTGAGCAAGACAGAGGAGCTTGCCATATCTGGCCTTCCCTCTATGGTAATGTGGATGGCCTCTTTATTGGAGAAACTTCCATATCACATGTATCGATTTTTCTTCCTACTAGGATGTTCAGATTGCCCAGAAAAGAGTCCTTCAGACTCTGGCAGGAAAGGAAAGGTTCCATGGCCAGCACTACAGAAGGTCAGTTCAGAAGATGAATGGGAGCAGGAGCACTGAGAATTTGGAATTCTAAGAGTCACTCAATTTTATTTTTTGTATACTCTCAAATGGGTCTTGAGGCTTTCCCTCTCTCCCCAGAGATCAAACCAAAGTTCCTTAGTCCGTGGGACCCTAAGCATCTCAGTAATAGTTTATGATGCTCCTCATCCAAAAGATAGACCCAAGAGCTTCATGTATTTAGTTATTTTGAAAGAACATGTAAGTTTTTAGATCTTAACAAGTTAGTTACTATTTGGAAAAAAAAAACACATATAAATTGAAATAAAAGTTATTATTTTATTCTTAAATAACCACAATTACTAACTAATGAACACACACATCTGTTGCTTACTGCAGAACTTGAGATCAAATGGGGCCCAGCCAGCATCATTTCATGTTCCACATTGATTTTCACATGGCACTTGATTTTTATCAACACATACAAATCAAAAACTCAATTTCAAAATGATAAGATGTCATAGAGAAGAATGTAGAGTGCTCTAAAGTTGAAACTCTGAATTGTTCCAAGTTAGTAGTTTTATCTATCAGATGCTGAGTATCACTGTGTTTACATCCTAAATGTCAAACACGACAGCACCTCTGTCGATTTGGTGTGGTACCCCAGGTTCGAGAACCACAGGCTTCACACAACCCACTTTTGTTTAGCCTACCATCTGAACCTAGACTTGCATTAAGCTTTGAGCTACAGACAGTCTATTGGGATCTCAAGCATCCTTACCATCGCTCTCCTACAACTCGGCACCTTACTGCATTTAACAAGTATAATTAACTTCACATTCTGAATCACAGAATCAGAACATAGACTTTGGGATCTAATATCTAAGATGATGGGCGGCACTGGTTAGCAGAGATTCGTACTGAAAGTACATATATATAATTTCCCGGTCAGCAAGACACAGTGTTTTTAATTTTGTATGCCATTAGACAATGCTATAGAAGTAACTCAATACAGTTTGTGGCTGCTTCCAGACAGCTGAGTAAGGGCCTGAGTATTAACAGCTGTCAAATGAGTGTTCTGGCCTCTGCACCACCCCCGCCCCAGACTAGTCTTTGAAGGATTCAATCAGTATAAAGTCAGAACGTCAAAGAAAGAGGCCAGAGCAGGTAATATGACAAACGGATGTTGGTCTTAAGTAAGCTGACTAGCTATTAATTCACAAAACAGTCTGAAAAGATTTGTGATGCAAGCTGACTTCTGTCTAGACAGAGAAGGGAGTGTAAAACACATTAGACGATACAACACAGTAGTGACAAGAAAAACCTGTTTCAGTTTCTCAAATGCATTAGGAGAGAATCTGCTAGGTCCTTCTTTATCTTAATATCTAATCCCTAATGGGGCTATAGCTAGGTACTAGTGAATTTCGACTTTATTTCTAGAGCTTCAACACATCTTACGTGTTTTTTAAAAAGGAAGAAGGAGGGGAAAGGAGAGATGAAAAGAGAGATTAAGAGAGAGAGGAGGAGGGGGGAGGGAGAGAGCGACCAAGTGAGCACCAGGCAGTGAGGAGAGAACAAGAGTGAAAGTGTCAGAGGACTGGAAGAGAGTAGGAAGAGAGGGTAATGAAATCCGAATGCTTAAATATGTTCCTGAATTTCAAAAGCTATTTATGTTTTAGCATTTGGAAAACATCACTTGGCCTAGTCCTATAAAATTTATCTCTTTCCTCCAATGTATTATAGCCATATCTGTTTTTGTCCTTTCCACTTAATAGTGGCTAAAAAATTATCAGGGAAGCTATCAGGGAAGCCAGATACGTTTTATATGGCTGAATAAGTTCAGTGGCCTAATGGATAAAATAGTCAATCAGGTCACTTAAGAAAAATACACAGTTCAGGGACGCCTGGGTGGCTCAGTTGGTTGAGCGGCTGCCTTCGGCTCAGGTCACGATCCCAGCGTTCTGGGATCGAGTCCCACATTGGGCTCCTTGCTCGGCGGGGAGCCTGCTTCTCCCTCTGCCTCTGCCTGCCACTCTGTCTGCCTGTGCTCGCTCTCTCTCTCTGACAAATAAATAAATAAAATCCTTGAAAAAAAAAAAAAGAAAAGTACACAGTTCAATATATATTTTGTTTTTTTCCCCCAACCATGTCAATAGTCAATTTCAAGGTCAATGTAAGGAAAACATTTGGCTACTAATAAAAGAAATCATAATCCTACCTAGTATAATAATAATCAGGCATGCCAAAACATTGTTTAAATACAAATATGTTTTAACATTGGCTTGTTCTGAAATTCTCACTAATAACAGTTCACATAAGCAGTCACTGAAATAGCCATTCATGTGTTTAAACTTTTAAGAGATATGATCTAGAACTTTATTTAACACCACATGCCAATTGTAGATTTCCTGAAGGAGAGAATTTTGATGCTCCATTATTAGAGACAAAGGACCAATTCTAGTATTATGGTAAATATAATTATAGAGAAATTATCGAAGATCAGAGAAAACTAGCTGTGTTTTGGTTGTAATAGCTCCTGCCCATATACAAAGTTCCCTGCCCCCGCCCTGTATTGACAGATTTGGTTGACATAGTTCTGTACCAAGAAATATTTGTTTTCAGTATATCCTACTACTTTAGTTGGAAAGGAAGAGTCTGTTTTCTTAAATGCTTTCAGATCGAACTGAAAGGAAAAAAATAAGAACATTCAGCAAACACTGGGAGGAGAAACTTTTATATTGCTAGGATATGCAGGTGCTTTTATATTGCTACCCTCCTGTGGGCTCATGCAGTAGACTGAAGTTCCATGTTAAGGGAACCAGGATTATGCAATTTTATGTAAAGACCTATCACAGACAAAATACGAAATTGTATATTTCCATATTTTAGAAAGTGACTGCAGTATTCAATGTGGTGACTAACACATTAGATGGGACAACATGTCCTAGTTTTAATCATGACAAGAAGGCAGTAGATCAAACCCCATTGTTTTTTGAGGATGCTACTCAGCATCTTTTAAACTGGGGATCCTAAAAGGATCACACCCTACTTTTAATGGCCCAATGCTCAGCTATGAAAATTCAGGACGAACTATGGTCATCAGACCTGCAGTAGCCCGCAGAGAACCTTTAAGTTCCCCAAGAAGGGACAGAGCAGAACCTTGGCTCCTAAGGGACGTAATGGCAGAGCCTCCTCAACCCCAAGGCAGAGGCACAAATCAGTTTTTCTATCTTTTGCTAAGGAGTCTGTGAAACTAGTCATTTTCCTGATGGGAGAAATGCAAAGGAAGTGAGTCTTGAGGAGGATGTCCTATGAAATGCACACACAAAAATTTTTGTTTCTTTTGCAAACACTGTTGTAGTTCATGGGGAGTCACAAGTATACAAGAAGTCTGGTGCAGGGGACCAGTCAGACCTGGGGTTCCTAGATAACATAGCTCTCTGATGACGCCAAGTGACCTGGTCATTAAGAGAGCTCCTAGGGCAAGATGACTTTCTTCAAGCTTGTAGAATAGTCCAAGGTTGCAGCTCAGGGGACATAAAAGATAAATGCCAGTGGTCAGCCTTGCTTACATTTCTGGGCCGCTCTCACATAAGACACACTTCTAAACTGGAGGGTCGAACCATTAGTAGGTTTTGGTCAACAGAAGTATGTGGCAGATGGTCCATTTCTACTGGAATTTTAGGAGCATGTTTTTTCATCATGAGCTTAGTTTGCTTTCTGAATAGAAAAGACTACATTTTAAAAAAGCCTTAAGTCACTGAGGTTGACCTTCTTGTCTGAATGGAACTTAATGTTTTACTAATAAAGAAGCTTGTGTAAAATGGAGTGTACAGACCCCATGATAAAGAAGATACTGTCTTTAAGGGGGTTTTGTATTTCCAGGGAACTGCAAAAACATTGTTCTGCATATGGCTTTAAAACTGAAACAAAAGAACTATTGAAACCCAAAAGATACACTACCAAAGGAAAAAAAAAAAAAAGAGTGTCTTACCAGGTTCAGCTGTAGATCTAGGTTCTTTTTGCCACATGAGAAAAAAAAATAAATCAAAACGGAGTATTAGAATGGGGTTCCATTAATAAGAAACCTACCTATCTTTCTCTCTTACTTTGTCCAGGACATGTCTGCAGGTATTTGGGAACTCCGTAATACAAAAGATAGAGTGATAATAGATCCATTTATATTTCTATAAATATAGAAACCCAAATTCCAGTTACAGCTTACACTAGGAAGTGTTTTAAACCATGATTCATAGAAGGGCTTATTGGAGGCTGGTAAACCTCCTAAGATTATTTGGCCAACTTTGAGTTCAAATGTATGTAACATTTCTTCCTGAAGAAGGAACATACAGCTCTTATCAAACTTGCAAAGGGGTACACAAGTGACCACCATGGCTTTAATTTACTGGACCCCACTTATCTGCTGATTACCCAGTCTCACTTCTCTTCGAAAATAAAAATCACTTCAGCTAAGGGTCCCTGGGTGGCTCAGTCATTAAGCATCTAGCTTTGGGGCAGGTTATGATCCCAAGATCTTGGGATAGAGCCCCACATCAGGCTCCCTGCTCAGCGGGAAGCCTGCTTCTCCCTCTCTCACTTCCTCTACTCTCACTCTGTCAAATAAATAAAAATCTTTTTTAAAAAATCAGTTCATCTTGAAAGACTAAGCCCTTCTTGGTTTTCCTGAAGCTTGAGAGAAGAAAATGGATGGATGTGGGAGAACGGGGACCTCTCCTTACTTTTCTGTAGAATTCTGAAATCTGGAGAGTCTTGAATTTCACTCCCTTGTCGGAACCACTTGACCTGCAAAGGGGGTGCTCCTCGGATCCGGCACTCCAAGACCACCACCTGACCCTCGGATGCTGCTATGTTTTGCAGTTCCTAAAAATTCAAGGAAGACACTCCTCATTAGACTTTGGTTCACTCTTACACGATTTCACAACAGAAAGTAAAGCTTGCAAATCTTAGAGGGCAAAAAAATGCAAAACTTGCATCATAAAATAATTACCACTAACTCAAGTAAAAATAGATACCTTGAAATCCATCCATTGTTAGCTTTCCATAATCTCCCTGTAATGAGATTAGTAAGGGCTACCACTGGGCCTGTGGACCTTTTGGGTCTGTCTGCAAACTTACTGACACTTTCATATTTACGGAATTTTATGGCAATGCCTGTTACCTTTCTCTATCTACACTGAAGAGTTAGCTGGTGGAATGCAGACTTCCTAAAACAATTATATTCCATATGAACGTAGATTCCTGGGAAAACCAGACAGGAAGAGGAAAAAAGGCATAATTTGTTTTTACATGCCCCAACCTTTTCATGTACTCCCCCACCCCCCACCTCTGCCAATGAGCTTCCTATGTCAGGTTTATTAAGATAAGAAGCTTGGGGATTTTCTCATTTTGAAGTTCTGAGTAAAATAATAAAACCTGCAGTACTTCTCCCTTCATGACCTTCATTTCCTCTTCCCTTGCAATTACCCTTGTTGCCCCTGACCCTATTCCAAGTCCAGACCAGTAAATTTTTACAGTGCAACAGATTAGAAATTAATTTGTCTGCATAGATGCAAAGAGGTAAAGCTTTAATACTTGTTATTAAATATCAAAAGATTAATAGTCCCCTCACAGATATCCTCCCCCTACCTTCCTCCTCCGAGATTACTTAGCAATGGGGCTGACTTCAACTTTTTGACTTTTTCAACTTCTGACTCGAGAGTATGAGATCTTACATAGGTGGATGGAGAACTCTTAAAGTAATTCAGATATGACAGAGTCATTCACCTACATGTCAACCAAAAGCAAACAAATCCACATTAAGAAGTGTGTGGTATTTTCTGGTTTTGTTTGGTTATTTAAGATTATCTGAAGGGACAACAAATGTGTGCTGGGAAAAAACAAATGTCAGAGCAAATGGGCTGCAGTGAGTGTGGTAGAGCCCTAAGGAAATTCTCAGTCAGTGCTGTTGGCGGAAGAACTATGAAAGGCTAATGTTAAGTCTGAGAAGGCATTTGATAATAAGCAGGGTAGCTAACAAAATGCCCTTTTTTTTTAAGTGAAAAGCTTAAGATTTATTAACTACTTCTGATTACATTGTCTCCTTATTTTTAAATGTAGAAAATCTCTGGTTCTAAATTGACTTTTTTACTTTGTGACTGGGTCCAGAGAAGAGCTAATTTAGTGGATCAGAGCAGGAAAAGTCTCACTCACAGGGCCCAGGTTGTGTAGATTAATTATTAAACACTTCCTGGCTTGTCCAGCAAGTTGCCCAGGGTAGATTTCAAATGGTACGCAAATATCTTTCATGTCTGAGTTTTCAGGCACCAAAGGAGATTTTGATTTATTCTTAGGATTGTGTGTTTTGTTCAAAGGCTGGAAAGTCAGAGAGAAAATGGGTAGATACCAAGGACCTGAAGCAAAACTCCACAGTATTATAATAGGACTCCACCCAGAGCAAACTTTTTCATCTTGAGAGAAGCCACAGCTACGTGGAATGAGCCATTAGGACAATCTTCAGGGACACAAGGCGGAACCCTGAAGGAGACTAAGAGCCAACGTACAGAAGTTGTGCTTAGCAATCTACATCATCCACTCAGGGCAGAACTGGGGGACCCTGAGTGTTTTAGAATCCATATATCAAGCCCACCTGATATTGTGATTCCTTTAAGGGGCTGAACTATTTAGAAAGAAAGGCCACATAAGACTAGTTGCTCGCTCGTCTCCCATGTGTCCCTACTGCCCCTAGTCCCACAGTCCCATACCAGCTCTGCTGCTCCAGCTAAGCCCAGCAGCCCACAGACAGAGGCGCGGGCTCTGCTTCTGACCAGCTGTGAAACCGGGAAATCTTTACAGAGCAGTATGAGGAAACAGGTGAGGGTGCCTATTAGACCAACTATGCCCACCTGACATTCACTGTCACCATCATGCCCGAGAAAAAGACCAAATAAAAGATGCTAAAGGTGACAAAGCGGAGGCTACTTTGTGTTACAAAGGAGATGAGCAGATTTATCTTCTAAACCTGCCCCTCCAAAACCAAAGACCAGGCCCAAAAGGACCAGCAAAGCAGGGAGGGAAGATGCCCACAAGGACAAAGGGGAAAGCCAAGGCCAGGAAGGAAGGAAGCAATCCTGCAGAAAACAGAGACGGTCTAGACACAGAAGGTAGAAGGCACTGGTGATGCCCAGTGAGGTATGCTCCGTGCTGCCCGTCACTCTACAGTTTGTGATTTTTTTGCAAATCAACCTTTATAAAAATACAGAATTATGTTTCACTTTTCTTTTTTCTAAGCTGTGGGGTTAGCACACACTATGTTTCACAGTTTTCTTCTGGGGGAAGGGATATACTGCTAATTGAATGTCAATGCCTCAGGAGCTGGGATGCAATGGAGGAACTATGTCTAGTTTTGAGGCTTTCTCTTAGTGCCCAGGAGGAGTTCCGTAATATCACCATCTGCCAGGCCACTGTGGGGAAGCCCTGGGGGGAGGGAAAGCAAAATCTCACAACCTCTCGATTTGCTTAAATCAAGAAGTATATTGGGACCCCCAAATCACTTTCACGTAGCAGACTTCCTGGTGATGATATGGTGAAGCTATCTTTGAGAAGCTCTAAAACCACACAGCAGCTGAATTACCCACACTGTGGGGACATCTGCTGTTCTCAGCAGATTAGAGGAAAACTTCATGGACAACTACAGTGGCATCACATTCCGTCAGGTTTTATTGTTTTGGGGGGGGTTTGTTTTGTTTTGTTTTGTTTTGTTTTTGGTGCTTGGAAGTTGTTGTCAAATGTTATCATTTGTTGCCAGTGTCTTACACTAAATACCCTGCTTACAAAATGACCTTTAATAAAGCGGGATCCAATCTAGCTTGGAAGGAAAAAATCATCCCCTACAAGAAGAAAAACAAGATGCTCTTCCCTACTGCCCTGCAAAATTTTATACAGTTGTTTTTTCACATTTGTCTTTCATTTATTTTGCCTAGATTTTTGTAAAAAGTGTGAAGTAGGAGTCCAATTTAATACTTTTTTTTTTTTTTTTTTTAAAGCTCTACTGAAGAATTCATTCTTTACCTAGTGATCTGCGGGTTTCTGGAGATACTGGAGTGTCTGTGGGCTCTATTCTGATCACCTGCCAATTTGTTCGGTCTTGTTCAGCATGATACTATCCTAACTACTCTTTTAACATCTCTGATGACAAATCCCTTGTCTTCCTTACCAGCATTTAATTTCCCTCTTCAGGAGTACCTTGGCTATTTTTAGACCTTTTTTTCTTAGAATCAAATTTGCTAAGTTCTATGTTAAACAAATAAAACAAGGAACCAATTGGAATTTCAGCAAGATCTGCATTAAATTTAGAGAATCATTTGGGGCTCATGACTTCAAGATTTTCCAGTCCACACACATGGAATCTCTCTTTATTTATTTGGGCCTTTTTAGATGTATTTCAACCAAGGTTTGTAATTTTCTTTAAAAAAAAAAGATACGGGACGCCTGGGTGGCTCAGCTGGTTAAGCAGCTGCCTTCGGCTCAGGTCATGATCCCAGCGTCCTGGGATCGAGTCCCACATCGGGCTCCTTGCTCGGCAGGGAGCCTGCTTCTCCCTCTGCCTCTGCCTGCCACTCTGTCTGCCTGTGCTTGCTCTCTCTCCCTCTCTCTCTCTCTCTGACAAATAAATAAATAAAATCTTTAAAAAAAAAATTAAAAAAAAAAAGATACGCCACATGGAGCCATTTCTGAGTTGAGCAGTTGACTATCGAAATGGATGTCATTCACTTCGGCAAGGCAAAACACAAACATGGAGAACAAACTGAATATTGTCCTTTTTTTTTTTTTTTTCCTCTAAAATGTGCTGGTTCTCCCAAGCAATTTCCTACACAGCTCTTTGTCTCATTTTTTTCTGCCCATCTTGGCTTTCCCACTCTATAGTAAGCTCTACCAGGTCACTGACCACACCCATACCATTCAGACCCTTGACCAGATGATACTCACAAAACAGCTCTTGCATAAATACCTATTTAGCCCCAAGGCTAAATGAGAGTCTGTGGATCTGTTCATTTTAATTTTTAAAGACCGATGCATGAAGGCGCATGTGAAGGGAACTAAAGCAAACACAGAGAAAGAGACGTGCAGATGTCAGACCTTGGTAAAAATAGGAGGAAAGTAGGCAGGAGCAGCTCCATCCGGTCGGCAAAGATACGAGGTTGGACTGTGGACCTGAAAACGCAGAGACACAGGGATCAAATTCCGAATATATAAATTGTTGAAAAGATGAGCTAAAGAAATCTTTCATTATTGGGGTCGCTCCACTTAAATGGAATGAGGGAATGCAAATAGTGCCATCTGTCATTTTGCTGGTCTACGCTCAAGTACAGTACAGACATTGTTCCCCATCCTCCTTTCACAGCTGTTCCTCTTCTCTATTCAAAAGGATATTCAAGGTAAAAGTTCCCTGGTTCCATGGGGATCCATGAGCTTGTAAATGCTCTTACCAAATGGATTTCTGTGTGTGGGACTTCCACAGGGGTCTTTTCAAAAGTTCTCACAGACATTATATTTTATTTTTAAATACAGTCTGGATTCATGGAATTAATAGCACAAGTTACTGGCCGTGGAGGGTAAATTATCAACCATCTACCTTATGTTTAACCTGCATTCTTTCTTGATATAAGGGATTACAGGAAACAAGTTAAAAAGGAATATATTGTTCTTTCTTGATGTCCAAAAAACAGAGATGCTAAAATACTTACTGTATGGCACTCATCTCCGGGGAAATATAAAGATTCCAGAGTAGTGAATGGAAAATATGTCTCTTTCTCCAATCATTTACTTTCCAACACTTTGGATTTATGCCCTTCTATGTAAGCAATTGTTAGCTTCTTAACCCCAAATGATGGTGAGCTGATATCATGGGTCTAAATATGTCACAAGTTATCATCGAGAATGTTGGCAGAGTTGCAGAGATGTTAGGATAGTATAGGGCATTATTCATTATCCTTGTAAGACTTCTCACTGGTTTGTGATTCAGGACTGGTTTTCACTTTTTGTTGTCTTTATATGTCCAAGGACTACTGAAACACTTACGTAGTGTTTAGTCTGTGCCAGACACGGTTCTAAGTGTTATATGGAGATTCACTCACACACTGAATCCTCAGGATAGTCCAGTGAGATGCATGGTATTATCTTCATTTTACAGATGAAGAAACATGGCATAGAGAGGTTACATCAAGTGACAGAGCTGGGATTTGTACCCAGGCAATCTGGCTCCCGGGTGTCCAATTTCACATGACATTGCTTACAGTAATAAAGCAACGGAGTTTCTCTGAGCCCTTTATCCTACCTGTACAACTGGAATGTGTGTCCTTCCATTTAGTGTCCCTGGAGAATTTAAACCATTTAAATGTACCGTTTACATTATTATGGTGCTTACGTATTTAAATATTTCCTGCTCTTAGGCTTTTGTGTTACACTTTAACATATTCTGCCACATTCACGACATGTTTCATGTTTCCCACGCATAGTTCTATAAAGTGTTTGGGAATGAAGCTGGTGATGTATTTTTTTTTTCCCAATGAAATGTCTAGCATGATGCTAATAAACACTCATCACTCATCAATACTTAAATATTAAACAAAAAAGATCCACTGATTTAATCAGAAATATTTTTATAAGTACCACTCTGGTTTAGGGATTTAAAGGAAACATCTATGCCATCTTTGAATGAATTATACTGGTTGGTTCTTTTCAAGTTACAAACCTAAATATCTTTACTGTTTCCCTATTCCACATATCCAAAAGTATATGTCACGTACTACAAATACTAAAACACCTAGGTGCTCAGTAGATGGAGGGCTGGTGATGGTCACACAATAAATTTACCAGTTAGGAATTCGTTTACATTTCAAGGGCAGGGGTGGGGAAGCCTTTTGTGAGTGTCCAAATTAAATATACGCATCACAGCACAAAGGCAAAGTAACATACACCTGATTAAAACATTTTCATTCTAATTTTTTTTTTTTTTTTTACCGTTTTTAAAAACATTTCCTGTAGTGTTTGCAAAGTAAACTACTACTTTCCAGTAGTTTGTATTGCTGTTCTTTCTTGGATATGGTAGTCTCATAATGAAAAAAAAGCAGCATAAAAATGCTTGGTTAAGTCAAGGAATTTGTATTTTTTAAATTATCTGTTTATTTCTTGGAAAAACTTTTGTTGGTATGTGGGCTTTTCTTGCTTCTAATTTGTTTTAAATAAGCTAATAAATGTGGTGAAACAGAAGAGGATTTATAGGTGGAAGAAAAATCAAATAGTCATAGCTAAAAGAGATGCCATTTTCTCAGGTTATGAGCTGTTAGAGACATTCCTAATGGAAATGCAAGCACTTACTAATCGGTGATGTGTTTTTGACTAAAGATGTTTTTAGTGGCTCGAAAGGGACAGTTTTACCTACCGTTTTCTTTCCTCTCAGTTGTTTCCACTTAAAAAATACTGCAGGGAGGGGCGCCTGGGTGGCTCAGTGGGTTTAAGCCTCTGCCTTAGGCTCAGTCGTGATCCCAGGGTCCTGGGATCTAGCTTAGCATCATGCTCTCTGCCCAGCAGGGAGCCTGCTTCCACCTCTCTCTCTCTCTCTGCCTGCCTCTCTGCCTGCCTCTCTGCCTATTTGTGATCTCTGTCTGTCAAATAAATAAATAAAATCTTAAAAAAAAAATACTGCAGGGAGTATATGAGTTGGAATCAAAGCCATAATCTTTAAATCAAGAAGTTTGCCAATGAGTTTGACTCACTGTGGTCTCTGGTCCAAGGCGCACTTACCTGTTGAACAGGGACAGACAATGGTTGAATCACAGCTGTGGTCACTCCTGTCTTTGGAGAGGAGGATCCTATTGTCAAGGAGACAGAAGTTGTTTTCTTTTGAGCTCTAGAAAATAAGGAGACAAGTGTGTTCCATCAATTTTTTTTTAAAGCAGGAATTACTCTTTGAAAGATTTCCCCACAAGGGCTCAGTTTCTTTTTGTGTGCTCAATCCACTTCAGTTGTAAGTGCTTCAGAAATGGGAAGCCATAACCTACAGTTAGAATAGCTGTGGTCAACATATGCATAGACTAGACCTTATAGATAGCAAAATAAACACACAGGGAAAAGAAAAATAACTGTATAAAGCTCAGCTAGTATCAGAGAACCTAAAGTATTGAACTTGAAAATCAAGTCTCTGGAGAAGGTCCAATCTTTAGCAATAAGCAGACACTTGAAATCTTTAGGTTTAGGGTTCCGTATTTAATTCAAAGTTTTAATGGTCTCTTTTAAGTCTAGCAGCTGTTCTTTGTTCTGGTTTCCAATTTTGTTGAGAATGTCTCGGCCTTTTCGTCTTTTCTTACTGCATAAAAGTTAGTGAGGTGTAGAGAAAGGTTAAGAAGAGTTGGTTTCTAGGCCCAATTTTGCTAAGAGGCTGGCTGTGCAATCTCAAGCGAGTCGAGTAGCTTCTCGAAACTTGAGATCCTTATCTGAAATCAGGACTGCCAGAGCATATCATCTCATAAGGTTCCTTTAGCATTAATACTCAGGGATTATTTGATGCTGAGTAGATAAAATTGTTACGTATCTGCTAATAGATCAAAGGAATTTATTAGCACAGTCTCAATACTCATGATGGAGTTTTTTTTACAAAAATCCCAGTAGGTTTGATTTTATTTTTGCAAACAATTATTACCATCAATTTACATAATAATTATTTTGGAAAATAATCCATTTGTCTTTGTAAGAAGAACTAAATTTTACAATTTTCATGGTAAGATTTAACTAGCAATAGTCTTTATCCAAGTATTTCTGGGCTAATTACACATTTTCCAATTGGTATAATTAGACTGGTCCTCATTCACATTTTGGTTATGATTTAACTAGCTTCCTCTCGATGCTGATGTTGTTCTCATATATTTATAACCAGTTAGTTGTCCTTGAAACTTAAGATTGTCTATGGTTTGACTCTGGCATCTCGATGATGAAATGCAGACTTCAAAATCTAAATTCCTAAGTTAAAAATTGTGTTCCACATTCAAATGTTTGATTTTTGACTGACATCAGCTGACCTCTTCCTTCACAGCACAAGGCACTCTGCTTCTCCCCCCAATGATTCTGTCCACATTCTTTGTTGTGCAGAGAATTGATGGGATTGTCGGCACTTACTGTGGCATGGCTCCAGGGTTTGATTTGAAAGCTAAATTTTCACTCTCAGAATCTGTTGAACTGGCACCTGAGACAATGAGAAATAATGATAAACGTAAGATTTGAGTAAGTACCTATAACTGCTTCAAAAAGTAAAACTGTTCATTTTTAAATAATAACATACAAAGTCTTATGTTCAAATAGGGAATGGTTTAGACCATTTTTCCTTGAACTGTTTTTCCAGAAAACTACTTAGAGCAAAGATCTACTGTAAAAAGCTTTCTTGAAAGCCATATGCTTTTAATGCCAGATTTCCTATTAGTTTCATTTTTATCACTTTGGTCCTCACAACTATATTTTTAAATGGCTTATAAACTATGAAATAAATGTGTGTGTGTGTGTCTCTGTGTGTATGTGTGTGTGTGCAAAGCATTCATGATTTTAAACTTTAACCCTTTCCCGGGAGATTACATTCTGTGGATTATTAATGTCTTCATTACTCAATTAGGAGATGCTTTCTGACTCTGTGATAAATTAGAACAAAATAGTGGCTTCACTCACGAATTAGAAGGTCTCTGATTTTGGATCATGCTTTCCCAAATTCATTCGCTTCATTACTGTTTTTGAATTAAGGGTAACCTTATCAGGTTTTTAGTCAAAATGCAAACTGTACTTATGCTTATTTAATGCTCATGTGTCTTATCACAGATTTAAGTGATAGATTTAAAATAATTGTAATGATTAGAAGTATACTCTTGACATTTTTTTTAAGATTTTATTTATTTATTTGACAGAGAGATCACAAGTAGGCAGAGAGAGAGGAGGAAGCAGGTTCCCTGCTGAGCAGAGCCCAATATGGGGCTCAATCCCAGGACCCTGGGATCATGACCTGAGAAAAAAAGGCAGAGGCTTTAACCCACTGAGCCACCCAGGTGCCCTACTCTTGACATTTCTTTTATGAGATGTATTTAAAGGGAGTTACATTATTTAAAGACACTTTAATATAAAATATCATGTGCTTATAGAAAAGCAACCAAACAGCACAGAATTGTGACATAATACTATAGACCAGTGGGTACCTTCCTGAATGCCATTCTGCACATGTTAATAGTCTGATGTCTATTTGTCAGATAAATTTAATGTATTAACATACACTTATGTACATAGCTCTACAAAAGGAATCACACTATATGTACTCTTTGCAATTAGTTATTATTGCTTATAAATACAGAGTATGCGCATTTCCTCAATTTCTTGGATGGCTGCCCAGTGTTCCTTTCCATAACTCCATTTCTCCTGTCCTTTATTAATGTTTTAACAGTCAGGTTTAGGTAACTCTGCTGGAATGTCTGCTGTCCCTTCCTATTTACTTCTCTAAATACTGCTTAGAGTACTTAGTATAGGTTTTCTTCAGTTAGTTCCTAGACTACCACAATAGATTCTTATCTTGTCTTCCTCTCTCTGTCAATCTTCAACCTATGTCATTTTTTACTATAACACAGCTTTCCCATTAAAAAAAAAAAAAAACTAAGAAAAGGAGTTTCAACTCAATAAATTTAAAAACCTAAAACCTGCTATTTAGTGGCTTTGTGATTTCCAGCCAGATTTTGTATCTCTATCAGCCAGAACTTCCATGTCCTATAACCCCAAGCCAGAGAGTTGAACATACTCACCGGTGTCCATTTACTAGGTAAGGGAAATGCAGCAGTGAAGAACTATACACCTACAGCCCCCTGCCCTTGTGGAATTTACGTTCCTCTGAAGACACAGACCACAGACTAAATAAATAGAAGACATGGATGGCAGTGGGTGAAATAAGAAAGCACATCAGAGCAGGGATCTAGGGAAGGGTGGGACTGGCCTGGGATGCAGTGTTATGTGGGGTGACAAGGAAGGCTCCATCAAGTTGGGGACTTTGAGTAAAGACCCAAAGGAGGTGGGGGCTTTCTTTTCTTGGTCTTTTCCCATGTTTGTACATTTAGTTAAATTATTCACTCTCGCAGGAAAGTCTTAGCTATTCTTCTCTCAATATTCTTTTTAAGATAAGCCAAATAGGGGTGCCTGGGCAGTCGTTAAGTGTCTGCCTTCGGCTCAGGTCATGATCCCAGAGTCCTGGGATCAAGCTCTACATCAGGCTCTGTGTTCAGTGGGAAGCCTGCTTCTCCCTCTCCCACTCCCCCTGCTTGTATTCTGTTACCATGTCTCTATCAAATAAATAAAGTATTAAAAAAAAAGATAAGCCCAATAGTTTTTTCTGTGCTCTGTTTTCTCTGAACTGCCTGTGTTTTTGCTTATACTACTCAGGTCACTTATAACACCGTATCTGCTTGAAAATTATAAGTTCTTTGGAAAATTGAGGAGGGGTTAGGAAGGGAACTACCAATTTTTGAGTACTTACTACTTTGCCTGGTAATCTGCTAAGTACCGTATAACATTTAATTATTGTAATAACTCACCTCACTAAGAGGTGAATTATGTCCAATTACACATTAGAAAATTGAGGAACCAAGAGATTAAGTAATTTGCATAAAGTCACCTAACTAGAAAGCAGCAGTGAGAGGAGTTTTGAACTTGTGGTCTATGACGTCCCCCATGCGGTATGACCTTCATGTGCTGTGGATGTCTTTTTCTCCCAGGCCTCAGCTTCATGCTTCACTAATGGCAGGCCTTCAACTGCTGGCAGGATCAATGAATGGAAGCTCGGGGACTGCAAATGCTTGTTTGAGGAAAGTGAACTGAGCAACCACAGAAGAGCACCATGCTGGGGGAGGGGGCAGCAGTGGGAGGCAAGTCAAGAAAGGTGTGGGATGCAGAATAAGAGGGCCAAAGTATTTGGACTTTATGCCCAGACACTGAGAGTCGTAATTGGGAAAATGAACCATGCAGGATGAACTGGGAGAGTAGCAAAATAAAAAAGCAGCAGAACCAGCAAATCATCAAAAATAGGTGTTAGAGACAGAGAAAATTTTAACCAGGAGAGGAGGTATGGGATGTGAGCAGAGGAAACAGGAGTAAAAATCAGTAGCCTCAGTTACCAGAAAATCATGGGTAACCTGAGACAGCTCGGTTTTACTGGAATCACAGGAGCATTAAAGAGAAAGGGTGGGGGAACAAAAATCCCACAGAAGTTATCACAGATGCCCTCAAAGTAGCCAGAAACTGGGGAGACAAATAACTGTTTTTCATCTGATTCCAAACATATTACATCTTAAAAATAAAATCCCCTCTGACTATCTAGTTAGAAAACCTTTCCTTTTAAAAAAAAAAATCATTTTCCCCAATTTTTAAAATATTTTTTTAAATTTTATTTTTTTTTCAGTGTTCCAAGATTCATTGTTTAAGCACACACCCAGTGCTCCATGCAATACGTGCCCTCCTTAATACTCACCACCAGGCTCACCTAACCCCCCAACCTCTCCGCTCCAAAACCCTCAGTTTGTTTCTCAGAGTCCACAGTCTCTCCTGGTTCATCTTCCCCTCCGATTTCCTCCAATTTTTTTTCCAGCTGATTTTCAGAAAAAGGTAAAGGGCCAAAATTGTGGGTAACCCCTGGATAAGAATACGTTTGCTATTTTTTGCACACCTGTTCAACCCTTGAGAAATCTCAATGTCACCTTCTGTCTCAGGTGTCAGAGCAGCTCTTGCAGATGAGGGAGCAGATCAAATCTCCTTATCTGTGCCAGCAAGTTCCCTCCCCCCTCAAGATGACTCTCCCCTCCCTCTCTCCTTCTGTCTCCTCCCTTTGGTCATCTGCCCGGCACCTCCTGGTCAGGAAAGGACATTCCTGTCTCTGGTTAACATTTTTGTATTTATCAAAACATCACAAACCATGAGAGACTCTAATCTCAGCAAACAAACTGAGGGTTGCCAGAGGGGAGGGGGTGGGAGAGATGGGGTGGCTGGGTGATGGACACTGTGCTATGGTGAGTGCTGTGAATTGTGTAAGACTGATGAATCACAGACCCGTACCCCTAAAACAAATAATATATGTTAATAAAAAAATAAAAATTAAAAAGTTAAAAAAACAAAAAAGCCCATCACTTTTCAGTTTTTGATGGAGGCTCCGGTCTTGCAATTACTATCCATCTACTGTTTATCCAATGTTCACCTGCCTAAATGCTATTTCTATATTGTTCCCCACACACAGTGAAGGAACGAAATGCCATGAACTCAGCTCTATTCTGGAAATGCAGTACCAGTGGAAATGTCACAAAAATGCACCTGCTGTCTTGCCTTTAAAAGGTGTTCCCTTTTCATTTAAAATACATATCCCATTTAATACTTCCTTGTAGGAAAAGACCCAGAAAATGTTATAATAGTAAAAATTAAAGAAAAAAATCATTTGGAGACAAACCATAAGTGACTCTTAATCTCACAAAACAAATTGACGGTTGCTGGGGGGAGGGGGGTTGGGAAAGGGGGGTGGGGTAATGGACATTGGGGAGGGTATGTGCTATGGTTAGTGCTGTGAAGTGTGTAAACCTGGCGATTCACAGACATGTACCCCTGGGGATAAAAATACTTTATATGTTTATAAAAAATAAAAAATTTATAAAAAAAAAATCATTTGGAAGACCACAACTCAGATAACTTCAGAGCATATCCTTCCACAGTTTATCCCCATGTACATATATAAATGTTTTAAGACGATATTATGCCTATTGTTAAATTATTGTTTCCCCCTACTCACTCAATACATTGTAAAATGCCTTTCCATGACATCAGACATGTAGTTTGTAATATTCTAGTGGCTGCTTCAGATACATGTGTGCAACTTTACCATAATCAACCACTTAAAAATGTATGTATATATTAAATAAGTACTTGAGACCTTGAGGGACTTTAGTGAAACTGGTCATGGAGTTCATCCTTTGCGCATACGTTGCTTTCCAAAATTTAAGGAGTAAATATACTCCACCCCCATTTGAGTTACTCATCCTCTCCCTCCCTTCTCTCTCAGTTGCTATGACCACCAGTGCAGCAAGAATCATTTAAGACTCAGATAAAACTAGTGAAGCAATGCCAGTGATTTACAATTTCATAAATGACGAATGACTATAAGGATATTAAAGTGAGTTTTAAAGAATGTCTTAACATAGGGCACCTGGGTGGCTCAGCTGGTTAAGCGTCCAGCTCTTGGTTTCAGCTCAGGTCATGAACTTGGGGTTGTGGGATCAAGCCCTACATTGGGCTCCACGTTAGGGATGGAGACTGCTTAAGATTCTCTCTCTCTCTCTCTCTCTCTCTGCCTGTCCCCCTCCCCTGCTTGCTTTCTATTTCTTAAAAAAAAAAAAAAAAAGTTAATGACGTGTAGTTGTGACAGTTGAGTCTAAAACAAGGTACAAAAGAGTATGCAGAGTAAAATGTACACACACAGGATAAAGACTGCAAAGATCGAAATATGAAGAGTAACTGTCACAGAGTTATCACATTACACATGGCTTTTATACCTTCCACCTGTATGTTTTAAGTTTCTAAAAAAATTCCCATTTTTAGAACAGCAATCATAGCTCATAGTGTATGCCAGGCACTGTTCTCCGTCCTTACATTAATCTAATTTTCTCCATGCAGAGATGGAGAAAATGAAGCATAGAGCCACTGAGTAACTGTTCAAGGTCAGGGAGCTAAGAACTAAGCTAGCCAGAAAATATTATAAAAGTTATTTCAAAATAAATGAGGTAAGAGACCCCCAAAGCTGTGTTTTGACTCCTTTAGCTTCTCGTAGTGTATCTTTAAAATCTGTAAAAGAAACCATATACTCAGAGGGGCTCTCCCCTGGTGGGGTTCTCTACAATATCTCTGCATGCTTTCAAATGCCCCTTAAAGGGGCACATATTTTATCTGATGATTCAAAGCACTGAGAACCTACAAATAAATGTCACACAGGGTCTGCCACCCTGAATTATGCTCAAGGATTCCTGCCCCTTCCCCACATCTTTCATGCTGCCTTGCCCTCCTCTCCATCCGTTTCCTACAAGGTCAGTTTTAATCCCACCCCTTCAGCCCACATTTCAGGATCACCCTGCCCTCTCAGGAGCTCCTAAAGCTGTAATAATCTGTGTAAACCATTTTATAATCAGGAGGAGGTGGCAGTGATGGAAACTTGAGATGTCTGTATTTATTCCACATGCTTACATTTACCTTTTCTATCATGAATTTAAGATTATTCGCCATCTAGTCCTGGAGGGTAACCCCCTCTCCATCTAGCACACATGTGGGTCAGATTCCATTCCCTTTCTCCTCTTCCAAGACTTTGGTCTCATTCTTACTCTCCTCCCTTCTGCATGGTCCAGAAGGATTATTTGCATTAGCATAGAAACACTCTAGTAACTCCAGTATAAAAACAAATAAGAAAATAAAGTGCAAAAACCATCTTTCTTGACCTCACACTCCTTCCTAGATACCCCATATCTCTGCTGGTGGCTGAACAAAACTTTTCTGTCACGATTATTTGTTGCTTCTCCTCCCATATTTTGCAAACTTTTCTCAACTCATTCCAGGTGATTGTTGGTGCTCTCCAAATTCCCCAAACCCTTCTTGTTAAAATCATGGGCAACATCCACACTGCTGACCCTAGTGGTTTCCTCCTTGTCCTCCTTTGACTGGATTCTGAGGCAGCAGTGGACAGAGCTGGCATCATCCTCCTTCCTAAAACACTGTCTCCTGCCCCTTCTTATGCCACTCTGACTGGTTCTCCCCCATCCCAGGGGCTCCTTCTTATTCTCCTCTGCTGGCATCTCCTCCTCTTGGAAATTCAACATGGTGGGAAGGATCATCCCCGGCTCCGATGGTCCCCTTATTCTTTCCCATCACATCTTTCTCCCTCATGAGTCTGACCAGTAATATGCCCAGCCCCATAACTTTCATTACCACACACATCCTGATGCTCCCTAAAATATCTTTCTCATCCTGCGTGCTAGGCTATATTCTTATGTCTACTTACTGACTTCTCTAAATAGGGATTTCAAACTTGGCATGTTCAAAACAAAGCTCTTACTTTCCTCTGCCCCTAAACCTGTTCCTTGCCAGTCCTCCACGTTTCAGAGACTAGCAACACAGTACGCACAAATGGTAAAGCTGAAGTCCACCGAGTTGTCCCTGATCCCTTTCACCCCCACATCTAGTCCACTGCACGGCTTCTGGGGTCTACCTCTGAACTTGTAACTCAAATCAGACTCTCCTCTTCCGTTTATGACAGTCCACCTGAAGTCCCATTGCTTCTCCTCCATACTGCTGCAGAAGGCTTCTAGCTGGTGTCCGATGATACACCAGAGCAACAGTTGAAAAATACAGGTCAGATAATGTGACCTTTCAGTTTAAACTCTCCATCATTAGGGATTTTATTTAGCATAAAGGCCAAACAGTAACCACAGGGCTCTAGGTCACACGTATGCTGACCACGGCCCAACCCTCCAAGCCGTCCCCTCCCCAGACTTCCTTCTGCTCCTTGAACACACAGGTTCTCCCATGCCGCCATCATCATGAGTTCATGTGCATTTAGCTCTGTGGTTAAGAGGGCAGACTCTGGATTCAGACTACCTGGCTTTCAATCCTTGAATCCTAGGTGTGTGTGAGAGAGGTCATGGACATCCTCAGCCTCTCTGAGTTTCCACTTCCTCAACCAGAAAACGGAGGTGATTCGTGTCAGGGTTAAATGGGATAATCCATGTGAGAATGAAGAACAGCCCTTGGCTCCTAGTTAAGCTAAATAAGCGTTGGCTGCTGTTCCTAAGATACAGTTTATTTAGTATCCTTCTAAAACTCGATGCATAAGACAGTGAAATCTAGTTTTCAACCAGCAGGTTACATTTTTAGTTAAGGTTTTGTTGAGATTTTGAAGTTCTATAAAAAACTTCCTACCCTTGACACACCCCACAGTTGACTGCCTGCTCACACAGTAACAGCCACATGGTTAGGATACAACTCCACAGAGATATGCGCGAGTCTAATTCAGTGCTGGAATGAGTAAGTATAAAAATTTCCTGGGGCACCTGGGTGGCTCGCTCAGCTAAGCGCCAGACTCCTGATTTCGGCCAGGTCATGGTCTCAGCCTTGTGAGATCCAACCCTGTGTCAGGCTCTGCACGGAGCATAGATGCTCTTTCTCCCTCTGTCTCTGCCGCAACCTCCCAACCCCCGCATGCACATACTCTCTAAAAATATAATGACAGAAGTAAAAATAAAAATTTCTTACATGTAATTACTCTTTGGGATAAAAATACACTAAAATTTGTGGGTCTTTTGTTTTTTAAATTATGATCTATACTTCATAGACTAATGAGCCAGTTTTCTAAAGCAACTTACTTCAGGCTTAGGAGACTGACTCTTTTCTTGCTTTCTTTTAAAGCTTATTTATTTATTTGAGAGAGAGAGCAGAGTGAGCAAGAACACGAGTGTCTAGCAAGGAGAGGCATAAGGGGAGGAAGAAGCAGGCTCCCTGCTGAACAGGGAGCCCAAAGTCAGGCTCAGTCCCAGGACCCTGAGCAGAAGGCAGACACTTAACCGACTGAGCCATCCAGGTACCCCAGGAAACTGACTCTTAATGGCTCTTTATTCTTGTTCTGCCCAGTTCCCTCATCCTCCCTTCACACACAATCTATCTAAACTCACAGACACCCCATTGCTAGTTGGCTACCTAAGTAAGTCCAGTGTTATCATGTGGAAAACTGTACACTGAGAAATATCCATTATCTTTGTTGAAGTTCTGGCATGAAATGTGTATGGTATAAAGAACCAGTGATTAAAAATATATGTTTACTGATTTATTTATTTTAGAGTGGGAGAGAGCACAAGCTATTGGAGAGGGAGAGAGAGAATCCCTAAGCAGACTCACCACTGAGCGCAGAGCCCAACATGGGGCTGGATCCCAGAACCCCAAGATCATGACCTAAACTTAAATCAAGAGTTGAGCACTTCAGCAACTGAGCCACCCAGGCACACCAGGAACCAGTGATTAGTTTTTGCTGTCTGATAACTCATCTGGAGGGTTTCAAAGGCAGGAAAGGACTGAGAGTTCAGGAACTTCTATACAGAAGAAGCAAACTCACTGAAATAATTAAAGACCGTGGTCTGAATGTTGCAGCTTTACCAGAGTTAGATACTGAAACTGGTTTCAAGAGGTAGAGAAATATTTTCTTTTATTATGTGAAAAGTAGGTATATCTCATATATATATTTCAGTTAACCTTTTAAGTTAATTTGTATCTTGTAACACTTTATATATTTCTATTATGTCCCTTATAACATCACTTGTATTCTGGTTGTTCTGTTTTTGTGTGTGTGTGTGTGTGTGTGTGTGTGTGTGTGTGTGTGTGTGTGTCGATCTCTGCTGTTAGACTGGGAACTCCTGGATACCAGGGAATGGCTCCTAATCATATTTGTGCCTGCATTATCTGGCACGTAGTAGGGCCTTAGTAAACACAGGTTGAACTCGTTTGGTAGGCTATTAAATTGAATGCGATTTCCCATAACATCTGTAGTATAAAAGCAATGCACACTAAAACTCACCACATTTCCAGCAACGCTGAAAGCAAATAAAGCATTTAATTTTAAGAGGCTCTATCTGAACTTGGATTTCGGAGACCTATCTGATCATCAACCATTAGCAAACAGTTTTCTTATGCAAGTTTAAGTTCTTTCGTTGTAAGTTCTTTCATCTTAAGTCCTTTCATTGTATTCTAAAATGCTTTAAGATGTTTGCCACCCAGCCTCCCACCCCATGACTAATACTGCTAACTTATTAAATTTTAAGTCTTTTTAGTCATTTGTTTAGCACTCTAAAATGTATGACACAATGGTCATGACACAGTGGTTAAGCATATGGGTCCTGGAGCAAGACGGCCTGGGTTCAAATCCCTGGGATGACTTTGAAAGACCTGCTTTAACCTCTGGGCCTCAGTTAACCCACATATAGAAGGAGATACTATTAACACCTTTTACAGCCCTAAGGGGAAGTTTAAATCGTTATGCACGAGTATGCATACCCTTATAAGTGCCATGTAAGTATTACTTATTGTTCCATATAAAATACTTGCTTTCATTAATAGGACAAGGTCCCTTGAGGAGCTCACAGATGCTTACATTCAAAGACAACTTAGAGGATCCTTTTATTAAAAGTAAAGGTACATACTTCCAGTCAGTGATAGTAATTCCTCTGAAACTACATTTGTCAATTCTTGAAAGAGCTATGAATTATGATTCATACCTTGCTTTCTTCTACCTTAAATAATAAAGAAATTTGTTGGAATTAAACGGTTAAAAAAACATAAAAAGAAGAAGAGCAAGGTAGTAGAGACCTCAAGGATTTGAATCTTTTTTTTTGTATTTTAACTACTATTTTGAAAAGCAACAAATTAATATAAGAGTATTAACCAATTTATGGATTTAGAAACAGTATGTGCACTGTGGCGCTTAAAGCATTTCCAACTCCAATTATTGGTATTGACCAAAATGCAATAATAATTTAAAATTAGATATTTTCACATCAAGTTCCCTACTAATTTCCCACAGGCTGAGTCTTGTCAAGAACAAAAGAAATATTCCACTCTCTATCTAACCCTTTTCAATACAACACTGATTCTTGAGGTTTTTTTCCACCTAGCGATTCCAAGTTCACAGTACATTTAGGAGGAAAAACACAATCTTAATAAAGAGGAAAAATTCTAGAATACAAATGAGAACATTTACAAATATTCAATCATTTAGCACTTCCATGAATGATTTCGTAAATCATTTATAATTAGACTCTGTCTGGCCTGATAGACATCGTATTTCAATATGTTCCCCTTTCTTTCGTCACTAAAGAAACCAAAATAAGAGACTTTATATTTTCAATAAATTCAAGTTCATAGTTCATGTAGCTGAAATGTTTTCAATTAAAAGAAACAAATATTGACATTAGACATAGTTGACGTATGCCCAAGTGTCAGAACTGTTCGATTCATATAAAATTTTCAGGAGAAAAGAGGTTGGAGTCACAACACCATTATGTTGCTTGTGTTGGAAAAGCACGTTCCCAGTGAAGCCTGACTCAAGCTCTCATGCCCCATCTACCCCTTTAAATCATGTACCCCCCCCTTACCTTCAATGAACACCTCTGCAGACGTGGTGTCTGAGCCGCTGGGGTTTGTAGCCAGACAGGTATAGCGACCTGTGTCGTCCTCGAAGGCCTCCGCGATGGTCAGGGTGTGGAGGTCCCCACCCTCACTGCGGATCTGAATATCAGGAGTGTTGTGTAGCTCCTTCCCCTCACAGAACCATCTGCAGGCCAAGTGGAGGTCAAAGGACAGGAGAGAAAAAAAGGAAATGGTGATGTTTAAAATAATAAAGCAGAAGTAAGAGGCTAATGCCCTGTAATAAGATGCTCATTTGATTTAAAAAAAAAAAAAAAATATCTGTGTCAATGTTCCTGAGGGAAACGCTACATTTTAGACCCTGAAATTAATGACTAGACAATTCCCCCAGGTTTTCTTTGTAAAGCATCTTGTACACTTTATCAACCTTGAAATAAGGGATATCATGAAATGTGGAAAAACCATTTTAGTTACAAAACAAAAGGAACAGAAATTCAAAGTGTCTTATAAAATGTTTTATCGCAGATGCCCCTTACAACTTGATCCTTCAGACCTTAAGAAAAATAGGAAGTATAACCATTATGCTCAAAATACCTCACGTATCAAGGGGAACGAGTCATTATGTTAAAAAATCATAGGCAGCAATATTTTTGTTGACCCTGAGACTTTTGATCAGCTGAGCAGTAACAGATGTAATGCTTTCCACATTTCTGATATTTACAAAACTTTGTAGCAGCCCGCCTGGCCTCCACGCGAGGTAGGGAGACGGAGGCTGCGCTGTAATTCATTCTTGCTGGTCAGCACTTTTCCTTTCCCAAACAACCAGGAACAGCGGTGTAGGAGGCTGCCAGCTGCCAGACGGTTCTAGCGCGTGCTCTCTCTCACGCTTGCCTTATTCCCTGAGCTCCTCAGACTCCCAACAGGATTTTCACAAAAAAATATGAAGCTGCCCTAAAACCTCTCCTGAATGTGATTTATTTTTAAAGAAATATGTAGGAATGTGCCACTTACAACTAAAGCACTGAGGTCTCTGGGACGGTATTGTCCATTTACCTCTTAATCGAGACCTATTCTATAAAATTCTCTGGACTTTGCATCCTTTTGTAAAAATATGGCATCGGAGGCTAACTTTTTTCTGTACTTATATAGCATAGTTTAAGTATATACCCATATTTAATCTGAAAATAAAACCAGTTTGCTAACACTCCGAGTATTAACTTGAGAAACTGTATTAAAAATTAAATATGGGTTACTCATAAAAGAACAGGTAAGACTTTGGGAATTAAAAGATAATTACCACCACCGCCTGGCCAACAGAGCAGCCGCCGCAACACAACACATATTACTTCTGAGATGGTAGAAAAGGGCAGTATTTCTTGACTCGGGCATTTTGTAATTTCCTTTGTCTTTAAGATTTTATTTATTTGAGAGAGAGTTAGGGAGAGCGAGAGAGTGAGAGTGAGACAGGGAAAGAGCAAGAGAGAGGAGAAGGAGCAGGGGGGAGGAGCAGAAGGAAAAGAAGAAACCAGCTCCCCGCTGAGCAGAGAGCCCAATGCAGGACTTGATCCCGGCACCCTGGGATCATGACCTGAGCCGAAGGCAGACACTTTCATTTCCTTCATCTTCATAAAGCTGCACAGAACATTCCAACCTAGAATCATCTTCCAGTTCCTTCTTTACTGTTCTCCTTCCATAGTCATAGACCAGATCTTCACCCACGAGAACTGACTGTGGATTACGTTAATGGATTTTGCCATCTCTGGTGAACTACAGATTCCTTCTTGATTCTGTATCAGATTAAAGCTCTTCCCTACATACATCAGTCTCTAAACTTCAGATCTGTCAATGAAGCCATTTATATACCTGGCCCTGATTCTATTTATCACTTTCCTATACGAATCCTCTGTTTCTATTAAATATTTGCATGGATTTATTATTTCCAACATAGTCCCGATGTAGCCCTTGCTGACCTTCCTTTGCCTATCCTTTCTCTTCCTTGGAGTTCTCTCCTGCCCTCTTCATTAAAGCCACTTAGGAACCACTCTTCCTTATTATAGCCAAGCTAAAGGCTCCTTCAACAGATTAAATCCAATCTAAACATATGCTTGCTGGGCATCTTCTATGTAGAAGGTATGATTACATATTACAGGCAATAGAATAAAGCCTGGTAAACTGGGCAACTACTTGAGGACGGTCTTTATCTTCCATGGAAAAGATACAAAGTAACATTTGGCAGGAAAATAAAGCATGACAAATACAACGAAGGTTTCAAAGAGGGCAAGAGTAATTGCTTTGCTTAGATGTGCTTCATAAGGAAACCACTGCCAGCCACCCAAGGGAGTATGGTGTTCTGTCCTCTAACTCCCAGGCCAGCAAACCTACAGCCTGCAGCCCCATCACCTGTTTTCATATGGCCCATGAGCCAAGCAAGAAAGGTGTTTTTTGTTTTGCAAAAAACTCAAAGAATTTGTAACATGAAAATTATATAAAGTTCAAATTTCAAAGTCTATCGAGGTTTTTTTTTGGAACCCTGCCATGCTCATTCATTGACATATTGTCTCTGGCTCCTTTTGCATTATAGTGACAGAGGTGAGCAGCTGTGTCACAGTATAGGGCCCACAAATCCTAAAATATTTTCTATCTGGACTTCAGAGAAAAAGTTTGCCAACCCCTGCTCTAACTTCTTGCTCCTCAAAGTGGGATCCTTGGACCAGCAGCATCAGCATCACTGGAAAGTTTACCAGAAATGCAGATTTTTTAAAAAAATTTTAATTTTTTAAATTTCTTTTCAGTGTTTCAGTGTACCAGAAGTCATTGTTTATGCACCACACCCAGTGCTCCATGCAATACGTGCCCTCCATAATACTCTCCACCAGGCTCACCCAACTTCCCACCCCCCGCCCCTTCAAAACCCTCAGACTGTTTTGCAGACTCTTGATCCTCATCCCAAATCTGCTCAATTAGTTCAGATCCTCCAGGAGACTCACGGGCACACAAACGGTAAGCAGTCTGGCTGGGTCTGTGAGGCGTGGACCATACCATCCCGTATCACTGAGGCCTGGTTCTCCCTCCAAGTTACTCACTTCTTTAGCATAGCAACCAGATCTTATGCATCTTGTACCTCTGGTCCCTTGCACCTAACTGCATGTAAAATTATGTTCTGTTTCTCTTACCTCTGTCCTGAACAAATTTTAACATCTTTCATTTGACCATTGATCACACAGCCCTTTGTGACAGCTTCTGTATTATTTCCTCACACCATTATTTGAGGCCTACTGTATTTACGCCTTATTTTCCCATCTAGGAAATAGACTTCTTAATTGCAGAAAAAACTTCTAAACTTTTTTTTTTAATTGAACCCCAGTGTATTGTATATTCGATGCTCTAAAAATGTGATCTGTGGGCTGCCTGAGTGGCTCAGTGGGTTAAGCCTCTGCCTTCAGCTCAGGTCATGATCAGGTCCTGGGATCGAGCCCCGCAACGGGCTCTCTGCTCAGCAGGGAGCCTGCTTCCCTCTCTCTCTCTGCCTACCTCTGCCTACTTGTGATCTGTCTGTCAAATAAATAAATAAAATCTTAAAAAAAAATAAAAATGTGATCTGCTCCTTGTTACTTCAGAATATGCTTCCCATGAAAAACCAAATAGTGAAGGATCTGTAGACAAATAGATTTGGAAGATGCTATAGGTCTTACTTCTTGATGTTTGCAATTCACATTTTCTTATTAAAGGCCCTGAAAGTCCTGCAAAGAAGAAATTAAACACTGTCTAATTATTTACTCAACTTATTTGACCATAAGATTCTAATTGAGCATCTACTGACATTTTGTTCAGTCATGTGAATGTTGTAGAATGCTTTTCTAGCAGACTTTTCCCACAGAACCTGCAGTTTTCTAAAAATGAATTAAGACCAAACATAATCTAAGCAATGATGATACACGAAAGGTTGAAGAAACTAATCAGTAAGTGCAATAAAATACTTGAAACAGACTTTTAAAATGTCAGAAAGACTAAGGCAACAACTGCATTTTCTGAGATAGTCTAATACCTATTTTGTCTTCTGACATAGTTCATCCAGTCTTCCACAATTGCACATGGTGGAACAGGTTGGTGCTTATAGACTGTGAGACTGATGTGGTTTTTGCTTTCTAAGCACTCATGCTATTTGTTCTCCAGCTCCATGAATAATATTTAAAAAGCCTCTCAGATTATAACATACAGAAAACATAGTGCAGAGAAAAAATGAAATTTGTCCATATTCAGCAATACATCAAACAATTACTATGAGTCATTTATATTGCACTGACACTCTTAGTGAAAGTCAGAATTGTTCCTGATAGAAGTACCTGTCAAGTGACCAGTTCTATATTGTTAAAATGTTTTAGGACAGGGTGTGACTCGAGATGGGGAAAAACTGCAAATATTTAGATGGCAGACTCCCTGTAGTAACCAAAAGGGCAGCATGGTTCCTGGCCAATATTTAGATAAGTATGCATTTAATTTATGATTGGAACCATTTGCACGTTGGAGATAGCAGTGGCCAAGCAACGAGGCTCAACTGTGAGTGACTTCAGGAAAGTTGGCTATCTTTCCTGGTTCGGGTCCCTCACATATATGAAGACACGAGACTCTACAGCCATCAAAATTGCACGATTCTAAGGTTCGTGGTAAATTGGAAGGGTTTTATATTCAGGACTGCATTTAAAGCATTTCTAGAAATGATACAGAAACTTCTTTGATGAAAGATCCAAGTAATTAATGGCCTCTCTTCTATGAAATATACTAAATATGAAAGAGCTTCTAAGATTATAAGGACCCCATGTTGGGTGCCTAAGTGCATCAATGGACTTAGCCCCTTGTCTTTATCACTACACAATGCTACTTTGCTTTCCACCTTCTATTGAAATCCGTTCTTCATCTGCCTCTTTATCTTGTAACTTTTTCCAGGGTAGAGACCTGGAGTTTTTTACTTAATTCACTAACTTAAAAAGTGTGCTATATGTTCCAGCACAATGTTCGGTACACAGAATACATTAACATGCCTTTTTATCTTCTGTATTTCTGAGGCTTTAGACATCTGAGCCTTGCTGATCCCAGAAAGTCTGCCTCTCCCAGGCCTAGGCAGTTCTTGGATATAGTAAATGACTCCTCTGGGCATACCTTTCAAATGAAAGCTGGACTCTGGAGCCACATCCCCACTACCTCTTGTATTGGGCTCTCCACTCAGGGCCACTCCTGTCCTGCTCTAATCACCCCAGAACCAGAGGCAAAACCCAGGGGACAGCAGTCCCTAGGCTGCAGAGTTTGCTACAATTATTTAAACCAGCGGGTCTTAAATGTGCTCACCCTGCTTCACCCATTCCTTCCTGTGGAAACTACTATAAAGCTCTTGCCCATGCCCACTCCTCCCACCTCCCCCACTTTGCAGGAGGCACCTGGAGGTCCCCCTTGGGGTCCCACATGGCATAGCATACTCTTTACACTTGGAACTGTGAATAACAAACTACCTTTCAATAGCAGTGCAGTCCTAATCTGTTGGCCTCACCATACCTGAATAATAATAAAACCTACATTTTTAAAGCACTGAACTAATCAAGAAGAATTGGCTTACAAATGAAGAAGAAAGGACTGAACAGATAGTTGAAACAGTACCTATTACAGTTTTTGCCTTGAGGCATATACAGAGAGAAGTGTATCTACTCACCTACTCATACTGAAGTGCATTTAAAAAGCATAAAATTAAACTCAAAATAATCTACTTCAAAAGACGAAATCAGCTTTGTTCACTCTTTCTTGTCTAACCTAAGATTTAAAGTCTAATCGGAGATTTAAAGTTTTGATGCAGCAATGCAGATGGATGAGATGTACTCAGGCATGTTTGTTTTGCTAGATTTCTTTAAGGTTGTATTTCCATCAGTTTCCTGGAAAGGATCCAAAACTTTCGGTATTCTTCAAAGAAAAGGTAAACCTCAGGTATGTTGATTACATTTTGATCTGAAGTTTTTCCTGTATTAAATTCTGGTTGATAAAGATATGATACACACACACACACACACACACACACGAATATTACCTGGCCATCAAAAAAGAGAAATCATTTGCAACACTGTGGATGGAATTAGTGTTTTATGCTAAGTGAAATAAGTCAGAGAAAGACAAATACCGTATCATCTTACTCATGTGGAATTTAAGAAAGAAACATGAACATACGGGAAGGGGGAAAAGAAAAAAAGGAGAGAGGGAAACAAGCCATAAGGGATGCTTAACAATAGGAACAAAATGAGGGTTGGTGGAAGAGAGGTGGTTGGCGGATGTTCTAGATGGGTGATGGGTATTCAGAGGGCACTTGTAATGAGCAATGGGTGTTGTCTGTAAGTGACACCATCACTGAATTCTATTCCTGAAACTAATATTGCACTGTTAACTAAAATTTAAATTAAATAAATAAATAATAAATTCTGGTTGCCAGCGCTGCTTAGGAAAAGCAATACTGGTGCGACAAGCTACAATGTTAGGTCTATAAAAATAAGACAAAACACAGGTTTGGTTAAACGCACGGAACAGGTAATGACATTGTCTCCTTTGCATATCCTGTGACAGACATCACTAGTTGACCTGCATAGTCTTTGCTAATGAAACCGGATGTCTCAGAATTCTCAGCATGGCTGTTTGGGCAGGGTACAAAGCAAATGAAGTTGAAGTCTAATGAAATAAATCTGCCATGCTCAATGTGGTCCCTTCTTGGAAGATATATTCTCCCTTTCCTCCAGATCCTGGAAGCTATTTCTAGGAGTAGGGAGAGAATTTGGTTGAGAGAGAGCATGTGTAGAAGTACATAATATAGGTGAGAAAGGCTACTTAGGTAAGATTCCACTCGAGGACATCCCTGAACTTTTTTTTTTCATTCCATTTATTATACCTAGAAGCCATCGATCTAGTGGGTAAAACACCAGCCAGTGTATCGGAAAGTCAAAATCCAATTAACTACATTCCCATTTTGTACTTTTAATGAACTTCAACTTCAAGGAGACCTTGACCATACTTCATTTTAACTATAAAAATGATTAAAATATATAACTACAATCTCATAGTTAGGATGAGGACATAGTATTTGGGAACTATGATAGCCATAAGGACTTATATAAATTTAAATCAAGAGAGTGAATATATATATTCAATGCCTATTATATGCCTTGTACTTTGCAAATATGGCATTATTTCCCAAAAACCTTATGAAATAGTTTTCATTTTACCTTTAGATGTAGGCTATTCTCATTTACGTATAAATACAAAAAAAAGCATGAACAATTAAATCCAGATAATTTTCACAATTTCATTTTAATACATTTAGCTCCATCTTCCATCAAATGTTTTATTATGGGTATAAACAGATTTTAATAAGGTTTACTGATTCTTCCTCTCTAATCTGGCGGAGCTGGTAAGCAACTATGAGATTGCCATGCAATAGGGAGCTGAGACCTAAACACTGAAAAATTACTGTAGCAAACCCTCGTCATTCAAAAGAACTTAAGAGTTGCTCTTATAGGAGTAAGCCAGTTGAGACTGGTTGTCAGATTACAAGGTCATAAACAGGGCATGAAAATAATCTCATATTAATGATAAATAAAATGTAAAAGGGTTAGGAGATACAGTCATATTCATCAATCATTCACTTATTCATTCCTCAAGGTGTTTATTGCACTTTGACTTGAATTCAGAAACTGACTGGTGGTACAGATGTCACCTAAATTGGGTTCATTTCATGAGACGAGTAGTGGGGCAAAGTAGAGAGGAAAACCCAACTACAGACCTAGGAAATGCTGAATATACTTCATCTAATGAATGGAAGGATGTAGTGTTTTCAAAAATCTTTTGAGGGGTGCCTGGGTGGCTCAGTGGGCTAAGCCTCTGCCTTGAGCTCAGGATCCTGGGACCGAGTCCCACATGGGGCTCTCTCCTCGGCAGGGAGCCTGCTTCCCCATCTCTCTCTCTGCCTACCTCTCTGCCTATCTGTGATCTCTGTCAAATAAATAAGTAAATAATTTTTTTAAAAAATCTTTTGAGTTGGTTGGTTATGCCTTTATCCTTACAGATTAAGCTTGCTTTGGATAGAATACTTAGGTTGAACTTGATTCGTTGGAGAGGGGATAATGTTAATGAACTTCACAAGCCTTGAAATTTTTTTGTTCATAGAAGATAATAGGGAAAAAAGAGGACTGTCATATTTAAAGCTCTGTAAGATGGCCCATTTCTTTATATTACCCTGTGCTGGGATTTTGAAATCCACATTGTTTTAATGTACGTATTTCTTCCTGTTGCATAATGTCTTTTTCTCAGGATTTTTCAAACATACTAGTCTAAAAATGAGATGATGCCAAAAATTCAAGGATCATATTATGGCACCAGCAGGATACGATAGGATTGAAATTCAAGAAGTTGTTTTACATAGAAAAGTTTCAATATTTAATTGTTCACTTTCTACATTTCAAGGTGAGGTTAAACGTAACCTCTGATGTGGTCGGAGCTCCCCTGCTGGAGGAAAGCGGCTCCATCTGACTGCAGTCACATCAACAACTGAGTTGGGGACCAAAAGGGGTCACGAGGGTAAGTAACTAAAATCAGGGGGATCGAAGCTGCTTTTGAACAAGTGGCTGCCTTTGAAAACTAACAATCATTTCCTTATTCTTAGGCAGTGTAGGAGAATTTTTAAATTGACCTCCCTGATGTGACCTTCCTTTTTTCCTTCTCTTATGACCCTGGCAACTGGCCGTGGGGCTCAGAACTGTATTTTGGAGGGGGATGTACATCTGGGAAAGCTCAGAACACTCTGGTTCTCCAAGACAGGGCAAGATTGTTGATTTTTAGGACAATAAATTCAACTGCGAAATGAAAGGAGCTAACACAGCCACTGACAAAGTAGAATATACACTACTGAGCATGGTGTATAAATATTTTAAAAGTTTTTAAAAAATCACATATGGCATCGCTTGGTTTAAAGTTTGACTGGTACTATCTACTTGAATACTGTCATGTAAACAGAAATACAGATTTTACAACTGATGGCTTCAGTATCTTTCTTTTTTTGAACCACAACCATGAATCACAGAAATTTTCTGTGCCCTGTATTTTAAACATGAACAAATTTTTAAAATGAAAAAAATCAATTTATCAGATTTATAAAGCTTCATCAATGAATCTTGGCTAATATTTTCCCACTCTAAGGAAAATGGTAAATCTTGGGAGTCCGTTAATACACAATGAGGTGCTTATTAAATAAAACTCTGAAGAACAGCCGAGTTTCTATTTTCTCCTACACCTCACTTTCCTTATCCTCATAGAGAAACAAAGTTACACTGAAAGATGAAGCTCTATGTTTGCTGCCCACCTCCACTGATTTGTACTTCCTAGAAAAATTATCTTCAAAGGGGTATCAATGATTACAGGAAGGCAAACTTAGCCGGCTGCTGCCCCCTTCCTAAGTGCAAGCAGCCATATGACTTTACAGAAGCACAAGATGGAAGAAAACTGAGGGAACTAGTTTTTTAACTGCTGTTATAATGGAAATCAAGGGGGTAGAGGAAAAACAAAAAACCCCAGAGACATCAGTGGTTCAGCAAGGGTTATATTTTCCAGGTGTTCCTTTCTCCCAAAGGAATAGCAGTGCTCTGCCATGAAACGAAGAATCACCAAAATTGGGAACTTATCCCCAAGGTGAATTTTATTTATGCCTAAGCTTGAAGTCAGGCCATCTGTAAATACTGCATTTCATACATCCTCAATTAAACACCAATTCATTTTTATGGAGTATTTTTTGTCTTGTCACCAAGTATGTCTTAATTTTTTACATGTGTTCCCATTAACCACAAGATACACCATGTTTATTCTGTCATGTGGATTTATAGGCAGACCAAAGTGAAATTAGTCCTCGTCTAAATTTACTACGGCTATAATTTTATGACTGCTTAGCTCGAAGGCCAATAGCTAAATTTGTGAGGACAAAAGATGTACTTTAACCTTCTAGTCAAAAAGAGACCAATAAATAGATTGACTTTTTGAAATTCAAAGCCCAGGAAATGATAAAATAGCCTTTGAACCAAAAGCAGACTCATGTCTACCAATTCTTTCTTCTCATAATCATTTTATCTCCTAAGAAAGAAAGATAAAACAGGGTGGGAGGAGAGAAAAAGCAGCCCAAATAAAATGGAACTTCCAAAATGACTTTATCTTGTTTTGGCCATAAGAGGCAGTTTCGTATTTGGACATTAAGAGCATGTAGTGTTTAATCAGTATGCCTAAAAAAAAAACTATAAAAGTAGACAAGTCGAGTCTACAACCAAGTTAGTTGTGCTGCAGATCTGTTAAAATCTTAGATTGCTTTCAGTAGCTTCCACACTGGTGATGTAGTAGAAGGGACCTTGGGGCTGGGAATTAGTATCCAGGGTTCTGGTTTTACCTGGTCAACAGACACCAGCTAAACTGAATGTAATCCGGTTGTTCTCTCTTTCAGGGCTTGAGTTTATTTGTGAACTGTGAGGAATGAACTAGACCGGTGTTTCCTCAAATGTGTCCCAAAAAAACTAGTTTTGCTGCAATTTGGCAGATTACACCGAAAAAGGGTTTTGTGGTCCAAGAGGTTTGTGGAGCAACGGGTTAAACAAAGTTAAATATCTGCCTTTACTACAGAACTTTCTAGAACTTTGACCATGCTGATATACACTAAATTTCCAAAAGAGAAAAATGGCACGCATCATTCTCAATCTTATTTGACTATGGAACACATGTTTTGAGAACCATGTTGAAGGGTTAATGTTTCATGGAACACATTTTGGGGAAAAGTGGGTTGAATTATCACTAGGATTCCATCTAACTCTACAATAGTGAAATTTAATACCTGGTCTACATTTTACAACTACCTCTTCCAGTGTTCATGACAGACATCAGTAATAAGGCAAAACCTTCTTTCCCACTGGCTCCAGACTTAATTTCAGAGTCCTTCTCAATGCTGTTCTGGGCAACCATTCCCCATTGTTTAGATAAACTGGCCCAGGAGCTGAAACATATTTGCCAATCTGTTTATGAACTATTTTCTTAGACAGCAATCAACATGTAATGCTGACTGCTAACCTCCCATCTATCTTTGGCTGTTAGCGCTAAGAATTTTCTCTTTGTCTTTCTTTTTTTGGACAAGCAGTCATTTTGCCATGGCACATGGAATTACTGGGGTCTCCCCCCACCACCTTTTGGAAAATGCTCAGTGTCAATGTTTAAGATGACCTTCAAGTCAGGTCACTGCTGAGAAAGAAACAGGCTACCATAATTACAGGAACCCATGGGGACTGTGCCAGGTTAAGCCAGAATGTATGGGTGTCCTACTTATACTTAAGTGCAAGAGTGCCTTGAAAACCTGATTTTTGGCTTTAGTGGATATTTTGACTCTCTGCAATGTGATTCATTCCCAGGAGCAGACAAAAGTAAATTTCATAGTCTAGAGGGGAAAAAGACGTTCCCAACTTTCCTGTCACTCATTCACAGATTCTCGTTACACCTGTTAAAAAAAAAATAGATTCATCCTTACCAACCCTCTATGTAGGCACAAAACTAAGTCAGCATGACCTGACAAGTCACACTTCAAAGTTACCTATACTGTGAAAATTTGTACTGCAGTGGGAGTGCATGTTTCCCAGCCTTCAAAGCATTGAGGGAAAGAACGGATTAGAGAGAGAGCCTGAGAAGGAGAAACTGCGTACATAAAACAGCGAGACGTGCGTATTCAGCTACTTTGTTGTTACAGTTACGGCAGGTAATTACTAGCTATTGTTGTAACTTGGAGTACATTCCAAAGGAAATAAAATGGGAGATGTTTTATTAGACAATGCTGTCAGTCTCCTAGGCTTTTGGAACTTGTCCACTGAGATACAATGATTACCTCAGAATTACGAAACCCAAAGAGGACTAAAACCAAAGCAGGGACAGGGAACAAGTCCTCTTGGTGTCTTCAACTCTACATAAATACAGAAACCCATGTGAAACAGGTCATGTACGGACCACTAGCAAGGCCGGTAGTGATTTCCTCGCACTTGAAAATAACTTCATTGAATGCCATTTTTTCCTCAACCATGGAACAGTCTTCCCCCAAATCAAAGTACAGAGGGTTTCACCTACAATTTTTCTTAGTTCATTAGAACCTTAGTTTCTTGCCTTAGTCTTGCTACCAGCTAATCACAATGAGGGGTAGTGGAGGAGAAAAACAGATGAAAGTGGGGATAGAAGATGAAGGGAGAGTATCCCCCTTTCTGAAAAAAGCAGCAACTTCAGAATGCAAAGGGCTTTGCTTCTCTCTCTCTCTCTCTCTCTCTCTCTCTCCTCTCTCTCCTTCCTCTCCTCTCTCTCCTCTCCAAAGGAGCTTTCGGCTAACACTATGCTGGTTGACGAGGCCCCACCAGCTGAACCAAGCTCGGCAGGCAAGGCTGACTGCTTCAGCCTCCCATCAGATTTGCTGGAGCATCTGACTGAGGCGTAGGGGAGCTTGGTGGCTCCTCATACCATGTTCTGGCCCCAGCCTAGTCTAACGATGTTCAAGCATGGCTAGTGTGGTCCCCTAGGAACCGCAGAACAAACATGAAAAACAGAGTGGGAGTGCAAGCCAAGGTCAACCATCCACAGGCCTTGTCAGTCAGTAACAACATACGGAAACTTGTTTCCTTTCTTTTTCCCAGCTAACTCAGGTCAAAGCCACCCCCTGTTCTCAGTGCTTTTCCCTCATTCTCATGCTGTGTTCCTTCTAGATGGCCACATTTAGAGGCCAGCTTTCCAAGAAGAGCTATAATAAATGAAAGACCCAGTAAGGAAGGAACTCTTCACATTAGAGGACGAAAAATTAGGTCAAGAACGAATCCTCCTGGGAGCAGGCAGGGCTTGTGTGCCTGCCCCATGCCGACTATCCTATCAACTAAAAAGTCAATGTTTCCATCAAAATGTTGAGTCACATTTTACACACACACGTACACACCACCTACGATTCAGCCACACACACAAAGCTGAATTAAACATCTGACCTGCTCCTTGAATCAACTTCCTGAGAGAGTCTCAAACACCCTGCAAATGTTGCTTTGCAAACTGCCTTCCTGATTCTGATTCACACAGGTTAATTCTCTAAACAGCATCCATCCTCCTCTCAACAAGGTGGATCAAATACATACTTGCAAGTCTGTAGAACAGTGAGGCATTTCCCCAGAAAGCTGTCTCCACTGCTTCCCCTGAGATCTCCCCTGAGATCCTGGGTGTGTGGAGCCGGAGCTGGAGCAGGGAGGGGCCTCAGGTGTATGAGCAAGAACAGGAAGTCAGGACTAATTATACCTTGTTTTATTTGGCTATTTGAATAACAAACTGGCATGTTTCATTTCACTTATTTTTTCAGAGCAAATCACCTCAGGCTGGCATTGCATTCCAATTAGACGAGATTTTTTAAAGCATTAAAATTAATGTTATGATTGCATACAGACGTAAATATTTTTCTTTGAAAAATAGGGATTTGTTGTGATGAAAAAAAATCTCTTGTCTGATTAGAATCCGAGCATCCAGCACCTGCCCACATTCCATCAGTTAGTGCTTATACCCTACATTCCCCAAAGTTCCCTTGATGGCACAACACAAAACTTCCAGAAATTGGCTTCAGAGACACTTAAGAGACTTGGCAAAAGACAAAACCAAACAAAGCTCTAAAACTATTATGTGGTAGGGGGTGGGGAGGCGTTAGCGCAGGATATTCATTCACTAGTTAGAGGAACTTACAGTAGCTCCTTTATACTTGCACAGCAAATAAAAATGCATCTTTTTGTCATTTTAGTATGTCACCTGTAATAATGGCTAAGTGAGTTTGCTGTGCCTGAAAAGAACAGTATGTCCAAAATGTGTCTTGTGGAGCAGGATTTTCATTCTCAGAGCTCAGCCCATGTATATTAGGACACCTAGAGAACATGATCTCCTCCTCAGCCACTTCTCTCCTGGGACTCCTCAAGAATTGCTTGTGACAAGGAAGAGTGACACTTTCCTTTCAGCCCGGTACTACTGTGAGAAAGCCCTTCTGTACTACCTTATCCCTCTAGCAATTTGTAGATGTTGGGAAAATAAACAATCACTGTGCTAGAAAGAGGTGGAGGGAGTTCATGCTACATGTAAACGCTGTTCCACACTTAATGCCTTTTCTCAATTCTTTTGGGCAAGAATATCCTCGTGTCCTTTCAGATTTTAATGTTCCACTGGTCCATAGTTTCTCCAGGTTATTTGAAGGTAGGCTTAAAAATACTTGTCCAGGGCGCCTGGGTGGCTCAGTGGGTTAAAGCCTCTGCTTTCGGCTCAGGTCATGATCCCAGGGTCCTGGGATCGAGCCCCACATCGGGCTCTCTGCTCCACGGAGAGCCTGCTTCCTCCTCTCTCTCCCTGCCTGCCTCTCTTGCCTACTTGTAATCTCTGTCTGTCAAATAAATAAATAAAATCTTAAAAAAAAAATACTTGTCCAGATACTGTGTTAAGTCAATTTTGAAGGATCTAAAAAAAATTCCCTGCGGATTCTTAGGGCTAAAATTATTCCCTATGTCCAAAGGTGGAATAGATTGGAATGAGTGAGTTCCCTGTCGCTAGTTATATTGAAGATGGAGGAAAATAGGCAGGAACCTTGTACGGAGAATTCAAGAACTGGATGGATAATTGATTCAGAGTCTATGAGGGCTGGTGCCATGATCTTTCTTTTAGCAAGCAACTGACAGCTAAGGATTGAAAGTGGGACAAAACATCTAATGCCTGGTGTGCTGAACTCTAAAGAATGGCATAATCCTCTTAATTATGATGCATTTACTAGATTAGCCTAATTTAATCAAGATAACTCTCCAGGTTTCCAAGGGCTTTTTAATTAGGATAGTTTACTGGGGATATATTAGCTTTTAATGGAACTTATGTTCACACAAAATGCTACATTTTCAGTTTGCAAATGGTCACAAGATATACGTATATCTTAAAAAATATTTATCTATTTTAGAGAGAGAGAGTGTATGAGCACAGCGGGGAGATGGAGAGAATCCCAAGCAGACTCCACACTCAGCGTGGAGCACGATGTAAGGCTCAGCCCTGTGACCCTGAGATCATGACCTGAGTCAAACTAAGAGTTGGACACTTAGCCAACTGTGTCAGCCAGGTACCCCACAAAATACGTTTTTTAAAAACGGATTCATACCTTGTACAAAAATCTGGGTCAACAGATGACATTAGAGTATTTCCTCTAAAAGAAAGACTATCTAAATTTAATCATCGTCATCACTCACTGGCTTTGTAGTAAAGTTTCTACTTCTTCTTTTCTCAGGTTCACATTTTAGTCTTATTTTATTGATTGTAGAACCTCTAAAAATGTCTAAAATTCTAATCCAATGAGCCATAAAGTTTCCAAAAGCACATTTGAGAACTTTCAAAGAAACTTTTTAAATTCTGCCATTTAACTGAAGAATGATTTTCATGAAATTTTGCAAATACATTTTGACAGTTTTCTGAACATCTTCCCCTTCCCCCCCATGTTTTAATATCCTTTTGTTGTTTTCAACATTCTTCTTGAGGAAGAATCACATACCACCCAAAGAGGGCAGAAAAAACTTCTGACTTCTACGTGGGGCCGGCGCATGTAAAAGTATGTGTTGGGAGAGAAAACCGTTCTCTGCACAAGGAGCTCCCTGCCATGCTCATGCCGTGTAGGAGACTTCACACGCTCCACAGCTTTGTCAACTTTCCCACCCTCAGACCCAAGCCTCTGGAGGGAGTGCCGGCCTTCCAGCCTCTGTGCGGTGTTTCATCTGCCTCTGTCCCATCACATATTGTCTATTCTTGGTGTTGAGAAAGAACAACAAAACCGGACACTGAAAGAAAACCAGCCCTTGAACTGGTTGTGCAGAATCACTGTTTTTAGCTCTTTACGTTTGTTCAAAAGCAACTCTCCTGAGTAAGATGTCAATATACATAATATGTAGATACTTGATAATCATGACCTCCCATTTTTCTAATTTACCCTCCTGTCCCTGAGGACACTCCTGTCCCACTCCCCCCACCTCTTCTTCTTGTAAAGAAAGCATCACTAGAATTTCTAAGTAACTAAGAACTGAAGTATTAAATAGCCATAAGATTCTGGTGGAATTAGAGATTTTCTCACCAGTAACTAGAGAGTTAATTGTGGACATTACAAAGAAAATCTTAAATCTGTTGCCAGGTCATTTACTGCAACGTTAAAAGCTACAAGAATGAGTTTGCCCAGTACCCTGGGGTCTAATAATGTAATTGTAACTAGTATACTGAGAAGAAGGAACGGTCTTCTAACACTGCTTTAGAAGTGATTTATTGATCCCTACACAATAATTCTTCAGCAATTCACAGAACCAGAATTTATAGATTTATTCCTAACTTCAGGAAAAATTGACTTCACTCTTGAACCCTTTGCCTTCTTGCATCAATCTTTGAATTGCAATTAGCTAAGTTAAATAGTGATCCTGAAAAGGCATTCCTCCACCACTCACCTCCAACAAAATGCATATACTTTACATAAAGGAGGAAAGAAAAGGGTATTCATACAGCATTATTCTACACATATGATTATGTAGAGTTTGTAGGCTTCTTAGTGGAGGTGGGAGAAGGAGTATTCCAAGTGTGAGCTATATGAACATCTAACAGGAAAATGAATACATTTTAAAACACAAGCTAAGACTCCTATAAATTGAAAACTGTTGAAATTAATAAGAGAATATGAACTGGTGTGATCTTTTAAGAAGAGGATCTGGCACCGCTAACATTTAGAATACACATGCATTTGACCCAACAGTCTCCCACTGGGAAGTTATGCTTTGCTCTGTCCATACCAGGGCACAAAGATACATGAAACACGCATATATAGGGATTTCATTTCTGCACTTTTTAAGTAATAGAAAAACACTCGTCTTGCCCTAAATGTCCATCAAGGAGAATAAAAACAGCAATCCCATTCCAGTATTCCACAAAAGGAAATACTACATAGCCTTTAAAAGGAACATTGGGTGAGGCTGTCAAAAATTACGTTGTCCAGTAACACCACCACAGTGTTTGATGAACAGTAAACCTCTGGAGAGTTAGTTATTTAACAAACTTACAACTTTGAAGATATACTGAGAGGAGGGACAGTAGCTGAGGGAAGATAGAGAAGTTTCACTTTTCATATTGGAGCTTCTTGTAGATTTTTTTTAAACCACAAGCAAATATTACGTTATAGATGTTAAATTTATTATAATGTACAAAAAAATAAACCTACAGAAAAGAATGATATTTGAATAACCAATCTAGGCAGCATTTTAAAAGCTGAAAAAAAAGATATGCCTTTTAGGACAATTATGCTCTATTAAAAGATGCTTGCATTATTATTTCATCATTTGTCAACTACTGGGGTCTTTTTACCCCTATTTTATTTGTACCACCGCATAAAGTTGTTAGGAGGATTAAACACAGTGACGCATGGCTAACATTTGGCTCAGGGCTTGATTCATTTTACTCAAAAAGGTTAGCCAGCTGTTATTTCTTACAAAAGCTAAGGGAAGTGTACATTGTGAGGGCCCAGAAAGCAAATTAAGAGAAGTCTCTGGATGGGGGCACCTGAGTCGCACAGTCGGTTAAGCCTCTGACTCTTGGTTTTTGGCTCAGGTCCTCATCTCAGGGTCCTGAGATTGAGCCTTGCCTCTGGCTCTGCACGCAGTGTGGAGTCTACTTGTCCCCCCCTCCCCTTACACCCCTCTCCCCAATGCTTTCTCTCAAATAAAGTCTTAAAAAAAAAAGTCTCTGGATGTCTGCAACTGCGTATCAGTGTACTTTTGTTCCTTTTGTTCTTATTTGAGAGCCTTCCACTTGATCTGGGTTAGAAATATGTTTGTAACATCTGCCCTTATTCTTTTATCTATCTATAAAGCTTCCCACAGCTGAGAGCCACTGTGTACTTTATAAAATCATAGTTACACTAAGAATTAAATGGACTTGATTAGAGAACAGAAATGTTAGCATGTTGTCCTTTACACTTAAGTATTTAATCCTAAAGCTCAATCTATTAATGCAAAAAGATGCTTAAAAAAAACCAAATTCACACCCGCCAGGGATTATCTCATCTTGCTTCAGACAGTGGGTGAAAAATACCTCATGATTCTACAAGCCATGAGGATCTGTAGAATGTGACATGTTAGTGTTGTATTCTGTTGTGTTTCCTTAACGACCAAGCAATAGCTTATAGGAAAGTTCTTGGCTCTGCTGAGTCAGTGTCCCAATAACAAAGTGTCTTTCTGAAGTGATGCTTGCAGAGGTCAAATGAACCTAAGTTCATCCCCCCAGCATCCTCTGAGTTGGATCTTGAAAAATCTTGGCCTTATGAAGCAAAATGAAGACGTAGCCATGGAGGAGAAAACAGTGTGCCTGCACACATGCAGGGTTTACTCCAGTGGGGGAGAGGAACAATAATCACTTAAACTACCACAGAAATAAGATAATTTCAGAGAGGGTGGCGCCATGAAGACAGCAGAACACACCCAGAGCAATCAGAACTACATTAGGTAGGGTAGCTCCGGAAGAGAGTGAGGTCATTTCATGCTACGACAGTCCAGTGTCCTTCACCAAGATAGTGCAAGAAAAAAGCACATAAAAAGAACATTCATGAAGAGACCTCGAAAGCAGATCCTTGATGCAAAAGTATTCATGCCAAGACATTCACTAATAATGGGCATTGCGTCACCTAGCTCCAAAGGGGCTCCCTTCCCATGTTGGACTTATTAGGACTAACTGGCAAATCCCTCACCTTCTGGACAAATAGAATTTATACTTTCTTTCCTGAAACATTCTCTCAGATTAATTTATGCCCATAAAGACCAAAAAAAATGTTCACTTATGATTTACTTTAGAATTCAAGTCTCTCTCTACAGTGAAATGGCCCATTTTCTCCCACCGTTATGCCACAGAGTTCTAATTTTTCTCTCTCTGGCTGTAAAGCAGCTGTTTCTAATGCCTATGGACAGATTTCAAGTTTAAGCGGGTATTACATTGTGGGCATTTCTGTAGTAGTTTTTACAAACTGTTGAGCATTCGCCTTCATCTGAAACGTCGGGGGAGGCTCTGGTGAATAGGAAAAGCAGAAGAGAAGTAGCTTATAGGACTGTTAAGAATAGCCTCTGGTACTCTCTGGAGCATATGAGCTCTTTATAAGAAGAAGACAGACCAAAAAACAGGAGAGCATTCACATTCAGTCACCTGCAGAAGCTGTCAACAACTGCAGAGAAGGACCTGAATGGACAGAAAGGGAGATGAGCAAAAGGGGGGATGAAACACCTTGTTCTAAGTGTATAATCTCAATAAATAAGGAAATACATCATTTTTTAAAATAAGTGCTAAATGCACGAAATTCCTTTATCTGAGGAGTACACGGGAATAGAATGATTACATGGGGAGGGGCTCGGAAACCTGCCTGGGCTTTTTTCCCCCAGCTACTTCTGAGGCCGTGTGTCCCCCTCCCCCGTTGCCTGTTCAAGAGGTCAGTTCGCTCACAGGTTTATTATTATTGGTATCTGCTGTTATGATTTGCTTCACAGCAGCCTTAGGAACATCTTTTTTAAAAAAAATATTTTAATAAGTCATCCTGATCTGAAGAAAAAAAGAGAAATATATTCCACCATAGTAACTGAGCCAGAGTACCTTTTTCATTATATTCTGCATTGTAGTCAACAAAGTCTGTCAAACTTTTCTGAGGAACTTCGCTCAGTGAACCAGATCCTTCTAAAATCTTAAATGTCAGAGAAAATAACTCTGATCTTTACTTTTCAAGACTTCTAGGTTTAAAAGGCTACGAAGTGCAATTCTTTTCATATTGGATGATCAGTGTGGCACCTTTGAAGCTGGTTGAAGGAATGCACGATAGAATGGATACTGTTTTTTCTTTGAGTGGTGGGCCTTTCCATTCTGTTTTTCTTTCTCAAGCTGTTCTTGCTCTGCAAATTGAGGGCAGGCTATGTTTTCACAATATTTTATGCGTAAGTATTCTTTTACGTGTTATTACCATAAATACCTTGATTTAGTAGTGTTAAGGACCGAGACTCCAGCATATTTATATCATGAGGTGGAGAAGTTCCCTATATTTTTAAATGGTATTGTTTCCAGAAAAGTATAAATAAAAGTTATGTGTTGTTCAGTGCTCTGAATTCTTGAATGATGAGACTTACATAGGTATCCTGATGTTCTGAGACTTCCTAACGGTAAGACATCATGGCTGCCATCCTATTTATTTTGTGGCAAAAGGAAATGGGCTGTTTCTATAATCTTTGCTTGGAGCCATGGAAATTAATCTTATGCCACTTCTATCAAGGGGAAACCAGAGTCCTAAAGCTATGTGGTGGCGGTTGGCCAGATCTTGATTCATTCTTGGAAGCCTCATATACACCATTTCACAAGTGATACCTGGAGACCACTTTAAGTATATTTCATTTTGGTGTTAGCATTGGTTCTGCAGAGAATAATGTGTCAGGGGTGGGTGGTAAAGTCGTAAATAGGGACTGATGGACTGCTATCTCCAAAATTAGAGCTGTGTGCTCTCCACACACTTGTCAAAGCTTGGCAACGGAGCCCTGGGCTTGGCCCAGACTGGGACTGGAGTCCTGCTGTGGAAGCAGATTGCTGGTGGCCCCGGAGTCATCTGCATCGGTACCAAAGGGCACCGAGCATCAGTACTCCAGTCGGTGGGTCCTACCTTAGAGTATCACCTCCCAGCTCTCTGCAAGGAAGCCCCAGGGCGACTAGGAGGTCGAGTGGGTGCAGGAAGGGTGCAGGCAAAACATCTGGCCTGGGACCCTGGCCCTTTTCCTTCTTCCTGAGTATGTGTGGGAAGGCTGTGGTGCCTACCATCAGGGAGAGGTTGCACAGGACCTAGGGTCTGCTTAGGTGAAGCTACTTGCCATCCCTTGAACAGCGGCCGGGAGACCACTCTGTCACCTAGTGATGAAGTTGGCTTGCTGCCCCAGTTTCTTCTTAGAATAGCAAATAACATACAAGGCTCAGCATCCCTGTGAGGTCGTCTCCTAGTTTTTAATAATTCCTTGTATTTATTCAGTGCCTTTTCCTCTCCCCAGAGCTAACTCTAAGAGTTTTCCATATGTTACTTCAATAATCCTCATTACAAGCCCCGTGCCTGAGTTGGTTAGAAAATGGTGCTAATGGGGCCAAGGTCAGCACTCAGTCTCTCATGAGCCCCCTGTGAGCAGCCCCATTTGCACAGAGAAAATCTGTTTCATGGTCTCGCACTGCACAACTAACCATAACCAATTATTTTAAAAAGCTTACAAGAGGCCACAAAGATAACAAGTAACAATAATAACAACATTGAAGGAGTGCTCACTCTGTGCCAGTGATTTTTCTATGTGATATGTGCTTGTTATATATTAACTAATTCAGCTCTCCCAAAAACTCCTAGAGGAAAGTACCCATTGGTAGACCCATTTTAAAGAAGAGGAAACGGAGGCCTAGGGAAGTTCAGTAACTTGCTCAAGGTCACACAGGAAATGGTAGGAGAGGGATTTTAACTTATCCGTCTGCTTACAGGGATCATACTCTTAACAACACTACTCCATCCTGCCTCCACAGAAGCGACACTGTGGATGAACAACTCAGAGCACAAATTCCTCATCATATCAGTACATCAAACACAACTGAGTAATACAGAGGACCAGGTGGGGAGCTGAGGAAAGGGGACACAGCTAACATCTATAGGGTAGTACTAACAGGACGCCTCAGGTGCTGTGCTATATGCACACCACAGGCACGGTCTCATCTAATCTTTACAGAAACAGTTAGAGATGGGTACAACTGCCTCTGTTTTACAGACCAGGACACTGAGGGTCAGAGAGACATAAGTAATTTGAATAGTGACATTCAGCTGGAAGAGCCAGTATTAGAAAAGCAATATGTCTGCTTCTTTAAAAAAAAAAAAAAGATTTATTTATTTATTTGAGAGAGAGAGAGAGAGAGAAGCAGAGTGCATGCCCGTGCATATGAGCAGGAGTAGGGGTAGGGGCAGAGGGAAAGAGAGAAGCAGGCTTCCTGCTGGACAGGGAGGCCGACGTGGGACTTGATCCAAGGACTGGTATCATGACCTGAGCCGAAAGCAGATGCTTAACTGACTGAGCCACCCAGGCGCCCCAAAATAGGTCTGCTTCTAATGCATATGCTATTTGATAAAGTTCAGGTGGCATTCCCAACTTAATTAAAGGAAGCAACTCAGTATGTGAATAAGAAATAAAGGTCTAGATCTGGAAAGAGCTACCATGAGCAATGGCATCCAGGATTAGAGCCCCACTTTTGGACTTCCGTTGCTGCATCCCCTTTCCTGCAAATATCAAATGGCCATCTCTTGTGGTCCTACTCATACGCCATAGTCAAACTAAAAATGTCAACTACTGTGGCCATAGAGGCAATGCTGGGCAACAAGAGAGAAAAAGAGGTTTTGTGCCAGAAAAACAGGGCTACCAGAACCTACCTTATTTGTTTACTAGGGGTATTCAATGATACAGCCTATGTAACCATTGGGACAGACTCAATGCTCAACAGATGTTTAAAAGATATCAATACCCAAAGAGCTCCTGTCTGTCATTTAAAGCCAATAGGAGTGTCTACTTAACTTTTCCTTCTCTGGAAGCACCAAATGGGTTTGAAAGAAAAATGGCCTCCAGATAGCATGGGCTCTGGCCTCAGTCATACCTAGGTTAGAACCATGGCTCTGTCATTCCTCCTTGAACTTCTATGAACTACTTTGCTTTTCTGAACTTGTTTCCTAATCTGGAAGATGGGGACAACAATGGTACCTATGACATGGGATTATTAGACTAAAGGAAAGAATAAATGTAGAGTCTCCCAAGCAGACCTTAGTAAAGACTAACTCCTATTAAAGTGAAGATCTTCATGAGAAATTACAATGTAAAACTCTGCTTTTTCCTCCCAGGTTTTGTAAGATCACCCGCAATCTAGAAATGGGAGTTCACTTACGTTGTCATCCTGTTGCTTCAGACACTTGTAACCAGTCTGCTTTCCTAAAAGTGTTCATTAGTGGAGGGCAATTTTGCTTTTTCAGCAGATCAGGTTTCAGAGCGCACTGGCAGATGTGCTGGCCCCTCGATCAATAGCTCAGGAGATATTCATGTTGATCCATATCGGTAGTAGTAACGAGCACGGGTGTATTAGAAATCAGATGTGGCATATTATACACTCACAATACAATAAACAGCAGTGAGATCTTAAATAGGGACATTCTGCATAGTGCGCTATGATAATCATTAATGCTACAAATACCAGTTTCTGGACTGCAAGTTCCTTGTAGCTTAAATATCAAAACCAAAAGAAACAAAAACCCCAAATTGTTTCCTGTGCATTATCGTTGAGTCAGACAACACAATCTGGATATGAATTCCACCCGAAAGCAATACTTCCACTGTGGTTAGCAAACCAGACTGATTTTCCTTTTGAGTTTAACCTGACCTAATTAAGGATGGGGGTAAAATTTTTCCTATAATACGCTGAGATCCTTTAACAAGTCATTTAACATCAGTGTTATTCTGTAACTTGCCTGGTTATAACATAAAAGGTAACGGTTTATTTCAGCAAAACTTCAATTTTCATGGAGGGTCAATATTCTAGCGCTCTAAGCCTGGGCTCCAATAAGGCTCCAAGCAACCCTTTCCCCAAATATTTTGCTACATTCTCACATCTGCTAGAGATAAGGCAAGGAATACATCTGGCAATCACTCAGGAGGCTTATGTTTGGAAATTTCTCTTCAGGGTGTCACAAGATAGAAGAGACTGAGGTGGAGGAAAAACACATTTCTTCTCACTGTGTTATTTGCTGTCATGCAGTAGGTTATTTTTTCCTGTCCCACTATCACAATCTGGATACATTTCTTAAGAAGTGTGGTGAGAGTAAAGCTTATTGTGTTGGAGATGCCTGCACCTGAGAAAGGGAATACAGAAGAGGCAGTGGGTGGAACATATCTACCATGAGTAGGAGTCCAGTTGGGTTCCACATAAATTTTCAACCACTATTAGTCTGCTTTGACCCCAGAAACTTTTTTCTTCAGGACTGTACTTCTTCCTCAACAAAACATGCATTAAGGAATCTACCAGGGATCTCTCATACATTTGGTAAGCCTAAAAGACTTAAGGGACTTGTACATAGTAGGACTCAGTATTGGTAATTCAGCGAACACATAATCCCCTGAGACTGGGAGATGGCACCATGTATAACCATCCTGGATGTGCTCATCAGTGAAAGGTAGTAAGACACAACTCATGAAAAGGGGCCAACAGGGCACCTGGGTGGCTCAGTTAATTACGCAGCTGCCTTCCGCTCAGGTCATGATCCCGGGGTCCTGGGATTGAGCCCCGCATCAGGCTCTCTGCTCAGTGGGGAGTCTGCTTCTCCCTCTCCCTCTGTCTTTTGCTCTTCCTGTCCCCACTTGCTCTTGCTCTCTCTCTCTGCTAAATAAAAAAATAAAATCTAAAAAGAAAGAAAGAAAGAAAATGGGCCAACACCATCCCTGGTGTGATGGCGGTGATCAACAAACAGTGACAGCCACCCATTCCCTCATCACCTATTAACCCACTGGAGAATCTGGATTTTCAAGTAACAAAGAACTGTGAGCTTTATTGAGTGGTAAGTCTTCAAGAACCACAATGTTTCTTTTTGAGAGAACTGGCTGTGAATCTTTCTCCTAGAAAAGTTTGTAAGTGATGCCCAGTAGGCGTGTATGTGATTAGAAGGTTCCCCAGATAAAGACCTCCTGGAGAGTTACCAGAGTCCCTCTCATGATTCAGGGCTCAGGTCCTACATATTGTTGCATCTGGAAAGACCTCAGGGAGATAGGTTTTCTGATCTGGAGCTGCAGAGACTGACAAAATCAGGGGCCAGAGATTACAGAGAACTGAGTGGGGAGCCAAGGCAGATTACTCAGAAGGGGGGAGGTAAACAGGTTGGCAAGATAAAGGGGTCAAAAGCAGGACTGAACCAGGGCTGCAGGCAGGTTCTGAGAGCCATAGCCATGGGTCCAGGGTAAACAGAGTGGCTTCTTGAGCCACTATGTAGAGTAGGAGAGGTCTGTGGTTGGTTTTCATGCACCAGCTTTGTCACAGAACAAAGGCAGATCTGATGCATTTAGAGAGTCTATTCTAGGGGTGCCTGGATAACTTGGTTAAGTGTCTGCCTTTGGCTCAGGTCATGACCCCAGGGTCCTGGGATTCAGCCCTACACCAGGCTCCTGCCTCAGTGAAGAGTCTGCTTCTCCCTCTCCTGCCACTCACCCTGCTTTGTGCTCTCTTTGTCAAATAAATAAATGAAATCTTTAAAAAATAAAAATAAAAAATAGTCTATTTGAGAAAGTATAGTTTGAGAGGGATTTATTCAAATATACTGTACTGACACCTCAGAACCTCCTGAGGTGCTCGTTAAAATGCAGATTCCAAGGGTCTACTCAGCCTTCATGAACCAAAAGGACTTGGAGCCAGGGCCCCAGAATCTGCATTTTTATAAGCATTCCTTCACCCTACCCACTCATGGGATTTTTAAGAATTCTAAGATTTTAAAAACACTAAAATATGGTCAAGTGTAAAGAATTTAAAGACATGAAGCTTAAGTTCCAATTTTGGCTGTATGATCTTGGGAGTCACTTGACTCTATTGAGACTTTGTCTCTTCATCTGTAAAATGCAGATAATGTATTTCTCCAGAGGAGTTGTTTAAGCTAATAAGATGAAAGTGGTCTGTAAATGCAAATGTTTGTAATTATCACATTTCTGAGCCAAAGTGAAATCTTGGAGGTCCCCACCATTGTACACAAGACAGATCTGGGCTTGGTTAGTTATCTGTGAACTGGCCAGTGTTTTGGCCTTAGCTGTGTGTCTCCTGGAAGGCTCTCCAACGATCTGTCACTATAGCCAGCGCTTCTAACTCCGTCTGATGGTCAGTTGGAGGGTCTGGTGTCAAGGGATAGACCGTTTGCTTTTCAGATCCTGGAGTCATGAGGGAGAAGAGCTTTGAGGAGCCAGACGTCTCAAGAGTCTACTTCTATATGGGTGAATTCCAGGAACATTTAATGTGCTAAGCTACCTGGGACAGTAGCTGGGTTAAGAATTAAGAGTAGAAGAATAGGATTAGGGGCCCAAGTGAGTTGATGAATTGGAGAAATAGTCAAGAACAAAGGAAAAAAACATTCAATAGGAAAAGTTCCGAATGATACCTGGAGGAAATGATTATCATCACAAACACAGGCTAGCTAAGCAATGTCCAGCCAAATGAGGATAATAAGCTGAAAACAATCCGGCAAGGGCCGGCTGTCACTTAAAACAAGAGGGTGAAATTTGGCCACACTAACGGAAGCACAGTTTGAAGGAACTGTGAGGTAATCGTCACCTTATCATACCTTTATGAGGCGTCTTTGTCCAGTTCTGGACTTCACAGTTTGAGAGGCAAGGAGTCCTTGGCCATAGTTCAACAGATAGAAATAAAGATGATGAAATTGTTGGAGAACAAGAACTATGAGAAAAAGCAAAAAGATCTGGTATTATTTAACCTAGGGAAGGAAAGCTAAGGAAAAACTTAACTCTTCCCATCCATGAATTACAGCTGAGAGTGACGGATTGTTCTTTGTATCCTGTTAAGGAGTAAACAGGCTTCAGTTCAGAAGAGATGTTTGTTAAGGAAAGGAAAACCTTCCTTGTGATGAATGTTGAGGGTCTGGACAGGCTGTTGTCGAAAGACAAAGACTCATTTCCAAACACTGACCAAGGGACCCCAGCAGACTAGGGTATGTGGAGGTGGCAAAATGCTAATTTATACTATTTTTTAAAATTTTTTAAATTTTTATTTATTATTTATTTGAAAGAGAAAGATCACAAGTAGGCAGAGAGGCAGGCAGAGAGCGGGGCGGGGGGGTGGAGGGAAGCAGGCTTCCCGCCGAGCAGAGAGCCCGATGTGGGGCTCGATTCCAGAACCCTGAGATCATGACCTGAGCCAAAGGCAGAGGCCTAACCCACTGAGCCACTCAGATGCCCCTAATTTATACTATTTTTATAAAGTTGGAAGGAAACATAATACTGACTAGATTTGGCATCAGCCCTGGTTCTGGCCCAGAGCTGTGATTTGAGGGATGCAATTCTCCAGACCTCGGTTTCCGCATTTATAAAGCGATCTCAGTTGCTTTCTTTCTCAGTGGTCACAATTCACATTCTGTGATGTTTTAGAGTAATGTGGTAGGTGTATTTAACAGGTTAAAGGTTTCCTTCCAGTGAAGTGAAAACAATAAATGTGCTAAGGAATTGGGCATTTGATCTGGACTTGATGGGCTCATGTCACAGGTTGGGATGGGGCAAAGTGTGGAGAGCTATAGGGTCCTTATGGGGTACTCTAGTTCTGAAGGAAAGCTGAAGAGAATGCAGGATACTCCTGAGGAAGAACATGCCTGAAGCAGGAGAGCAAGAGCGATACCTATAAGCCACCTAGGAATAAGAACATGAAAAAGACAGAAGACTGGGGTGCAAACCAGGATAAGCTAATGAAGAGGAAGCCTTAGCTTTCAGGCCCAGCCAAGCCCAAGGACCTAGAGTCTAGAGTCAACTACTGAGGAGGCCAATCAAGCAACTGCCAGATCAATGCAACCTGAAACCAAGAACACTGGGTCTATATTGGATAGGGAAAGCCCCAGTTCTAAAGGTCTGAAAGCACATAGGCTTTGGAGACAAACAAACATGGCTTCCATTTTACCTCTGCTACTTATCAGCCATGTGATCTTGGGCAAGATGCTTATTCTTGTTAGAACATAATTTGCCAGATAATAAAACAGGAATGAGAGATCTACTTTGTGATATTTTGTGAAGATTCAGTACACGATTATATGCCTGACACATAGCAGGTAGGGAGGAAATTCTGTAATTCAGACCTGGGCTTGGGAATGGAATCAAGGCAGAATAAAAAGAAATCTCAGTGACCTCATGATTTACAGAAAGGGGATGCCGGCTACGAATGATCCAGACTAACTTTCGTAACATGTTCACCTATGTTCCTCCACTGAACATAGGAATAATTAACTTTAAATTAAGTATTATTACTACCCCATTTCAAAGATAAGAAATTGAGGCTTAGAGTAGATCATGCCTGTCTAAGCTCAATTAGTAAATTGTAGATTTGTGGTAGTGACTTAGGTCTTCTGGCTCCAGAGTCATTGCTCTTTTTCCTAACATCTAATTTCATGAGAAAGAAACAGAAAGAACACTGAGAAATTGACGAGTGTTTTACTATCATGATCAGGTTAGCTGAGTAACGTGAGCCTGGACTTACCATCTGGTCTAATTGCTGGTCGTTGTCCACTGACAGTCCTTTGTCTTTGGAAGGCTGTCAGACCCTCCCTGGTGCTTCAGCCTGCAGAGAGCAGTGCTGTGAGGAAAGGGGGGACCTGAGGGGCAGCTCTGGACTCACAGGCTCAAGGGCACCAACCTTCCAGAGAAGCCTCCCACCCGCATTCTGCTGCCAGCCCTGCCGATACAAGCCAGTCAGAACTAGATCAACACCACTTTCTGTTTGTCACACTTACTGAATGAAGAGGATTCTTCTGTTTGTATCTTTAAATAGAACCATGACCACTGATCTGCAGTCACTCTCTCCAGGAGCTTTTAATAAACTTTAAGATCATTACTGAGTCACTTAGCTCTTTTTTCCTTCTAGTAGAGTAACCATCTCTCTGATCTCTCCTTACAGAATTCCCTTCCAACCAGCAAAGCACACCTGTGACTCTCATCTCCTCTTTAGATATCGATCCCAGGACTGGACATTCACTTCTAGTGAGGCAAGAAGGAGTCAGAGAGAAGGGCACTCCCCACCAGGTATTGAAGCTGTAGCTCCTCTTTCCTTTCTTACCCCAGAATACATTCAGACACCTTCCAGGGCCTGTTCCTGGTCTAAGACACAGACATATCACCACCAACAGCAACAAAAAAACAAACAAACAAAAACAAACCAAAGGTCTGATATTTTCTTCTCAAAATAGTTTATACAGTGTCCTCCTGGAAGCAAGGAGTATGACTAAGTAATTTCTTCAAGTCCCTTCCAGCCAATGATTCATCAGACACAGAATTTTAAGCTGGACTAGACCATTACATCCTGGGCCAAGGCCTCATTTTTGCAAATAAGGAGAGGTCCATAGAGGTTAAGAGTTGTGGAGACTGCTTGCTGTGGTGGAAAAAGCACGCATTTGAAGTTAGAAGTTTGGATAGGAGGCCAGACTTTACATAGTCTTTACACAGTCACATACTGTGTGACCTTAAGCAAGTCATTAACCTCTAGAGATTCAGTTCCCACAGTTGGAGACAGAAAGAACACTACCTACTCTACTTGCTCCCAAGTGTCATTCTGAGCCTCTTATGGCATCACATTTATGAAGGACATGATAAACGTAGCCAACTGCTTTATCGATATGTTGCACTATTAAGTATCTTGTCCAAGATCACAAGGTGGCAAAACCAGGATCTTTGATTCCAATGTAGTTCATGATCCTTCATACAATGCTGCCTTTCTGACATTTTTCCAATTCTACAGTTATAAGATTTTCTCATAAGTCAACACACTAATTTGGTCTCCACATGCTTTCCTTTAAACCCCTGGATATGCACAGACTGAAACTGTGGGAATCCAGACAGGCTCAGATGGATTACAGACCAGCAACTCTGAAGACTTGTTGGGGAAGCCTCAGCAGCCTTCCATGACATCATAGTTACGACCCTCAGACCCTGGACGTAGCTTGTGAGACCCTGATAGCTTATGAGGGACTGGGGACATTCATGAGCTACCTTTCCCTATAGCTCTACTGGCCAGTTTCATAACACCAAATTGGACACTGGAGATGGCTATTGGATGGCTTGTAACAGACTATCTGGCTACAGCACGTACCCTGAAGGCTGAAGTAGGAGGAGAGCAAGCCTCAAAGCAAAGTGATAATAAATACGTAAAGTTCACACTAGAGATTCAGGAACTTGTTCAGTGGGAAGCAATGACTAATGTACTGTGCCAGTTCGTGTAGTCCACAGAGAAGACGCAGGAGATGGCCGCTTAGTTTCACAAAAAGTGTGGGCCCAAGCGTTATGGGTTTCCATGAGTTACTAATGGCAAGGGCCACTGGGCTCTGAGCTCAGTCATCACGATTAGCGCATTAGAAAAGATCGACTGCATTTTATTTGGCTGCATTATTAATCACAAGGAAAAAAGGCACCCACAGGTGTAAAAATCATCTGTCTTACTCATCAAGAGATGGGCATACCCTGCCAATACTGATAACTGGTGGCACTCCGGCACAAGGGGTTGACTGGCCTGTGCCTTTCATAACCAATACCTCCCCAAGCTTGACATGGGATATCTTTCTTTCAGTTATTGAAGAGTTGAGTCTCTTTTCAGACAAAAGTCTTTGGCCCTTTAAGAGCACAATAGAGAAAGCCTACTCTTTACTCTTTTCTTAGGCATAAAAAAAAATATTTCAAACCTTCAGAATTAATGGTGAAGTCAAGCCTCACCAGAAATATATAGAAAGTATAGTTCTTTGCTCTAGGCAATTAAAAAAAAAAAAAAAGGAAAAAAGGGAGGGAGAATACTGTGGGCCAGTTCAGCCAACAATTTTCATGTTAAAAAAAAAAAGTTCAAGTTGGAACCATGTGGTCTCAATAAAGTAGTAAAATATATTTTCTTTACCCTATGCTTCATGTGCCCATAACCTTCCTTTTAAATCATCTCTAACCAGCCCCAAATCACTCTGACCGCAAATCATTTGGTGGCTTTGGTCTCCAGGCAATGGAATGTGCTGGAGTAGACGGGGAGTCGCTACCAAGAGTGCTCAGAGGGAGCTTCCACTCCCCCTGCTCAGGCACACAGACCCCAGCAAAGCCCTGAAAAGGTTCCGCGCTGAGATAGCACATGACATCATAGCTCAATCATTCAGGAAAAAATTGCAACGGCTGCAGAATAGCACAACATGCCACAAACCACAGTGGGCAGATAAAGCCGAAGAACAGCTTTTCTTATGAAAACATTCACGAATACCACAGGCAGCTGGCAGAGACATGTTTAATTACATTTACAGAAACCCATTGTATCCATCAACCCCACCATCTTTGGAGCTGACCAACAAATGGGAAGGTCGCTGAAGCCCGTCTTCAAAATGAGAAAGCCAGGAGAGTTTGAAGTTTATGTCATTGCATTTCATAATATGTATTTCGACTAGATTTGACCCAGCTGTAAAATCGTTTGATAGGCTTTGAAAGGGTTTCCAAGTGAATGAGACCTTAATAGTAACCTTTCTCTAAATTTACAGCTGGAGATTAAGAGCAGCCCAAGGTGTGAGAAATCAATTATTCAATTCATGATTAATTTAAGAGACACTGAGCTTGTCCTGGGCATAAACAAAGCTCAAACGACTGCCATCTGCCATTACATCAGAGGACCCAGTCTTGTATTTTGCAAGTGTCACTGGAACTTTTATTTATTTATTTTTTAAAGGAACTGTTTAAAGAGTTAAGTATATAGACTTTGAAGGGATGGCAAATGCACTGGGTGTGCCTTTAGGCATCTCAGAGAAACAAAGTTCAGCATGCACCAATAAAGTATGATTAAAGCTCACGAGAAAAAAACTGTCCAAATAAAATTCTTTAAAAAGAGTACTTAAGCATCATCTTACAATAATCACTAAAGTAGGAGTTTGAAAGGAGACTGCAGAGTCTGTGTGAGACAAGAGGGATATGCCTGAAAAGTCCCATGGACTTGTCTAATTTTAACCTCAGAGAGCTATCATTACTGCTAATTCTGGTCTGTGATTTCACCTAAGTCAAAGGAGATTTTCAATAGCAAAGAGAAAAGACCCAGCAAAACCACACAACAAATAAACAACAAATGTAAATACTTTGGTGATCAAAGTAGGTCTCGTCCCCAAAGGAACAATGGAAAATTACAGAGTAGCTACTGACCACTTATATCTAATAGCCATAATCTTTTCAGAAACACATTTTTTAATAGCCTGGTAAAATATCTGGCAATAATCTTTTTCATCAGACACCCAAGACTTCCCGTTTCAGTTGCGGGTGAGAGGAAAATTCAAATGTATGCTCCGAATATTTTCATGTAACCTCTAAAACAATGGCCGGAGAAAATTCGAGGCTCTTGGGTTACTGAAACCCCGTTTGCCATTATGTGGGCAATTATAAGCTAGGATTTGCTTTTCAAATTTGCTGGGTTCAGCAGAGATTTCCCATGGATTTATCAGCAACAGAAATAAATAAGCCTTCCACTGAGCTCCACTTGGAAGTGGGAGCAGGGTTACTCAAAGTCTTTTTCATCAGGTGGCAAGAATTCAACTTAACCTACCAGGATGCTAAGCGGCATTCCAGTATTGTGATGCTTTTCTTCATCACCAGAAAGCTGGAAACAAACTTCAGCCCCCTTCTGAGTGGTCCTCCTCCTTGGCCCCTGCCACATACCACATCACCCCTCTCTTTCATCAGTAGCCTATCCGTCAAGTGAGAGGGGTCTTAAGCATCCCCGGAGAGCACAGGTGGCAGGCAGGGTCTTTAGATCAGTGCTGAGGGTAGACTGGGGGGAAATCTCTGTAAAAGTCACACTGGTGACCTCTGCATTCGCTCATTTCAAGAGTTCACCAAACCGAATATTTATAGAACTGTAACAGCAATGCTTTCCATAAAAACTAATGGGGAACGTCAGTTTTTCACTTCAGTCTTTCCTTGGTAGACGAGTCGCAGGAATGCATTCCTCCCTATTGTATTCTGCCTGCCACTTGTTCCCGGAGAACCACAGCCAACTGAATGCTAACGAAGACAGAGACCCCATCCAAAGGGCTTCGAGGAGAACAAGGAGAATGCAGCATTTGATTTTGTTAGACAAAGGACTGCAATCAAATGAAACCCAAGAAAACAAAGAAACAAACGAACTTTCAGGCAACGTAAAAGCAACAGGTGTGAAAACGCCCAGATTTCTCTTGGGAAAAATCACCGAAACCTTCCGTTAAAGTGTTTCCAGCTAAAATTCATTCATCAACTGATGAGCGATGAAGCTGTCCCAGATTGCTCGTTCGGGGAAAGTTTTCTTTCGACTTCAACCAGGGACGGAGCAGATTACAAAGACATGAGAAGGAACCCAAATTCGGCGCAAACTGCTCCAGGCATATAAACGCCCCAAAGAGAATCTCCTCTCAAAGTATCATTTTTTAATAGATAAAAGGCGGGAGGGGGAAGGGGAATTCCACCTCCCCCCTCCCGCCCCTCCCCCACCCCAACTCTAACAACAGAAGTCGCGCGGAGAAGGACACAACACCCCCGCCCCCTAAGAGAGGTCCGAGGAAGAATTAGGAAAACCGAGGCGGAAGACGGTGCTCCGAGCCCTCCACCAGCAAACACCCGGAACAGTGCGTTTCACAGGAGTACCTGCTTGCCGCTGCGTGGAAACGCTGCCCAGCAGTATTTCCTGCCCCCTACATGAATTTAATGCTCTCACTTACCAGTTGAGCAGGAGACACGCTCTGCCCCTAAAAAAACAGCTCCCCTCGGGGGTCTTCCTGATCTCAGCTACTCCCAGCTGGCAACTTCGAGGCTCTGCATTCAGTCTGGTGTGCAGAGTGCGACGAGTGCCACGAAGAGGCCGAACGCGCAGCCGAGCTTCCCAAAGCCCGGGCCCTCGCAGGCAGTGAGGAGGAGGTCCCGGCGAGCTGGGGCTCCGGGGAAGCCTCGGGGCGGCCAGGCCCCCAGGAGCAGGGTCCAAGCGAGGCAGCCCGACTGCAGCCGAGCAGAGTGCGCCGCGTCTCGCCGAGGGCCCGCGTGTGCACCCTGCGCGTGTGTCAGAGAGGGGCTGCTGGGGAGGGGGAGAGGGTGTGTCCTGGGGCGGAATGCCGCTAACCTCCACAAATAACACGGAGCGGGGATGGAGGGCGACGCAGTTCCCTTCTCTCCCAGCCCTGATCCCGCTTAGGAAGGCTCTGACTTTGGCCAGGGATTGCAATTACTCGTGGAGAAGGTAATAAGTTCCACCCACGATTTCTAACGCCCCTTCAGCTGTGGTTTGAAGTATTTCGGGAAGACCTCTGCTCATTTGGTCAGCAGCCAGTCTCTGAGTCCACCTTTGGTGGGGCGGGGGTGAAACCTAGGGGGTAACCAGTAGTGCATTTGTAGTAGCTATAAAGGAAATCAATTTCCATCTTACTCTTCCTTATATACTCTTTCACGCAGGAGATATCTTTCAGTTACAGTCTCTATCTGCATCCTGGTGAATTGAATTTATTTCTCTGAAGCTGCCTTACTGTAAAGCTATAAATTAATTACTGCATTACACATGAAGCCCCTAGGAAAAGGAATGCTGAGGATAAATCTGGTTTTTGTACTTTTTTATGTTGAACAAGTCTGCCATTAATCAAGGCTTTCCACCAACATCTAAGGAACAGACCCAAGATCCCGACTCATTGAGAGATGAACATGTGCATATGTCTGGTTGTTCTACAGTCTTTCTTTGCAGCATTATGTCATAGTGACTCAGTTACCACACAGACAGATATAATGGAGAAACAATAGGAGAAACAAAACCAACTATTTAATAAAGACCTACCTACTTGCCAACTGTAACAGATTGTCAGACTGGGCCTAAATTTTAAACATTTTTAAAGATTGTTTCACCACTTCCATTGTTTCCCATCTTGGAATCACAGAACTGCTGGTCATTGGTCTGGGAAACAGAAACCCAGGATTGTATTTGGAAATTTAAGGAAGAAAATCATAAGGGACCCATGAAACTATTAATTTTAACATAGCGTGTAAAATGTCAAAGGCATGACAGATTCTTTTGAAGTCAATTAGAAAAGATCAGAAAGTGTGTTCCAGAAATAGAATAATCTTGAGGTCCAAAATAGAGGAAGTGCAACAAATAATTTTTTGAAATGGAAATAAAATGTTGATAGTTTAGTGTATATCTTTATTTTTTTTTGTAATTTAATTTTTTTTTCAGTGTTCCAAGATTCATTGTTTATGCACCACAGCCAGTGCTCCATGCAATACGTGCCCTCCTTAATACCCACCACCAGGCTCACCCAACCCCCTACCCCCCTCTCCTCCAAAACCCTCAGTTTGTTTTTATTATCCTGAGGAAGTGATAGGTCAAGAAATACTGAATTTTTTTTCTCACATATTAAGTTTCCTCCTTCCTTTGAGAATCAATGTAAAGTTAGTAAGGATGAGTTTGCTTTTCAAACTGAAAATATTTTGGATTTGGCAGGTTCAGTCCCTTCTTGTGTGTCTTTAGGTCCTTTTATTTGTTAACTACATTTATTGAGTTACGCTGGAGTTGCTGAATAACAGTTAAATACTTCTGTTTGTCTGAAAGGCATCACTGTAAAGCAGGGTGGCCTTATTGGGTGGGTGTCTCTAAAATACATTTCAAGTCCTAACCACCCTTCTCCTCTCCAGCAGGGGTGTTAGAACAATCCTCTGTGAATTACGGGAAACATTTTATTGATTACAATGCCAAGGCAAAAGTGGAAGGAAAAATGGGAGTGGGGGTAGGATTCAGTATGTGATCACCATGAGCACAAAGATTTGAGCATCCCTTTCAACTGCCTTTGCTAAAACTCTGAACATTTTTGAAGTCTGAAATTTACTTTATCCAACATGCATAAATACCTTACTCAAAGACAACATCCCTTTCTTGTGGCTCTGTGTGTGCAGATGAGACTGAAGGGAAGATGAATTTTCTGCAGTCCTTTTACCTAATATACAAAAGGAGGCTACCTTTTGGGTTGCACCTATTAGTGGTGCCAAATGTTCCTGGAAATTCCTTTTTGTTTCTAGGATCTGCTCACTTGCTTATGTCCCAAATGTGAGAAATACTGCAGTGTTGAATGTTCTGTAGAGTTTCTTGGGTCAGGAGAGGGAGTGGTGACAGCGTTCTCAGTGTGTGTGGTCCATAGAGCACCTGCCCCAGAAGAGGGGGAGGGGAGATTGTTGGAAATGTAAATTTCCTGGCCCCTACTCAGAGCTACTGAATTGAGATCTTTGTGTCTGGGGGCTATGACATTACCTTGTGTGTGTGCCTCTGTGTGTGTGTGTGTGTGTGTGTGTAATTGAATGTTTTAAATAAGTAATATATTCATATAATTTGAATAAAGGTATATACCCTGCCGTCTCCCTAACACTGTTTCCCATATGTCCAGTCCATACAGCTCCTCCAAAGCAACCATTGATAATACTTTTTTCTGGAGACTTTCGGGTTTCTTTATGCCCATACCTGCAGATATAAATTCTTACTTTTTCCTTTTATTTCTAAAAATATTGTATGCAGAACTGTTACTGTCTTTTACTTTGCTCCTTCACTTAAAGATACTTTAGGACGTTTTTCTATATCATACATTCAATTATTCATTCATTTAGAGACAAGCAGTTATCATGCACCTACTATATGCCAAGTACTGTTGTATATGCTAGGGATACAGATAATGGACAAAATTGACAAACATTTCTGCCCCATAGCCTTTATGTCTTGGAGGAGGGTACATCAAGCAGACAATAAACATAACAAGTAAATTATATATTGTGTTAGAATATAATTAGAGCAGACTAGAGCAGGATAGTAGGGATTGGGAATTTCAGGTGGCAGGTTTTAATTTTAAGTGGAGTAGTCAGAGGTGGCCTTATTGAGAAATGACATGTAAGCAAAGACTTGATGTCAGTGAGAGAGTGAGCTTTGGAATTATGTGGGGAGTGTGTGATCCAGACAGGGATCAACTAGTGCAAAGGCCCTGGGGTGGGAGTATGACTAGCATATTTAAGGCAAAGAGGCCAGTGTTAACTGGAGCAGAGAAAACAAGGCAGACTATCATAGGGCGTCAGAAAGGCAAGAGGGGAGCAGATCCCACAGGATCTTATAAGCCAGTGAAAAGATTTTGGGTTTTACCCTTAAGACTCTTAAAGGGTCTTAAGAGGAGGAGAAAAGTGATATGAGGAGCACACAGAAAACATGCTCATGTTTAATGTTGTATAATATTCCCTTGGATAAATACGTTGCAATTTTATTTAATCAGGATGCAACTGATAGAGATTTGGGTTGTTTCCAACATTTTGCAACTAAACAAACTTCCATGAATGACAGTTTACACTTGTGCAAGTATATCTATGGTATTAACTTCCACAAGTGGGATTACTGAATTGCATATTTCTAATTTTGAAAGATATAGTCAAATTGCCCTCCAAAAGCCTAAACCAATTGACACTCCCACTAACAATGTTGGCTAGTTTTTGTTTTCCCACAGGCTTGCCAACAGAGTGTATAATCAAATTCCTGGGTGTTTGCCAACCTGATAGGTGGAAATGATGTCTCAAGATGGTTTGACTTGCATTTCTCTGATTTTGAGTGAGGTTGAGCAACTTTTTCATTTAGGAGCCAATTCTATTTCCTTTGTTGTAGCCTCTCTGTTATACTTTGCCCATATTCTATGAGGTTCCTGGTCCTTTTCTTGACAGATTTATTTAAAGTTCATACATATGAAGGAGATCATCTCTTTGGGTTATGAGTTGGAGACTTTTCTCTTGTCATTTGGCTTTTGAATTAGCTTATGGTATCCTTTAACATGCAATGATCTCTAATTTTTACGTAGCAGGAGAAAGTATATAGGAAAGGCCTTTTCTATATCATCTACTCCGATAATTTTATTTTTTGACCTTTAGATATTTGGCAGATTTGTATTTCCTCCTGGTTTAGTTTATGAAGTATTAAGGTATGGACCCTACTTAATTTTGCTCCAAGTAATGATCAGTCTGTTCCACTACCACTTTTTAAAACAATAATTTAAAAAGATGTAATTGTGATAAAAGGCAGATAACATAAAATTGACCATCTAGACTATTTTTAAGTGTTCGGTTCAGAGATAGCAAGTATACTCATGTTGTGGAGCAGATTTCTAGAACTTTTCATTTTACAGCATTGAAATTCTATACCCACTGAACAATAACTCCCTATTTCCCCCTCTCCCCAGTCTCTGGGCTTTCTGTTTCTATGAACTTGAGCACATTAGACACCTCCTATAAACGGAACCATTTATGTGACTGGTTTACTTCACTTAGCATAATGTCCTCAAAATTCATGTGTGTCGGAGCATGTGACAATATTTCCTTGCTTTGAAAGGCTAAATAATATTCCACCGCACGTATAAAGCACATTTTCTTTGTCCCTGAATTCGCTGATACATTTGGATTGCTTATACCTCTTGGTTATTGTGAAAAATGCTGCTGTGAACATCAGTGAGTAAATATCTATTTGAGGTCTTGCTTTCAGTTCTTTTGTATATGTACCCTTAAGTGGAATTGTTGCATTATATGGTAAGTCTTTTTTTTTTTTTTTTTTTTAGGAATCATACTGTTTTCCATAGAAGCTATACCATTTTACATTCCTACCAATATTGCAGGCAGATTCCAATTTTTCCACATTCTTACAAGACTTTATTAACATTTTTTTTCTTTCTTCTCTTTAATTTTCTTCCTTCCTTCCTCCCTCCCTCTCTCTCTTTTTTCCTTTCTTCCTTCTTTCCTTCCTTCCTTCCTTGGTTTCCTTCTTAGTGGCTCTCTAATAGGTATGAGGTGGTATCTCATGGTTTTGATTTGAATTCCTCTAATTTTTTTTTCAAATTTTTATTTAAATTCTAATTAGTTAACATATAGTATATTAGTTTCAGGGGTAGAATTTAGTGATTCATCAACCAACCACAAATTCATCACAACAACTGCCCTCCTTGATACCCATCACCCATCTAGCCCATTCTCCCACCTACCTCCCTCCAAGAATTTCTCTAATTATTAATAGTGTTGAACATCTTTTCATATGCTTATTGGCCATTTGAATATCATCTTTGGAGAAATATCTATTCAAGTCCTTTGCCCATTTTTAAATCAGGTTATTTGTGGGGGTTTTTTTTGTTGTTGTTGACTTGTAAGAATTTTTTATACAGGGAGGCCAGAGTGGCTCAATGGGTTAAGCATCTACCTTCAGCTCAGGTCATGATTCCAGGGTCCTGGAACTGAGCCCCACATCTGACTCCCTGCTCAGTGGGGAGCCTCTTCTCTCTCTGCCTGTCAGTCCCCCTGCTTAGGCTCACTCTCTCTCTCTCTGACAAATAAATAAAATCTTTAAAAAAAATTTTAAAAAAATTTTAAAGAATCTTTTATATGTTAGATATTAGCCCATTGTCAGATATATGATTTGTAAGTAATTCCTCCTATTCCATAGGTTGGCTTTTCATTCTGTGGGTTATATCCTTTGATGCACAGATGTTTTTAAGTTTGATGTAGTCCCATTTGTCTATTTTTATTTCTGTTGCCTATGCTTTGCCTTACTATCACTTTGCAATAGTAATCTTCTACCTACTGTTTTGAGATGTACATTTTTTATTTTATTTTATTTTATTTATTTTTTGAGATGTACATTTTTAACATGTGTTAAATTCCTATATATAGTTGGGCCTATTTCTGGACATTTTTTTTTAATTTATTTATTTGTCAGAGAGAGAGGGAGAGAAAGCGAGCTAGCACAAGCAGACAGAGTGGCAGGCAGAGGCAGAGGGAGAAACAGGCTCCCTGCGGAGCAAGGAGCCCTATGCGGGACTCGATCCCAGGACGCTGGGATCATGACCTGAGCTGAAGGCAGCCGCTTAATCAACTGAGCCACCCAGGTGTCCCTATTTCTGGACATTTTATTCTATTTTCTTAGTTGATCTTTTAGTTTCAGTGTCAGTACCACACTGTTTTAATTACTGAGGCTTTTAACTTTAATATACAGTGAGCCTAATCCTCACAGTGTTCTTCTCTCTCATTTTCCTTTCTTTCCTTTTTTTGTTTATTTTCCCACATGAACTTCAGAGTAAACCAACAATGATAGAAATCCTTATTGGTATTTTTATTACTAGAATTGCATTTAGATTATTAACAGAGAGAATCAACATCTTTATATTGTTAACTTTTCCTAGCCAAGAAAAAGATCTTTGTTTGTTCAAGTATCATTCTGTGTCCTTCAGCAATGTTTTATGGTTTTATTCATATATGTTCTGCAACATTTATTTTTACAGTTATTCTTAGGTGCTTTATCCTTTTATTATTATTATAAATGGGGTCTTTTCTCTCATTACAACTTCTTACTGGATATAATCAACTAGTTATAGTATATTCATTCTGCACTATTTTATCTAACTAAATTCTCTTGTTTATAAACATTTCCCAATTCTCTAACTATATAATAATTTCTAACTACATGATAATATCATCTAAAAGTAAAGATTAACTTTCTGCTTTCCAATTTTTTTATGCTTTTGTTTTCTATTCACTGTCTATTAAATTTAGCTCAATATTAAATAACAGTAATGATTAAAAAAATAATAAAAAATAAATAACAGTAATGATTGTAGGCATCCTTGTCTTATAGTTGATTTTAGTGGAAACTCCACCAGTGTTTTCCCAGTTGGCATGGTATGAACTTTGGGCTTGGAATGATATATTTTATTATGCTAAGGAACTGTTACTCTATCCTTATTTCATTGAGGTCTTTTTCTGGGGTTAAGTATGATTATTGGCTCTTGTCCATATGCTTCTTTCTAATATCTAGTATTTAGAAATGATCCTATAATTTTTCTCCTTAGATCTATTAATTTAATGGAATATAATGAATTCCTTAGCAATGAATTCCTGCATTCCTGTAATAAACTCCACTTTGGGGGCACCTGCATGGCTCAGTCATTAAGCGTCTGCCTTTGGCTCAGGTCATGATCCCAGGGTCCTGGGTGGAGCCCTGCATTGGCTCCCTGCTCCGCAGGGAGCCTGCTTCTCCCTCTCCCACTCCCCCTGCTTGTGTTCCCTCTCTCATCTCGCTATCTCTCTCTTTCTGTCAAATAAATAAATAAAATCTTAAAAAAAATAAATAAACCCCACTTTGTCATGGTGATTTTCCTAACACAAATGTAGATGCTATTTGTTAATATTTTATTTATAATTTTTCCACTGATATCCATAAGTGAGATTTTTATAACAATTTTTTGTTTCATTACATTGTGATCAGAGAATATTTTCCATAATATTTCTATTTTTGGAATCAATGGACTTTTACTTTGTGGCCTAACTTATAGTCGTTTTCACAACTGTTCCTCAGTCACCTAAAAAAATAGTGGTGTCTATGTTTTCAGGATACAGAGTTGAATAACATATTTTATTAACATTTTGATATTAATATCTTCTTTGAACTTCAGGTATTTTGACTTTGTCATAGACTGAAAGGGTTATATTTTGTATATTTTTCCTTGCATCATCTGTAATTTCTGCTTCGAATGATGGCTCCTATGTTATTTGATGACCCTATGTTCATAATTGTTACAGCTTCATTTTCAGTTTTATTGTTTTGCATTGCAAAGTACCCTTTTTCTTATTTATTTGCTGGCTCAAATTCTACCTCATCTGCTAACAGGGTCATAACCATACTTTGTCTTCAGTTGCCTTTGCCTGGTGTGTCCTTCCTTACTCTTTGACACTCATACTCTCTGAATCACTTTGTTGTACTTGGTCCCTTAGGTACAGGGCTCCCTTCTGTGATGCAGTCTGCTGCCTCTATCCTTGTTTCCGCGGGGCCTGCAGTGATAGAGCTGCTTGGCTCTGTCCTTCTCCAGGTGAGTCCTTCATCTTTAGGGACAGAATATTTCTTGGTGCTTTGTGAGACCCCCACACCCAGTTTGCTTACATGAGTGCTTACATGCTAGTTCATGGACAGAATGTTTGTATCCATTAATTTAGGCTTATATTCACAGTAATTTCTTAGGAGTTCCTTTTATTTCTATAAGAGAATAAATTTAAACGACTACTTTCAGATATCAGCCTTATAATGGTTATTTTGGTGGTGATACAAATAATACCTTCCTTGGGCAGCCTGACCCGTGATATCTCTTGATAATCTTAGTAATACTGGGTTTGGAAGAGCAGGTATATCTCTATTAAACAGATGGGAGATAACTGAGATGAGGTTTCTCAAAATTTTATTTTCTCATCATTTCTTACCCAAGTAGACAATTCAGCTTCCGAGACACTACTGAAAGACCTTAATGTGGGAGGGATGTTTCCTAGCACCCGAAGGACAAAGTTTCAAGTGAATAGTAAGTAAAGTGATGGTAAGTTTAATTCTCTTCTAAAAATGCTATATGTTGTTGAAACACTGGAGGGTTTACTTAGGGAGGTCATGGAATGTACCTTTCTGGGGAAACTTTAAAAATACTCTCTTTTGGGCAGTTTGAGTGTGGTCCTGCCCCAAGCCACGGGTGACTGGATAAGCCTCTGGTGTCCTCTTCCTCCAGAACACTCACCAAGAATATCTCAGGGGCCTGGATGATTCATTTTCAAACTTAAGCCCCAGAAGTATGATCTGTCAGGAGATTGTTATCAATGATATTCAGATTTAAAAGCATAAATTATTTATGTAACAAGAGGCTACCTAATGGAGAAATTTAAGCAAGGACCCAGTACAGCACAATAATGCCGCTTCTCTTTGGGGGTTAGGGAGAGGGAGATTACAATCAACTTCAAATTGCCTTATGTTAAAAGAAACATGAGAATTTCCACATTTCCTTTTCTGGACTGAAAGAAACATGGTAAAGGAGGAAAATACATGAAAATCTTTTCACATTGAGACATTTCAGGATTACCTTTTCTTCTAACCAGAAATTCCCAAGTTGTCCCAAGATTCAACATCTGAATCATGCTGACTAGTGAGACATTGTTTGAGCAAGACTGGAATTCTGAACATTCTTAGAGGCTTCATAAAAATCCCAAAATGATGGACAAATGCTTATGTTGTGGTCATGCAAAGAAAAGACCCCTCGTGATCTGGAATTGAGTTGGTTCATTTTATATTTATCGTATCCACACCAAAGGAATGTAGAATTTGGCACGGGGAGAGGATGGGAGAAAAGTGAGGAATGGAGACCAGGTTTTTGCTGTGTGCAAGGGTGTATGTGTTGACCTAGAGCCTATGGGGCACGGGGAGAGGGAGTGTTTGATAGTTTAATTTGTTTTTAAAGCAGAATCTTCTTTAGGTCTCTAGTGTGGGAGAATGACTGAAAGAATTTTTTACTTTCCTTGTTAGCAGCACCATCTGTTTACAATGAAAGCTTGGCTTCTATGTTTTGGCCCAAATAAAAGCCCTAGGGTGCCCATATAAGTCAAACGGATAGAGCATGTGTTCACAGACCTAAAGAATCACTCTCCCTTGCCTACACAGGGCTTTCATGGTAGATTTACACAGCATCTTATCCCTGCATAAATTCAAGATGATAAGTTTCTGAGAAGCAAAGGTGGGTCATAGGTCACTGCAATTCACAGCCCAGGCAGCTCATCTGCCACTGAACAAAATGATGGACCTCTTGGGTCACACTTGCCAGGAGAGAGGTTGGCAAGTGGCAAAAGAGCCATCCCTTTCACTACTGTCATGGGATTCTTATACATTTGGGATAGGGATTTAGACACCAAAACAAGGGAATATGGAAATATAGTCTTTGCATAATTGCTAAAATTGGACCTCAGTTCCAGATAAAAAGGCGTGTTTCCATAAACAGCAAAGGATAAAGTAAGTGAACAAGAGAAAAACGTCTAGTACCAAAACATCAAGCCGAGATGGAGGGTGGAGGCTGGGAGGCTGAGGAGTTGAAAATGAAGCCAGACATCCTGCCTTTCTCATTCTGCTTTGTGTAGTATCATTGCCTCCCAGGTGAGGTTCCGAGGCTCTCTACCTGGAGGCCAGGGTTTTTCTCACTTTCCCCAGAAATACACTTTAGATAAGGATTTATACGACAATTAACAACAACGAATAAACTGTAAGGCTTGAAAAAAAACATTGGTAGTGATGAGAGAAGTTTCACATAACAATATTATTTGCATGCCATTAGATAAATCAAGTGTTTACTGGACCCAGCCTGGGCCTGGATTATCTGAGGGAAGGCCCAGGGCTAAACTTTCAGGAGGTTTATCAATGGCTGGGGAAGAGAAAAACAAAACAAAACAAACCCATATGCATTTGAAACAGCTGCAGAATAATTAAGTATGTATAGACATACCTTGGGTTCAGTTCCAGACCACTGCAATAAAATGAGTATCACAATAAAGCAAGTCAAATGAAATGTTTGGTTTCCTAGTATATGTAAGATTTATGTTTACATTATACTATAGTCTAATAAGTGTGCAACGGCATTATGTCTAAAAACCCAATAGATATACGTATTTTAAAAATTATTATTGCTAAAACAGAGGTCACCATCATCTGAGCTTTTAGCAACTTAGGATCTTTTTGCTGGTGAAGGATCTTGCCTTGATGTTGATGGCTACTGACTGTCAGGGTGGTGGTTACTGAAGGCTGGGCGGGCGCTAGCAATTTCTTAAAATAAGACAGTAGTGAAGTTTGCCACACTGATGGACTCTTCCTTCCATGAATGATTTCTCTGCAGCATGCAATGCTGTTTGATAGCATTTTATCCGCAGTAGAATTTCTTTGGAAATTGGAGTCAATCCTCTCAACCCCTGCCACTGCTTTATCAATATTCTGAATTTGTATTAGAATTGTTTGTAATTGTTTGAATTTGTATTCTGAATTGTTTGTAATATTCTGAATCCTTTGTTGTCCTTTTAACAATCTCCACAGCATCTTCACTGGGAGAAGTTTCCATCTCAAGAAGCCACTTTCTTTGCTTACCCATAAGAAACAACTACTCATCTATTAAACTTTTATCATGAGATTGCAGCAATTCAAGTAAAATAGGAATGAAAATAATCTGAAATATGGCAAGAATTACCAAAATGTGACACAGAAATACAGAGTGGGCAAATGATGTTGGGAAAATGGTGCTCATAGATTTTTACTCAACATAGGGTTGCCACAAAACTTCAATTTGTAAGAAAAGCAGTATCTGCAAAAGTACAAGAGAGAAAGGTCAGTAAAATTACGCCTGAATCTGCTAGTCTGGAATGCGGCCCTCAAGTTATGTGGATCAGAATCAAATTGTTCTTGATAAAATGCAGATTCCTGGCTCCACCACTTGGATTCACAGGGTCAGGGCACGGGCCAAGGATTTGGATTTTAAACCAGAATGCTTAGTGACTTGATGCAAATGAACATCAGAACTTACTTTGGGAATCACTAGTTTGGAATATTGTGTTATCTTATTAAAACAGAGATAGAAGTAAATAGCATTTGTTGAGTTCTTACTAGCTGTGTTTTTTTTTATAAACACCATGTCATTGAATTCTGACAAAAAAAATTCTGTGAGGAAAATTTAGTCAGGAATTTAGTTTCAGGGTCTGCATTTTTAGATTCAGGGTCTGCATCTGAAGTCTGGACTCTTCTGGTGGCAAGCGTGTTGTTGCTTCTTCCACAGTTGGGAGAAAGTCAGGGTGTGCAGGGGTGGACTACACAGCCTGGGTGTGGTGTTTCTTGTCTCAGCCTGCCTCCCCTAAACCAGCCTCCACAGGGCCCCCATGATCTAGCAAATGCAAATCTTGCCATGGCATAACATTACACTATCTTTATTACACTGTGGTTTACTTTTTTCATTGAGCAGTATAATAAAACAACTTTTTGGTTGGGTTCCCTGAATTTTGGCCCATTGGAGAACATTTTTTGGAACTGCTATTAGGGTAAAAAGGCAATTTAGAAGCATCAATTAAGTCTATTGACTACATTGCTAGCAGGGAGCTAGGGTGGTTTATGTCTTAGATTCAGTTAATTTTGCTCTCTTTCAGGGCAGCAGACCGTGTGTTTCACTCACTAGTGTTCTGGAACATTCATACTTAGAGTCAGGAAAATGTGTGGATGGATATGCACAATATCATCTGCCCATTGGTTAGAAGAACTATACTTCACCATATTTTTGTTGGAGACTAACTCTGGTTACAGGTACTTCTGATGTTCTTGAAAACCTGCAGAAGGTGAAGCCTGAGGTGGCCTTGGACACCTGGATTCTGTTCTTTTTTGTTGTTTTTGTTCTTTTAAGAAATCCATTAGCAACAGGAGATTCAGAAGTATCTGTTCAACCCAATCAGACTTCTCAAACATTGTATGTATAAGCTAACCCTGGAGCTTGTTATAAAGACACATTCCTTAGTCATTTTCATCCCTCACTATTAAGCACCATAGATCGAGATGGTTCTACTGGAAGATCTCCCACTGCACTGTGAGAACTAGCAGACCCCAGACTTCTCCAGCTCTACTTTGCTAGTCCAGTCTAAGCCACATTTTTCCCCAGCTCAGACAACTGGAGACCCTCCAAATTAGTTACCCCCACAACAGCCAGTATATCACCTTAACATGCAGACGGAGTTAGGTCATTTCCCTATTTAGAACAACTAAGTGGCTGCCTGTTTTGATTCCAGTAAAACAAAAGTCCTTAAAGTGCTCCAGAGGACACGTGGGATACAGCTGCTGCCTACTTCTCCAGCCCCTCCACGCCCCGTCTACAGTACAGTCTGCTGGTTTCCCTTCAGCTCCTGGTCCATTGCAACTGCTTTTTCACTTAACAGCCTTTGCACCAGTTTCTACGCACCCTTCAAGTCTTAGTTCTTAAGTCACCCATTCAGAAAGTCTTCCTCCATCATTAGACTTTGCTTTTCCTCCACTGATCAAAGATATTTTGTGACTTTGTTTGTATAAAGTGACTCTCTTGTGGAAGGGTGGGCTCCATGAGCATGTTAATACCCATAGCTCAGCACCCAGTGGAGACCTGGCATGTAACAGAAGCTCAGAGGAAGGGTCAGTCATGGCCTGGCCATGGCTAGGCACCCACCTCATTAAAAACTACAAATAGTGTACCAAACATCCAGATACGTAGGGTGTTGAATTAAGAGTAGGATAAAAATTGTTGTTGCCTTCTAGAAACCCGGAAATGAATCCAAAAGAACACATCCGTGTGAAAAAAAAATGTGCACACAAATTTATAGAGACCTCATAGATAAGGCAACCGAGGAACAAAGGAGGAGGGAAGCTCATGAATAAGCAAATGCATATTTCATAGCAGCCAACATTTACCTTGGAAGAAAGAGCTCATTCTTGCAGCTGGGCAAAGGTGACAGGTAGCATTTTTGAGCCCTGACGTTAAGAGTTCCCAGTCACGATGGAGTGAACACCCTGCCATGTCCTTCTACCATATTTAGAAGAGATTTCTGCATCTCCTCCTAATATTTGAATATAGCTGGCCTTTCAAAACTCTTCCTGTGCAATGAAAGGAGTAAAATAGTGACTAAGATGACTGTGTCACTGAAAGATTTTCGAGATGCAGTGACATAAGATTCTGGTAGGTTACCTGTAAGAGTACGGCCAGTACCGTCTTGGGAAGCCAGCAGCTGAGATGACCAACGTCTCTGTTAATAAGCTATGCCAGAAGCACAGGTTAGTTTGCACAGAACAGATGCTTCACTTTTTTTAGAAAGATTTTATTTATTTATTTGACACAGAGAGAGAACACACAAGCAGGGGGAGGGGCAGAAGGAGAGGGATAGGCAGGCTCCTCACTGAGCAGGGAGCCTGATGCGGGGCTTGATCCCAGGACACTGGGACCATGGACCTGAGCCAAAGGTACCTGCCTTAACCAAATGAGCCACCCAGGTGTCCCCAGATGTAGACTTTAAAGAGTTCCTGCCACCCTAGGAATGTAGCACAGAGTATGAATATGTCAAAAGACCATACATATCTACCACTTTTTATAATTTACAAGGCATGTTTACATGGTTATTTCATTGGCTCATCCCAGTTATCCCGTGAGGCAGATATAGTGATCTCCATCCTACAGAAAAGGAAACTGAGGCTTGGAGTATAAGTGACTTGGTTGAGGCCATCCAGCCCATCAAAGAAGTGGAGTGCTCATTTCTCTTTTTGTAGCTGCCTCTCATTTCCCTCCCCTGTTCTCGTTAGAAATACTTTCTCTTCTTCCCTAAGAGCAATCCAGAACTCGACTAATGTTTTCTTAGCATTGCAATAGGAGGGACTTCAAAATCGTATTCAAACATCAGTTTCTCCCTCCAAAACCCAACCCCTCATAATATTTATTTCTCAAGTTGGAAGAAAGTCAAGCTGTGGGGTGGTAGAGGGAACTTCACTTCATAATTTCATAACTATACTTCCTGATGCTTCATTTTTCTTCTTACTGTTTTTTAAAAAAAGAACCATAATATTTTTTGAGAGAAATTATTATTGATTTGCCAGACTGTATATATATCATTTAATTGTCATAATGACATTGTCAGGTTATTTTTATATATGTTCTCATTTTGTAGTGCAGGACACTCAAGTCTGAGGAGTTGGATCGCTTGCTGAAGAGCCCATAGAAAATTACTGAGGGGACAGGATCCAGACCCACAGAGTATGAGGATCTTACCTGACCTGTAGGCTTTGCTCCTTCACCTCATTATACTCTTTCTTGGACTCTGATGGTTTGCACAATGTTGTGGAACTCCCCCAACCTTTAATTAGCCCCTGCTTCTGCTCTGGGACTGGGGAGCTGCTAAAGCAGTGAATCCCAAGTGAGGGAACCCATCTCCAAAACTCATTCTCCTGCAACAGATGCTTGTTTATGAGAAATCAGCTTCTGGGGGCGCCTGGGTAGCTCAGTTGGTTAAGAGTCAGACTCTGAACCTTCGCTCAGGTCATGATCTCAGGGTTCTGAGATTGAGCCCTGTGTTGAGCCCCACATTGGGCATAGAGCCTGCTTAAGATTCTCTCTCTCTTTCCCTCTCTGCCACCTCCCACTTTCCCTCTCTTAAGAAATAGAAATCAGCTTTTCGGTACTAGTCAGGCTCTAGGACTGTGGAGGGGAAAGAAAACTATTTTTCTTGGTGTCTTTCATTTAAGATTAGGTTCAGCTGCATATAGTATCAATCCTACCCCACCTCCTACTAGAAACAAAAATTAGACAAAAAAATGAGTGATTTAAGGGGTGCCTGGGTGGCTCAGTCGGTTAAATACCTGACTTTTGTTCAGGTTATGGTCTCAGGGTCCTGGCATGGAGCCCCGCATGGGCTCCATGCTCAGGGCAGAGTCTGCTTCTTTTTCTCCCTCTGCCCCTCTCCCTGCCCTTCCCCCTCCCACTGCTTGTGTGTGCATTATTATTTGCTCATGATTTTCAGGGATGCCAGTGTCCTTCTATTTTACTGTTTCACCCTTATTAGTATGTGGCTGGAGTGCCATTGTCATATCCCCATTCCAGCCAGGCTGGAAGGGCACATGTGAGCTGTCTTTCAAGCACTTCTGCTTCCATCTCTGTGATTGCCTGGACTTACTCAAATTGCCACATCTAGTGGTGATGGTGCAATGGACCAGGCTAAGACACAGGGGTTCTATTATTTGGCGACTTGCTAGGGTAAGCAACCAGGGATCCTGCCACAGTCTCCATGCTAGAGTCTCCTATGACATCCCATGGCAGTCATTCCCAAAACTTAGGGTCTTCAGAATCACCTGGGAAACTTGTTAAAAACTCAGATTCTTGGATCCACTGTTAAAGATTCTGACAGTAGATTTGGAATGGGGCCCAATAATCCTCATTTTCCTCAAGAAGCCTACCTCTTCATTCAGATGATCTTGATGCAAAGGGCCAGGGACACACCTGTCTCTGCCTCTTGAGAAATATCATGCGGTTCAATTAGAAACCAGAAATAGAGAGTAGAGAGTATGATGTAATCTGGTGAACTCAGTTAAGAAAATAAACCCCATTGTGTCTCTGTATTAAAATGATACACATTACCTAACCTGCTCCTCTAGTAGCTGCAGTGGAGTTTCCAAACTGAAAGAAATGCCAGTAAATTCTCCTTTGTAAGAAAAGAGGATGAAATCAATAAAATATTCTTTTGATTCTGTGAGCTGCCCTACTCTGAATTAATTTAGGATATTTTTCAAATTTAGGATTCATTCTTTAAAAATGATCTAAGGTAGAAAGGCCTTATCCTTAAGGCTTGAAATGAGTAAAACTTTAACTGCCTCAAAAGATGAATGCAGCCATTAGAGTCCACATGACTTAAAATAAAGCAAGTTATAAAGAAGACGGGGTATCTATAGTTACAGATTCTTTGGTCACAAAATTAAGGTTGAGTCCTTGAAACACAACCCAATTTAAACTCACAGCCAAAAGGAGTGTGTAAAGAACAGGCAAAAAATACTGTGGCAGTCATCAAAACACAAGAATTCGTGTAAAAAAAAAAAAGATTGAGGAAAAATGGTAACATTATCATTCCTTCCTTTACAATCACATCATAAATAACCTTCCCCAGCTAGCAACAAACTCTTTTATCCATAATTGGAAGGCAGAGACCTCATAAATTGACTGGGATATTCTTCCCTTGTTTGACCACAAAGCAGTGATTATTTGAAACTGTAGGCTCCCGTTGGTATGTTTTTCAGAGCAAGTCACTGGTGGGACTGAGAACAGTTGACATTGATTGCTTTGGTGATGGATACCTCAAAGACAATGTGAGAAGAATCACAAGACCCCTTTGGCTGGGGACGCAGCAAGGTGGTCTTTCAAATATCACCTCAGACATCTCTGAGATTCGCCTGCCCCGAGGATTGAACATTACCATCACCGTGTGTCCAATCTGTTGTTGGTGGAGGTGGCAAGATGAGGTTACACGTATCTTTGATTATCTAAAGAGAATGAATATAAAAAACAAAACCTAATCCAAGAAGGAATGTAAATCCAGTCTTCTCCTGCCCTGTTGAATATAATGTCAGTACTTAAGAATTTTTTTTGCCACTAAATGGACTCAGGCCAGATACTGACACTCTAACCCCAATTTCTGTTATTTTCTTTGTGAAGCAGTAAGAAGAATGTCTTCATGATTACCAAAAGTATGTGTGCATAGGTGGTAGTGAAGATCAATCATTTTTTCCTTGTGTGATACCCAAGCCCTTTGTGGTATAGATCACAACGTAGCTTTAAAAAAAAATCATATATTCATTTCCATGATGATTGGATAGGAAATGTGTAAAACTAAAGCATGAATATGATTTGTATTGTCAATGTCTTTTATGAGTTTTTAAAAAGTAATGTCTTATAAAAGTTTTTTTTTAATTTAGTATCTTCCTTAGGAATTAGGGCAAAACTGTCCAAAATACACAGTGCGAGAAATATGCGCCAAACCCTACATATAACAGTTCATTCTCTTAGCCTATTCCTTTAATCATGGAACCCTAATCTATCAATTTCTTAACATCCCTGCATTAGAGTTTATTGGCTCCAGCCGTCTCTCACTTTGAGGAATCTTCTGCCATTGTATTTTAAAGACCCACAGCCTATTGGCAATATCGCTGCTTTGGTTTTTATTCATATATGCAGTTTTGGACAATTCAAACAGCTCATTGAAACAGCACTGTCCCACGCGGATGTGGTTTACCCTGCAGAGCTATGGAGGAACACATGTTTTTGGAAAGGAGAGAGGCCTTTGTTATTAGGATTGATTCCATTTCATTGTACTTTTGGCTCCTTTTTCAGCACTAGGTTTTTATGAATTTTTAAAAAAAAATAATTAATAATGAAAAATATGCCCAAGTAGGCAGACAGAATAGGGACCAACCACATCTGGAAGCGTAGATGAGCAATGAGAGTTCACTATTCAAAGGCAAAGGCGAAATGAGGCCATTTAATAAACACTTGTAAAAGCATGCACGATACTTATAAAGGGTTTTTCACCAGAGTTCCATTTGTTTATGGCTGCTTTATGGTTTTCCAAATTGGAGAAAACTATTTCAAACATGTATGATACACATATGAGCAATTTCCAGAGAAGAAATCTTTGCCAAGAACCATCTAGCAGCCAGCCAGGGAAGCTGCTTTCTCTCTTGGTCCGAGGGCTGTTTTAGGGGGCTTCAGGGTTCTCCCCAGTGCAGCACGCCTCCTGTTAATTTATTGCTATTATTACTTTTTAAATATGAGTAACAGAGCGCACAGTGTCTTTTCTAATACTAGTAAAGCTCAGGGCTTTTAAGAAAAAATAATTAAGACCAGTGCAGTGCTCAGATAATAGAGAGAAAAAACAAAAGACATCAAGAAGCAGAAACCAAGCCAAGAGGTAAAGAGACTTTTCATTTTCTTCATGAGACTGGAGATTCTCCACTAAAGTAAAGGCGCCATCCACGCAGACAGTTACATCTGATGGACATTACTTATGACATTGCTCAAGCAGAGAAAAAACAGCCGAAACCCAATTCTCCAGCCTCTAAATGAATTCCCAGCTACAAACCAGAAGAGTAACACTATTAGGTCTTCAGGGCAGCTGGAGTGGAGCTCTACAGCTCCGGTTTCTTTGCACAGTGTTGGCATAACTTTGTGGGATCCATGTTTTATTTATGTGGCACCACTACCATGTTTTTAAATAATCACTGGGTACATGCCCATGAATTAGTTTCATCTAATTCTCCCGCTTTTATCCATAATGAGTTCTAGCCTTCATAGCCAGCTTGACTTGGGCTTGCTCTGTATCTCCTAGAAGACTCTGGGGTAATCCCAGGGGCTCATTATTTCTAATTACTTCATATCTGAATGTGTAGGGCTGAGCTCACTCCACAAATCATCCAAAGGAGGTAGGATTCTTTTCTCTACCACTCTCCTCTCAATTATGAATATGTATGTTTCACAACCAGACCCTTGCAGCCAAAAGCAAAAACCTGCATCAATTTCTGGCATTGTGATCTGGAATTCAAGATGTAGCACAATTAACTCTAGAGAGTATGGACACATATCCAAGAGATGAGGAAAAGAAGATGAGGCTAGGTAAAGACCAGGACAGGATATGGGGCTGGGGGTGTTCTGAAGATATTTACAGTACACACTCTTTGATGCAGTGTTGCCATCAAAAACACATGACGCTTCTGTCACGGTATTTATCTTAGCAATATTTCAATGGGCTTGGAACTAGGCTGACTAGCTCATCTGAGTTTGCTCTGGACTCTCTTGGCTTGAGCTCTGAACATCCTGCATCCCAGGAAACCTCACAGTCCTAGTCCAAACTGGGACAACTGGTCACCCGACAAGAAACGGAGACATAGGTGTTTGAGAGATGCACGTGCATACAATGCATTTCAGAATGAAATTAGAAATTAGTCATTTCTGCCATGTCACCTCAGAATATTTTCACTATCCTCCACTTGTTACTGAAGGAAGCTAACAAGAAAGGGGCATTCAAGAAGTAGAACCTTAAAAGGAAAAAAAAAAGTAGAACCTTCAGACATTACACTAGTAAGATGGACTTCTTTATGACTTAAGTCCAGTAGTTCTGTTTACTATGAGAGAATTGTGCAGAGAACTTTTTGAATTTCATGGTTTCAGAGAAATCAGTCCTATAGTATAAGCAATTTTTTACATACCCCTCTTCTTAAAAAATATTTTATTTATTTATTTGAGAGAGAGAAAAAGAGAGCACAAACAGGGGGAGTGGCAGAGGGAGAGAACAGTAGACTTCCCGCTGAGCAGGGAGCCTGACGTTGGTCTCAATCCCAAGACGCGGAGATCATGACCTAGAAAGCTAAAGGCAGATGGTTAACCAACGGAACCATCCAGGCACCCACTCAGGTGCCCCTCTGCACTCTTCCCCCTTTTTTTTTTTTAAAGATTTATTTATTTGACAGACAAAGATCCCAAGTAGGCAGAGAGGCAGGCAAAGAGAGAGGAGGAAGCAGGCTCCCCGCGGGGCTCGATCCCAGGACCCTGGGATCATGACCTGAGCCGAAGGCAGAGGCTTTAACCCACTGAACCACCCAGGTGCCCCTCGCACTTCCCTTTTTAAGGAGGATTCTGTGCTATGCTGTTCGTCTCAAGGGTCCTAGAAGAAGAATTCTAGAAAATCCAACTTTATGAAGCACAGTGCAAACCCCTCCGCTCCATCTCCAAAGAGCTTCCAGTAAAATAGGAAAATATTTTTCCATTAAGATTTTTTGGTGACACACCTCTTTTTCTCTTGGATGGGTGACCATGTTGAGACAGACTTTGAAACAGGTGCAAGGCAGTCTGCTTTAATTCAGCTCACATTTGGGAACAAATGCTTTGCATTTGGGACCCAAAGAATAACGCACAGCTGCACCTTGCATAAAATCATCACACCAGAATACACAGAATACAAAGAATACTTTCACCATTGTTCAGCTGCTGAAAATATGGAGCAAGGGAGTGGAGGGTCAACATGACACAAGCTGTGATGGTTCTGGAGTATCATTTTGAAATCAGAGAAAATGATGGAGATTTCTCTGGGATCACGGTTATCACTACTGGGGAAATTGTGTGCCGAGGCTGGAGAGATCACGGGAACCGTCACATGTAGTTGGTAGGTAGCCTTGACTAGGAGGGGTTGAAGAGACGATTTTAGAAATTACAAGCTGAGGGTTTTCTTTTGTTTGTTTGTTTTTGTTTTGTTTTAAACCCTAGACTTCAAAGCCACTGCTAGGGTCCTTCCAAAATTCATATACAGAAACCTTATCCCCAATATGACCTTTGGGAGATAACAAGGTCACAGAGGTGAAACTTCCATGAAGGAATTCATGCTCTTATAAGAAGAAACAGGAGAGAGCTTGCTTCTTCTCTCTCTCTCTCTCTGCTCTCTATGCGACATGGGGACATAGCAAGAAGGCAGTCGTTTACAAACCAGGAAGAGTGCCCTTACCAGGAACTGGCTAACTGGCATCTTAATCGTGGACTTCCAGCCTCTAGAACTGCAAGAAAGAAATGTTTGCTGTTTAAGCCACCCAGTCTGTGGTAAGTCATTAGAGCAAGCCTGAGCACACAGACCCCTTATTTCTTAACAAAATCGAGCCATTTCAGGAAGTGAAGTTTGTAGTAGACATATTTAGACTGGTTTATCTAATTTCATCAAATGAGACAGCATCTTCTGAGTTCTTTTGGTAGGACAAAGAATCAAGCAGCCTTTGAAGTCACTGGTGAAGGCCATATGCTACCAGAAACTAGAAAAATCTGCAAAGAGTTTCAGACCAAGTTCCAGGTGATTATGCATTGGTGCTGGAAAGGCAAAAACCTTAAAAGAGATAAATGCCAGAAATTAAGTGTAGTCTATAGAATTGGTCATTAGGATTTGGGCATAGACTGAGACTTCACAGACCTCAATTTTGGTTATAGGCAATTTAACAGTCCTGCAAAATATACATATTAAGTTGAAGGGTTGATGAGATTCCTATGTTGAGGGTTTTTTGGCGTGTTGGCTTTGCTGTCACTGATTAACAGGAAGGAGGGAGACAGGTCCTACTTTCACATTTGGATTTCAGGGTCTCTGGCAGGTGGCCCCCAGGAAAGGTATGATGGAATGTAGTTTATAGGATCAGAGACACCCAATTCAGGTCAGTGGGGAGTGATTTATAGCAAAGAACTTCTGGACAAGCTCAGACTTCACCACCAATTGGTAAAATGACCTGAATTTTCACTGTTGGTGGAGCTCATGAAAGGGGAGAAAGAGAAAGAAGTGACTGTGGCAGCCCTAAGGGAACAAGGTCAAATGGTAGAGTTTGGCTAAGGCTCTTGGAATAAACTTGAGAACTAGAATGGAACTCAGTTTGCCGTATCAGATCTAGACCAGCAAGAGCCTGGTCACTGATGACCAAGGAGCCAGCCAGAGTCATCTGCACCTGGTCACAGACAGCTCCCAGGATTGGTCCCACATTGGTCAGAGCCAGAACTCTAGGCATTAGCAGGTGGGAGACAGATAGAACAATAAAGCTGTGATTGCACAAGATTTGGGGATATGGAGTCACACACATAGTCACCTTACTTGTGTTTAGGGGGTTTCATGATGTACCCATGATAAAAAGAACTCTGTAACACATGATCTTCCTTTCCTTACAGATTGTCAGAACAGAAACTAATCTAGGCTGCTCGTGGCCACTCTGGAACCTGACTCTGGAAGTGCATAGAAGTGAGAGGGACGAGGTCACTGGGTGGTTCAGCTGGTTAGGTTCAGGTCATGCTCTTGGGGTCCAGGGATGGAGCCCTGTGTCGGGCTCCCTGCTCAGTGGGGAGCCTGCTTCTCTCTCTCCCTCTGCCCCTCACCCCATTCATTCTCTCCCTCTCTAAAACAAATAAATAAAATCTTAAAAAGAAAAAGAACTGGGAGGGAAGATGATGAACCCAAAGTTAACATTAAAAACTGGGAGAAAACCCTGAGGAGACTAAAGATAGTTGCATCGCAATGTATGTGTGAAAATGTTGACCCAGTACGGAGGAAGGGCTGGACCCCCTAAGGAGGGTTTAGGTTCAGGGAACAATTTTATCTTTGCCCCCTTTTAGTCTTGTGCATAGCTGGGATTGCCTCTGCCAGGCAGGTAAAGAGCGTTCGGTGAGGTGAAACCCGCTGGGGTAGGAAGTTGATAACTAAATGTTCAGTCCATCTGGCCTGCTTCAGGCACTGCTTCCTCCACCACCCAACACAAGAAAGTTTCCACAGTATGGGGAGAGTCTCCAGGGGACATACCTGTTTGAGAAAGAGGGAATGCTAAACCCAAAGTGACAGTGCCCAGAGAGTAACATTTAGGAATTCCCAGCCATCAGGCAGCTCTCTGAGGCCCTGGCTTCCACCTCTCTTCCCAGAGATACTTTCATCCACCAAGGAAACTAACGCTCTCAGAAGAAAAAACACTCTCAGGAAAAATGGGAGGCTGCTGAAGAAAATAAAAAGAAAAATCTCAAGTGGGAGAACTATCCCAGATGAAGCATACTTGATGGACTGGAGAAATTAAAGAGTTTAAGATAAGGACACATCAAATATTGTCAGAGGTGAAGGAAGATATTAAAGATATGAAACAGAAACAAGCAGTTACACATAACCAGTTGGAGATATTAAATAGGAAAATATGCTCATTAAATTAAATTAATGTTGTGAATGAATCCAGTGACAAATTGGACATAGATAAAAATGAATTAGTGTACAGGAGGTTGGGGTGCAGAGCTTGTTCAAAGGAAGGTGCTCCACATCACTCGGCATCAGGGAAATGCAAACCAAAACCACAGTGAGACACCACCTCACACCAGTCACAATGGCTAAAATTAACAAGTCAGGAAGTGACAGGTGTTGGCGAGGATGCGGAGAAAGGGGAACCCTCCTACACTGTTGGTGGGAATGCAAGCTGGTGCAACCACTCTGGAAAACAGCATGGAGGTTCCTCAAAAAGTTGAAAATAGAGCTACCCTACGACCCAGCAACCTCACTATTGGGTATTTACCTTAACGATACAAATGTAGTGATCCAAAGGGGCACGTGCACCCGAATGTTTATAGCAGCAATGTCTACAATAGCCGAACTATGGAAAGAACCTAGATGTCCATCACAGATGAATGGATAAAGAAATGTGATGTATATATACAATGGAATACTATGCAGCCATCAAAAGAAATGAAATCTTGCCATTTGCAATGATGGGGATGGAGCTAGAGGGTATAAGAGGGTATTTGCTGAGGGAAATAAGTTAATCAGAGAAAGACAATTATCATATGATCTCTCTTATATGAGGAATTTGAGAGGCAGGGAGGGGGGTTTGAGGGGTAGGGAAGGAAAAAATGAAACAAGATGGGATAGGGAGGGAGAGAAACCATAAGAGACTCTTAATCTCACAAAACAAACTGAGGGTTGCTGGGGGGAGGGTGGTTGGGTTATGACATTGGGGAGGTTATGTGCTATGGTGAGTGCTGTGAAGTGTGTAAACCTGGCAATTCACAGACCTATACCCGTGGGGGCAAATAATACATTCTATGTTAATAAAAATAATTAATAAAAAAAAAAGACCAGATAGTTAAAAAAAAAAAAAGGGAACTAGAAAGGAATAAGGAAATAGAATCTATAAAAGAAATGAGGGGCGCCTGGATGGCTCGGTCGGTTGTGTCAGCTCTTGATTTTGGCTTTTGGCTCAGGTCATGATCTCAGGGTCCTAGGACTGAGCTCCACCTCAGGCTCCCTGCTCAGCAGGGAGTCTGCTTAAGATTCTCTCTCTCCCTTGCCCTCTGCCCCCAGTGAAGCATTATGCAGGAGAGGATAAACCACCCTGATACAGAAGCAATCCCAGAAGACGAGAAGGGGATAAACGGAGGGGATGGCACATTTAAAGAAACGGTAACAGAGAATTTCCCAGATTTACGGAAGCATGTAAAAATCTCAGATTCAGAAGGTTCCAAGCTGCATGAGACAGGTCTTGGGTCCCGCATCACAGTCTCGCAGCCCAGTTTTTACTCCAGCCATTGCTCGTAGCTCCCTACAAGTATAACTGGACGGATGTTCCCTAAGCCGCCCTGAGTACATCTCGCTTTCTGCTCCCACATTGCTCTGATGCATGGCTTGAGGGCATGCAGGACCATTTTCAGCACCTGGAAGTACGGATCACACCCACTGAGCAACCTTTGTCTGATGGGTAAGTGAGGACTGATGGATAAATGCACCTTTCTTTCACCTGTTGGTTGGACAGCTCTGAAGGAGAAGGTTCAGATATCCTCAAGGGGTCCCATTAGGGGCAGAGCCTCTGGTCATGCGACTGGTGCCCCTGGTCCTCCATTCCTATTTCCAGGGGTCACTGATGAGTCAAGCTGCTGTGGATCCACCACCAGTAGCTCCTTCAGGCCATACTTCTTGTTCTTTGAAAAAACAAAACCTCTAATGATTTAAGTCACCGTAGACTGGGTTTTCTATTATTCACAGGTGAACACGATGGTAACTACTAGATATGTGACGGGAGACACAGAGAAGGCCTGAGTGGAGGAAGCTGGACCCTGCTGCTGAGTGTTTAAGTTCAGAATGATTCTTGCTCCCCCGGCTTTATGGAGATGCAATACTCCCCAGTGTCTTGGAAAGAATTTTACTCAGCTCAGCAGAAGACAGGAAGGAAGAGGGGGTGGGTGTTGAGGCATGAACTGGAAGAAACACTGGGTGCCTCATGGGGATGGCCCCTTTGTGGAAAACTGCAATGATTTCAGCGAGACAAAATTGGGTAAGGCACAAAGTATTTCCAGCTTTTCCCCTTCCTCATCTTCTACTATCCCATGCCTGTTATACTGATCAGAACCATGGGCGGAGAGAAATGAAAGACACCAAAAAATGCCAGAGTGATTTATAGAAATTGGGGCATAGAAAAAAACAAATGAGGAACCAGAACAAGAACAGCAACAAAGAGCTCTGGATGTGGAAGGATCAAGAGAAAAGAAGGAGGTTGGGGGAGGAAGAAAAAAAAAAAGAAGAGAACTATCTAATGAAGATTTTTGAAAGTTTTGATGTGTATCATATGATGGCATTCCTCCTCTTAGCCGCGCTGAGAAACTTCAGTAAGCTATTAATTCTATTTCAAGGATTTTGATTAGGGATTTGTGTCTGGGAAGCAATATCATGCTGATGCAGGCCATGAAGTCTCTGTCTCATGCAGATTAACAAAGTAATCTTCCGCGGACATTAGAGCGTCTGAGAGGAGAAAATTAAGCCATGTTGAGATGTAGAAGTAGGCTTACCAGTTTGAGTGGTGAAGCTTGACACAGGCACGCCTCAGACTTGTGCCTATGAAAAACTGCAAACCACTTTGGCTATAAACCATTACTGTAAGTGATGGACCCCTAGTTGTTCGCTCTAGGGGTTCCTCTAGACCCCGCAGAGATGATGATGGACCCCATTGCTCCCGATACAGCGGGATCTGCTTTAAGGCCACAGATAGTTAGTTGAGGGATAGGCACTTGGTGAGATGGACCAACCAGAGTCTTCTCTGGTTGTAGACATAAGACACACGAAGAAGGAGCCCACCCTTTAAATGGTATAACATACAAACTTGGGAGCAGCAACTAGTTCAGCATCTTCTCGTGCCTGATTTATATCTTTGGAACTGAAGGTTAGAAGCAAGGGGGAATCTCAGCTTTCCCCTAAGATCGTTCCTTTAATCCTTCCCCCTGGCCTCCTATAGGTTTTACAGGTGGGTGTTGGGTCCTTCCAGTGTCTGTAGTCAATACTCCTGACCTAGGCTCAACCCCAAGCTCTCATCTTTTTCTTAGAACAAATAGTTTTTGTGAGAAAAGAGACTTTGAGGGGCCACATTTGGAATGATGGAAGCTTCTTCCGCTCCAGCTGACCCGGAGCAAATAGGGCACAGCGGAGATGGCCACCCTGGGGAGCTGGGATCCGAGAGCAGCCATAGCCACCAATACTGGAACTCGTAAGAGACACCTGCTGGCAAGTAACAGAGAAATGGCCCCAAATGACATCCAAGGATGCTCAACTTGCCTGATAATCAAAGAACTGCAGATGAAAACAGGTTTTTATTTTTGCCTCTCTCACTGGTAAGGATTAAGACAGCTTCTACTCTATAGGCAAAACCATGGAGAAAGAGCAGTACTGACAGGAGTATAAGGCCGATACAATGATTACGAAAGGCATTTTGGCCATTACTATAGGAACTAGAATACACCCAGTAGTTTAAAAAAATTACATTTCCAGAAATTTGTTCTAAGAAGATAATAGGATGGGGTAACTGGGCGATAGACATTAAGGAGGGCAGGAGATGTAATGAGCATTGGGTATTATATAAGACTGATGAATCACTGCCCTCTACCTCTGAAATCAATAATAAATTATATGTTAATCCATTGAATTTAAATTTAAAAAATGTTTTAAAAAATTACATTTCTAGAAATTTATTCTATGAAGATAATTAGGCAAACTTTAAAAAATGTATAAAACCCTATATTACATTTGCACAGCAGAAAGTCTGAATACGAAAGTATGTACAGTAAATTCCTCTGGCTGCAAGAATTTTATGCTATCTAAACGTGTTTATAAGACAAGAAAGATTATCTTTTATCTTGGGGGGTAATGATGGTGCCGAAAACATAGTTGGTAACAGCTACAGAGATGGAGAGGGGCACAAAAATGCCCGTTGCAGTCCCCTGGATGTGTGAAGCCTAGTGTCCAGAGAGCTCTGTGGGACCCATCCTTGGTCCAGGCTCCGTTGTCTAGTCTGTGGATCATTTTCTTGGATTCTAGTGACTAACATTCGTCATAGCCCGCAGGTTCTCTTGCTTCAACACTGGTGCCCGTTCCTAAGCAAGTGACTGTATACAAACCATTGGCCACATTTTCTTCAGGCTTAGTTCTTTCAAAAATTTTTGGCTCACTCATTGGAGACTAGACAGCTTACTTCGTCACTAGTCATGAATGTAACAGCAGTTTTTGGAGACTTTCGACTTTTATTTAGAATCACTTAAAGAACTTCTAACTGATTTACAGGTTCCATCCCCAGCGAGCCTATCTCACTGGTCTAGGAGGGGGGCTAAGCATGGGTAATTTAAAAAATCTCCCCAGTGAACATGACGAGCAGCCAGGCTTGAGAATCTCCACCGCAGGGGCTAAAAACACAGAGCCCAAGTCCGAGCACAGATGAGAATCATTTGGAGTGACATTATCCACCATTAAGGTGGGTAATGACCTGCTCGATCAGGCTCCTAAACTGGAGGAGCAGTTTTCAACCACAGCATACTTTTAGAAGTGTCCAAAGGAAGGATTTTAATAATAATAATAATAATAAAGAAAATAACAAAAACCCCTCCTTGATTGATGTTTCTCTGTCTTCTGATGACCAAAATGGTCGATGGCAGTCAAATCATCATTTGACCAATGTATGCTGTATCTTGACCCGCAGGAACAACACCGCATTGCAGAAAGCTGTATCAGTTGAGAACTTTTGTTTTTTACCTTCTGTTTGCCTCACTGAATAGGACTGAGTCTGCCAGGCATTCTCCCAGAGACTCATTAGGCCTGTGTCTGAATTTCGGATGATTCACTGCCAATGCCATTGTTAGGTAGCAAGCGTTTCCCCAGCAAAGTCCTTTCCAGTCTCTCACAACAGGAATTCTCAGAGACATGCACTTTACTCAACCCTTTTGCTGTTAAGACTCCTATTGCAACATAATAAATTTATACTTCATAGAACTATTCTCTTCATTTCCTCTAATTTCTCTATGCTTAATCAAGCATTATTAGTCTGCTAATGTAACTCTTCTTTATTTGTTATGTCTAGAGATGCTCAAATTCAGACATTATTTTATAATTTTTTCCACTCGTTGGGCTTGTTGTTAAGTTTGGCCATGTTAAGTTTTCCATTTATAAGATTTCAGGACATTTTTCTGGGTGTTGGTTGCTTCTTCCGGAATACTGAGACACCTCCTCCGATGGGCTTCTTATCTTGTTTAAACTAAATGAGAACTCAGGGGCTGGATGTATGGTTTCCACTCAGTCCCTGTGACAGGCCTCGACCGAGACAGAACTTTGGCTTGAGATCAAGTGTCTTTTTGCTCTTCTTGGTTTATGTGACGCTCCTGAAGGTCTTGTCTGAGCCCCAGCCTCTGTGGTATTTGTCAATCTTGCTTACCTTCTTTTCTCTCGTTTCTCATTGTAGCTCTCAAACTCATTTCTTAACAGAGGGTTTTTCAGTTATTTTCTTGAATTACTATAAGATAAGGAGCCTAATGTAGGGTAGCATGACCAGATTATCTTCCATGATTAATCCCATAAACTACTTCTGGATATCAAAGATTTCATGCTCAAGCATGTTTGAAAATGCTGCAGACTCTCTCCTCTTGGAGATTTACGAAGCACATTAGCCTATATCCATTCTCTGAAATGTCTGCAATTGAAAACAATCCCCCAAACTCTTTAGCTTTGTTTAATTCTAATATTTCCCGAATTGCTTTGACCATAGAACCTACCTCCCCACCCATTTTTTTACATGCTGTGGACATTTTGGAAAATACTGAAGGAGCAGACCAGGTCAACTTTTACCAGCTACACAATATTAGCAAGTCACTAAACTTTTTAAAACTTACTCGCCTCATGTCTAGTGTGTATGTGTGTGGCTGTGTGTGCACGCGTGTATGTGTATGTACACGTGTATGCATATATGCATACGGAGATCCACATGTACACACACATGAACTCCTTTGAAGCCCACGTGTGCATTCTAAGCCCCCATTATCACAGTCAGCTAGTTTTCAGCTAGGCCTCTGACTGAGCATAGTCTCCAGTCCTCACTGCACATCTTGTAAAACCCTACCACTTTGGCCCAGCCCTCGTTGTTCTGAGGCAGTTAACTGGCCTGCCTTCACTGATTCTGTGCCCTACCAGGAGGCTTGTAGGTACTCACCCCAAGGTGCCAGGCTAAAGGCATGCACCCTCCCACCAAGTGTGTGCACTCCCCTGAGGGTGAGAACCACTCTGAGGGGCTCCTATCTAAACACTGAGGGAGTGATTTCCTCTTCGGGGAGCCCTATGTATGTGCTACATTCAAATAATGTAGCATTATTTGAAATCAGGCCAACCCACACAATCCCCTCGGTTTTAGGGGAAAAAAACCCTTAAAATCCCCCCAAACTTACTTGCCCCCTTTGTAAAGAAAGGAATAGTATCTGTCCCTAGCAGCTTGTGAAAACACTTTCTAACCTGAGGATTACTATAAAAATAGTAAGAACCAGCCTGAGCAAAACATAATGAACAAACTTTTTTTTTTTTTTTCTTTAAAGATTTTATTTATTTATTTGTCAGAGAGAGAGAGCGAGAGAGCTAGCACAGGCAGACAGAGTGGCAGGCAGAGGCAGAGGGAGAAGCAGGCTTCCCGCCGAGCAAGGAGCCCGATGTGGGACTCGATCCCAGGATGCTGGGACCATGACCTGAGCCGAAGGCAGCCGCTCAACCAACTGAGCCACCCAGGCGTCCCCATAATGAACAAACTTAAGCAGAGTTAAGATGAAGATTTTTTTTGTATTTTGAAAAATAGTTCTTTCCTGTAGTTACTGATAAGATGTAATAAAATGTTATTGATAAAATTATACATTCATAATTAATAAGACACATTTTCACTTGATTACTCTTCTGGTAAGTCTAGTCAGAAGCAAATCAATAGCCTTAAAAATACTTCAGGGTATAAAGTTTACTATTAAATATTCTCAGATGAAGAAAAAAACGGCTGTATTTTTTTTTCTTGGGAGAATACATTCTGAGACATTTTGAATTGCAACTTAGGTCAAGAATGTTTAACGGGTCTATTAAAATGTTGATAAACACTGGAAGTTTCCAGATGGCACTGGGTTGCACCAGGTCTTTCAGAGATCCTCCACAGTCAGTCCATAAGTTAAAAATAGATGTGGACTTGATAGGAGCAGAGTTTCTATTTGGAGTGGTTAATCCATGCCTGGGATATCACTGAAGAGTTTTAATACATTCAGCTGGGTACATTTCTCCCCACAGCTGCCCTCCAGGAACCACATTTTTTGGGCAGTTCCAGGGATTATAATAGTTCCTTATTTTTCAAGGTAGTTTATATTTTTATTTTCATTACAGCTTCTGAAATGGCTGGAAAGGAGTCTGGACACAGTATAGTAGGGGTGAGAACACGGGGAGAAAATTGCTGGATTTCAGCCAACAGAGGGTAAATGTATTTAGGCCTTCACACCCCTGTAATACTTCTATGAGGGTTCCCTTCCCACTTCATCCTAATTATTGGACTGTAGATCGAAGCTCCCATCCTACAGAAATCTGGATTCCTTGCTTCTCTGGGTTCCCACAAACCTGAATACATTCCTCTCTAGCAGTTGTCACACTGGATGATACCCGTTTATTCACCGCTTACCACCATCACTAGATACTAAGCTCCCTGAGGTCAGAGGCTGTGTGTTAATGTGCATTTATGTCTAGTACGTGGCCCTGTGGTTAACACTTGGTAAACATTCAATGCAAGGACAGAAGGGCCGAGAGAGTGAGTGCTCTGTAGCGTGCCCACCAGGCAAGCACACTGTCCTCTTTTGACAGATACTCATCTTCCCCGAAACCTTATTCCCATGGGTTTCCAACACTTAGGTGCCATCACCCTTGCCCCACTGGCTAGACCAACTCTCTGACCCAAACATTGACCTCTACAGTCTTGCCAGTAGCTGCAAGAATGCTCTCTTCTGAATTGTGACTTTCTTATCCATTTGTCCCCTCCTATTTTGGTTTGATTCAGTGGAAGAACACAGAAATACAGAGGGCATACAGGCAGAAGTGGAGAGGCTCTGAAAGAGTGCAGAAGTTATGTCGCGGACACTAAGTAGAGAGCTATTGCTGGTCCCAATAACTCCCATGTGTTCTTTTCCAGCAAGGAATGAATTCCCACTTCTCCAAACCAGTTTGTGCAATTTCCAAGGCTTTGCTTTCTTTTCTATCCCTTTGTGTCCTTGTGTTACATTTCTATCATTTAAGCTGACTTAAGCACTTTACGTTACCTGGCAATGCATTGTCCTTCCCACTTTTACAGACCAGAGAGCAAGGATGAGACACGGCTTTGTACGCATTGCCTTTTCCTGCGGAACACCTAAAGCTCTAAGGCACATTTCTTCTTGTTCCTTTAGAGATTTATTTGTTTATTTTAGAGAGAGGAAAAATGCAAGCAGGAGGAGGGGCAGAGGGAGAGGGAGACAGAATCCTCAAGCAAACTTCCCGCCACTGAGAGCAGAGGGTGACTCGGGGCTCCACCCCAGGACACTGAGATCATGCGGGAGCTGAGATCAAGAGTCAGACCCTCAACCAACTGAGCCACCCAGGCGCCCCTTGAAGGCACATTTCAGAGTGGTTCTGAATCACGTGGTGGGGATGGTTCTAACAAGTTCTCTGTGGCATTCTTACACACGTGAAGTTTCAAAATCACTGTTCTCTGATGACATATGCATTGAGCTAATGCCCCAAAGTGACCAACAACTAGTCTTGTTCCCCTGAGAGTCATTCATGCCCAAAAAATTCTGCTCTGAAATGAGCTGTTCAGTCTCTCTTAGTCTGTCAAGCTACAGACCTATTAGGTATTGGATTTAAATAAATTGGTCAAAAAGCTAAAATTTTTGGACCTATGTTGTAACTAGCTAAGATTAAGGGGGGAAAAAAGGTCTATGGCAAATCCAAACTTGCAGAACAGAAAACATTGAGACATAAGGAAATAGTGATAAATCACTGATTTCTTAATATCCTGGCGTCATTTAGTAAAGTATGCTAAAGACAGCTCACAGGCAAGCCTGCACGTTTTCCTCTCTCCCCAGGCAAAGTTGACATTATGTTATAGTGTTATAGATATTATATCCTTTTTTAGGAGTTGCCTTTTTCTATTTAAGGAAGACACTCTTGAAAATGTTCTTGCATATAATCATCACTCTTTCATGGGATGACTAGACGTCTTCGGTTCTCTTGTACTCCCTTAGCAACCACTTGAAGGCTAGAATTTCTTTCTATCCTCTATTTGATCATGATGCCTTCTCCTCCATATAATAACAATTCTGGTTTCAGAACAAAATTTTTAAGTAGTTCTATTCACCCAAACATCATATTTTATTCTACTAAGGCATTATTTAAGAAATCTTGACAAATTCTGGGTTTACTTTTATCCTAAAGTTCTGGCAGCAAGATTGAGATTAATAATACAGAGCAATCAGAAACAAAACCCCAAAGAAAAGAGAATAGCTAAAAATCCATTAGGTCATTTCACAGCAAGGATTCTCCAAGGGGTACCCTTTTATTTAATGTTTTAAATAAGATGAGTTTCTTTTTTTTCTTTTTTTTTTTAAGGTTTTGTTTATTTACTTGAGAAAGAGAGAGAGAGAGAGAGAGAGAGAGAACAAGCACAGAGGGAGGGGGAGAAGCAGACTCCCTGCTGAGCAGGGAGCCAGAATGTTCTCAATCTTAGACCCTGATATTATGACCTGAGCCAAAGGCAGGTGCTTAACCAACTGAACCACGCAGGTACCCTAAAGAGAGAAAGTAGTAATTGATGCATGAGAAGTTTGGGCAGCTTTTGTAAATATTTTTTATTATAAAAACAAAACATTTTGATTAAAAGGGAGGGAATAGTATTAAAATATATGAAGATTTATAATTAGAAGCTCTCTGTCCCCTTAGTTCAATCCCTAGAAGTAGCCATTATAAATAGTAGGATATGTGCCTATCCAGAATTTTTCTACATAAATATAACTACATAGGAACTCATTTGGGGCTGAACTATATATACCACTTTATAATTTACCTTTTTCATTTAAAATATAATTTGGATATCCATATGTATATAATATATAGTATGTATATATATCTTATCCTTAACTTATTCATTTAATAACTATGCAGTATATCATAGCATAGATATCTATAATTAATTTTACTAATCTATTAATACTTAAGAGCATTTCAAATTTTTCCCTCTGATACAAGCAATCCTTCAAGGAATATTTTTGTAACATAAAATTTTTCATTTATGAGAGCCTATGTAGACTGAATTATTAGACATGGAAGTGTGGGATCAAAGGATATGTGATTCTAAATTTTGGCTATACTGCTAAATTGTTCTATAAATATATGATTAGAATTTTTGCTTTTACCATAAGGGTGTGCTGAGGAGTATTTACAGCGAGCTCATTAATCTTCAGCTTCAGATCCCTTACTTCCATGGGCTTCTTCCAAGACCTGGGAACTTGAAATGTACAGATGTTTCTAATATTTTTATAAAATAAGCAAAAGTAAGATATTTTAATTGTAATCGCTTATGACTACTGTCTCTTTACTTTGACTTGTCTGCTGTCATACCCCTCCCATGCTAGGTGGAGCTAGATTGACTCTTGTGTATTTTGGGGATCAGGCTTAGGGAAGATTGAGTTGGGAATACATCATTTTAAATGACTATTTTTTTTAAGTAGCTTCCATCCCAGCGTAGAGCCCAATGTGGGGCTTTAACTCATGACTCTGAAATCAAGACTTGAGCTGAAATCAAGTGTCAGATTCTCAACTGATTGAGCCACCCAGGCACTCCTGGGGATACACCATTTTAACTGCAAGTTGTAAAGACCTTTCAGAAGGTCTCGATATAATAAACGGTAAATCATAGACTCCTGATTTTGACAGGAAAAGTCCTTATTTTGGTCATCTTCAAGGTTATTTATTAAAGAAATAATATTAAATTCAGATTAAAAATTAATGGAAGATGAAAACAAAGCAATATAGATGAGTGGTGAAACCAATAAAAGTTATTTTGAAATAAGAAGTGAACTGTTAAAAAAAAAAAAAAGGAGGAGACGTTCAAATCACTCCAAAGCAGTAATTCATTAAAAGGATACAATAAATTTTAATTAGGAGTTGTGAATAGACTATTGACTTATTTGATGACTGGATTTATGAAGAGCAGTGAATCATATAAATACATTAAAAATGATTCAGTTTTGTTTTGCCTTGACAGGAAATGGTGGCACGGACAATAACAAAGTTCAGAGTATGCCACCATGAAAAGGGTATCGACTACCAAGAGAGTGCCATCAATTCAAAAGTCGTTAGGGTGATTAGTCACTATGGAACAACATTTGAAATTCCCTGAAATGTTACAGATCTTGCATGAAAGAAGCTTTTAGATTTTTTCCAAATTTCCAAATTTGGGTCTCTTAAAAATTTATATGACATTTCCAATAAGTCATGAGTCTGAAAGAAGCTTTTCTGAACTAGCAAAAATGAAAAAAAAATTGATCAACCATCACTTCTATTTCTATTTTCTCTTTGTAAATTATGAAATTGTCACATGAAATGACAATCAGAAAGTATGCAATAAAAAAATGCAGGTAAGGGACGCCTGGGTGGCTCAGTTGGTTAAGCAGCTGCCTTCGGCTCAGGTCATGATCTCAGCGTCCTGGGATCGAGTTCCGCATCGGGCTCCTTGCTGGGCAGGGATCCTGCTTCTCCCTCTGCCTCTGCCTGACACTCTGCCTGTGTTCTCTCTCTCTCTCTCTGACAAATAAATAAATAAAATCTTTTTTAAAAAATGCAAGTAAAAAGGTATAGAGGTATGCCAGGCTAATTAATACAAACATTGTCATTTTTCTAGATTTTGCAGTGTTTGTGGTGTTGTCATCTTTTGGGAAGGTTATAGTTCATTGGAATTTTTCTCATTCTAAGTTCAATTTCAAGGCTTTACTTAGTAGTATATTATTTTTCTTAAAGAGGCCTCCAAAATTACATGAGCTTCAGGCACAAATGTTGGATCTGCCTCTGAGTTTATGAGAGATACTGTTTCCCCATGTTCTTGCCAATATTAGGTAGTATTAAAACTTTTGTACTTGCCAGTCTAAGTAATATATGGTATATACCAAAATTATGGTTGTTGTTCTAATTTATATTTAATTATGAGTTAAACTGAGAATTTTTTTGTTATGATTATTTTCTCTAGAATTTCCTGTTCACTATCTTTGCCCTCACTTGTCTGTATTTTTTTTAATGTTATCTTTGAGAACTCTGGGTATAGCACAGTTCTCCACTCTGTCAATTATACTGCAGATCCTTTCCCCAGTTATTTTTTGGGCTTTTATCTTTGCTGATGGTGTAATTTTATTCTCTCATTGAAAAACATTTAATTTTTATTAGACATACCAATTGACAGCAGCATTTGAAAACAGTAGAAGTGCTGCATTTAATATGCTGAGGCTCAGATAGGGGTTGACTCATTTAAACACCTTCAATGTTAAGTGAGGTAAGTATAATTTAAGAAACCTCAAAAACCTCAGTACTTTGGCTTACTTTCTCCAGGCAGAGAGATGGTTAAATGTACTTCCTTAGAAATCAAGGATTGCAGGTATTTCTTTGCCTTTCCCATCTCTGTAAGGTCAAGTTACTCTATACGTGGAATGGCTCTGAGAATAGACCCAACTTATAGGACTTGCATTTTCACTGCTAAGAGGGGACCCTGAAAATACAAACCTAAGCTACTCATGCTGCCATCCTCCAGGAAAGTATCCCTGTCTTTATTCTTCCTGGACTGAAATGTCCAGAGGTCACTTCCGCAGGCTCTTAGCTCTGTATGAACTTTGATGGATGAACAATGCCAACCTCATAGAAAAGACAAGAGTGCCCCACATGGAAACACATTCTGTTATTTAGTAGCCTCCCCCAGGATGACAAATGTTTGTTGCTCTCCTGACTTGCAAGCTACCTCTCACCTTTAAGGCCCACTTCAAATTCCACCTCAATAAAACTTTTCTGGACCCCCAAGGACTAAAGAATCCCTCTCTCATTGATGTTTTCATAGCATTTGGTTGACAGTATTCCTGCAGCACGTAAGATGTATTACAATGTAATGCATATTATGCATATATTTTTTTTCCTTCATCAGACCATGAGCTGTTTGTAGGTAGGAGTGTGTCTCATTCATCTTTAAATTCATGGAACCCAGCACAGGGTTTGGCACATAATAGGTACGAAATCTACAAGTATGATTTCAATGGAGAATGAAATAATATATATCCCAACTGCCAAAAAAAATCTTACTGCAGCTATATTTATAACAACAGAAGTGTCGCGTGGATTGCTCTGGTGATAAGCAAAAGTAGGATACTCTGTTGAGCAGGCAAAAATCATGCACCGCAGGACAGATTTTTATTCTTAGTTTTCTCAGATCCTGCACCCTCATGCCTGAGTACAAGTCTATACTTAGTCTCAAGCTCCAAGGACATGTCCACAGGAATCTGGAGTCACCACCGATCTTCACTACAAATGGCTTAACACATTTGCTCTAATACAACCACACTTTACATTAAGAGAAAACTGCTAACATCTATAGAGAGGCATGATTTTGGCATGAAAACGATGGCACACTTACTTTAATAAATATGTATTTATTTAATTATATATAATAAATATCTTGGACAAAGACTTCAAAGCCTTTTAAGCATTTGTAGTAAATGATGTGATCTATGGAGGAAAGAAGGTCTCTGGGGGACCACCATACCATGTGCTGCTGGCGTCATCCCATCTGTTTATTATGTAGTACAGATCTTCTCAATAAATCATTGTGCTTTGGAAGTGTAATCTTCTCATTCATTCTTCCACACTTGCCAAAGTACAGCAGAGTTGGGAAAGTTGTAACAGCCTGGTATTTAATTGATTCTAAAAGTGCACACTGACAGGTATTATTAACAACCCCCAATTACTGATTCAATAAAGAGAGCAAATAACCTCAGGCCCCACCAGAATTCATCCTCATGGAGGTCAAGGACAGATACAGACTCATTTTGGGTCTTTAATGATATCTAGTCAATTTATCTAATCCACACACTTATGCTCATTTATCATTCACTTGGGAAAACGAGTCTCACAATGACGACTTCAAATGCATTTGACCTCTAGTTGTAAAAGAGATAATTCATTTACTTGGAATAGATAGCTCTCCAAAAAGATTCTATTAGTTGGGATTCCTTCTGAAAGTCATAAGCCCAGCAACGTTTCCATAGCAACTCTAACAATTCCACACATAATTAATTATGTTTATCCTGTTCTTGATCTACTATCTATTTAAGTATATTACAGGGTAAAAATAAACTGAATTTGGTACAGGTTCAAACACCACAGGTATATCACTGAACATATAACTTGTCAGGGACTACTGGCAAATTTCAGAAAGCTTATGTGTCAGTTACTGAATGTCTAGTTGACACCAGCGGATATAAAATCCTCACCATAACAGTGGATACTGATCTGTAATATACCCCACCTGAGGACCACAGAGAGCAGACCATTCATTCAAGATCAAGTAACAGAGCCGGAATTCAAATCCAAGTTGGTCTGACTGCAAATACATGCCCTTTCTACTATGCTGGTTTCATTAAGTTGTATATAAGTTTGTCGGGAAAAAATTCACTTCCTGTGCTACAAACGTCTGATTTGTGAATATTGTATAGGACGCCATTTCCCTTTCCACACCTCTGCTTTTTAAAGGTGACTCCTTCAATACCATCCGGCTTATTCTGTCTAGTAACTCAACAGTCGGGAATGATGGTGTCACCTGGGAACCAGGGTAAGGAATTGTCTTTCTCTTTTCCTAACTCTTCACGCCCTTTGCCTTGCCTATGTTCATGTGCCTGTCTTCAGCTGTTCACCAGGAAGCCGTAGGTGAGCCCGCTCCAGTCTCTCTCACTCCCATTTACATCATTAATAAGCAAGTCCTTACCATCCCTCTTTTTTCAAAGCTTGCCCAGTTCTTTAAAAATAATCAAACAGCCCCCTTTCCTGTAACCTCTACTTTGTATTATTTAACTTGTTACTTCACAAGTTTTCCCAATTGTGACTGACAAATACAGGAGAGCCACACACCTAAAACCAAGAAGGGCTGTTACTGTTCAATGCTCTGAAACTGCCCAGATGGTCCCTTCCTGCAAGCCTCCAGTAAACTTACCTAACCCAGTGCCTTTCCACAAGCACAGCACTTCTGAGAAATAAGAATAAAAAACATCACTTTCATGTCTTAACATTTTTCAATGACTATTACTTCCATAGCACTGTTTTCTTCTATTTTTTTGTTTCAAACTTGGATGTCTATAGAGTACTCAACAAAACAAATTAGATGGGATTTGGGGGTATGCCTGCTTTGTAACATTATTTCTGATGGAAAATATATTCTGATTCCAAACAACTGACTTAAAGGGTAAATGGTAATATATTATTTTTAAAAATGGGGACTCCTTGTGGTGCCTGGGTGGCTCAGTCAGTTCAGTGTCTGCCTTTGGCTCAGGTCACAATCCCAGGGTCCTGGGATCAAGCCCGGAATCGGGCTCTCTGCTCAGGGGGAAGCCTGCGTCTCCCTCTCCCACTCCCCCTGCCTGTATTCCCTCTCTCACTGTCTCCCTTTCTCTGTCAAATAAATAAATTTTAAAAATCTTTAAAACAAACACACAAACAAACAGAGACTCCTTGTAGTCTCTTTCATTAGTGATGCACATTTCCATTTTGATTATCTGTAGATGACCAAATTGCTTTCATGATCCTTCTGTCTTCTGGCCTTCTCCTAGTCTCTGAGCAGATAATAACTTTGGCAAAAGAGACAGAGCTGGGAAAGGCTGAGCTTGCACATGGAAGAGAACATGTGCTTTTGGTGTACATTTCAAATCTAAACTTTTGATTATCCATGGTTTTGTCTGTACCATCTTCCCCTTCCTTTCGCTTGGTGATTGGTAATCTCTTTATTAAACAAAGTACTCTTCTTGGCTGCCTAGACATATACTGAGTAGGAAGAGTAAGCTGAGGGATTTCTCTTACCCCCTTTAATTAGAGCAGAGCCAGCAGAGGAAAGCTGGAGTGAATGGCCCACTATGTTTGAAAGAATCCAAGAACCTTAACTGTAGTTGAAAACAAAGCTTAAGAAAAGAGATGAGAATTTATAAGAGTGGAGAGGGAAAATCTTAAGATGATATTAAATTAAATTAACCATAAACAATTTTAAAATGCATATCATGGTTTAAAAAATCCAGGCATCTATAAAATAAAACTTACATAGAACATTATTTGGGAATCAGTAATTTCATTGTGTGTTATACTTCATTAAATCTCTTGTAGTCATCTTTGCATAGTTGACTGTTTTTTAAAGGAAGGGGTCAATTATATTGCATTTTATTCAACTGTAAATCTCAGAAGCAAAGCCTCAAGTCATGTGACTATTTGGCATAGTTCTAGACATGTAGGTGTCTTTAAATTTTAAAGCTCAGATCTGCCAGGACAATGACCTAGATTCCTCTTCAAGTTTGGTCCTGTAGGGCTCATTGCCTCATGCAGGATAATAGCACTATTCTCTGTACCTTGGCTTCTAGCCAGATCAGACTAAGTTAGTAAAGATGTGTTGTCGATTAAGATGAATTTAAAAGAAATACCTCAAATCTCTACCTCTACAGTAGTGATTTGGTATCTAAGGAGTTAACTACAATAGAAGAAGAATAAGTGTCAAATGGCAAAATCAAATAAGAGATTTTAACCTGACCTTTGCCGTGGAGTTCCTGAATTTTTGGAACAGATCAATTTATTCAATTGTGTACTCCTTTTCTAACAGTTGGTTTTTGAGGCACATCTTAGCATGACCAGTTGAAGTGTCAAAACAAAAACAATTCCAGGTACTTTAGGTTCTGAGTAAAGTTTCTTTTGTTTTTAGATAGTACAATTTCCTTCTACCGTGAACTTATCTCTTATTTACTTCTCCTGTGGTAGTTTGGGACTCCTCTCTTCAAGTTCACAATAACCCATAATAATGTTACTAAAAGTAGTATTTCTGTGGCTTATTTCATTCATCCACATTTTGGAAATTATCTCTCAAACAAATAACATCTTGGGACTTTATATTTATTACTTTAAATCCTTGTCTCTTACCCCCTTCTCATTCTTTTTTTTTATTAAAAAAATTTTTAGGGGTGCCTGGGTGGCTCAGTGGGTTAAAGCCTCCGCCTTCAGCTCAGGTCATGATCTCAGGTCCTGGGATCGAGCCCCGCATCGGGCTCTCTGCTTAAAGGGGAGCCTGCTTCCCCCTTCTCTCTCTGCCTGCCTCTCTGCCTACTTGTGATCTCTGTCTGTCAAATAAATAAATAAAATCTTTAAAAAAAAATAAAAAATAAAAATTTTAAAAAAAATTTATTTATTTGTCAGAGAGAGGGAGAGAGCGAGCGAGCACAGGCAGAGGCAGAGGGAGAAGCAGGCTCCCTGCCGAGCAAGGAGCCCGACGACGTGGGACTCGATCCCAGGATGCTGGGATCATGACCTGAGCTGAAGGCAGCTGCTTAACCAACTGAGCCACCCAGGCGTCCCCCCCTTCTCATTCTTGAAGGAAAACATTCAACAGCTTTAAGGCTAAATGAAGGATAGTATTTTCTGTCACTAACAGAAAAAGAATTTTAAATTATTATTATTATTATTATTATTTTTTTTTTTTTAGGAAGGAAGATGTAATAACATTTTTGGCCAGGAGTTTTACACCAAAAGTCATGCCATTTTGGATTTTCTCAAAACACAGTTTAAAAAGACATGCTAACATTACATAGAAAAAACAGTAACTACACATAAATATAGAATTGATTTTATTGAGTGAATTTCCCAGGTTACACTTAGGGCTGGAGGTGAGATTCCCAAGGAAGGCTATTTGTACTGTTGATGAGAAAGAACCTGTAGTTGTAAACATTGTGAGGATCTCTTATGGAGTATCTGCTATACCCCAGGCTGCTGTACACCTCCATCTCTAATGCTCACACCAGTTTTGTAGGGAGATACCACGATCTCCTCATAAACTGAGAAATCCTAGCTTAGGGAGAACAAGAACCGACTTAGAATTAAATGGTATGCAACTGGCTCGCTGAGTTTTGAACCCAACACCGGACCATAGAGCCCCATCTTTTTTGTATAGAAGCCCATCTTGATGCAGACTCCCAGTATTCTAAAACCTCTCTAATGCCATTCACTGCGTAGGAGGAGACGTTGCAGTAACTCTGCTGGCAAGAAGCTGGAAGGTGCTTAGATAATGATAGGTTGGAAAATATATGCTTTCTAGATCCCCTTCTGGGTGAAGAGAACACTCTTCATCACCTATTTCATCCCACTCTTTACTCCATGATGTTCTGTCCTTCCATACTGAAGTATAGGTGTGCTTAGTCATCAGTTAGATCAGTTATTACCAAGACTACAATGTGGTACAAACATCCCCTATAAGCCCAACCAGTCCCTTGCACATCTTCTTCCTAGTGGTCTAGGGTAGTTATCAAGAAGCATTCCTTACTCCTATTTAAAAAAAAAAAAAATTCAAAACCATATGTCCTGATACTTAGAAGGCACTAAATATTTGATTGTTAAATAAATGACATGAATTAGCCTTGTATCATTGTTGTATGGAAAGCCCCAATGCTCTCCTTGTGAATTCCTAATGATATTGTAACCAGAGTGATACTAACTGGTCTCAAAATATCTCTGAGGAAGAGAGCTATACGCTGGAAAAATTCCGAGACATATCCTAGAAGTTAGCTGACATTAAGACCTCTGCAGAGGGCTTAAGACTTGTGATCAACCTAGGGAAAACCCCTGGAGCTAAGTATGCCTTCCTGGGGACTTTAGCAATTTCTATCACCATGGGACATTTGGTGCAAAGTGACTTCCCTGTAGAAACTGGCGAAGGACCGAGTTTTACACTTAGGATGACCTGGGATCAAACAGAGGCAGGACACATGTATACAGAACAGAAGCAAAGGAGATCATGAGAGAACAAGCAGTCAGGAATTCTTAGAGAACTTCAGGGGTTTAATTAAGTCTTTCCCAGGCATGGCACTGGGCAAAGGAGTCCATTAGGCTTGATTCTCTAGTTGCAAGAAGGCTCAGCTAATGTTTGGATTTTGATATAATTTAACAACTAAACCTGTCATCCTCAGTAACCCCCTCAACCTCTCTTTCCTATCTTTAATATGGAGTGTCAGTTCTGAACAGAATTTTCAACTTGTTCTCTTCAGTCTTGAGCTTTCAGATATGAAGGGATTGGCTCAGCAACACTTTTTTTTTTGGTAATGGGAGTGAGGGGAGGGGATCAGGAGAGAAGGAAAGAAGATCTCATCGCTGTAGAACACTTGACTGCAACACAGGGACACAGGTAGTCGCAGGAGGAAATGAATAAGGAATCGCCTTTTAAAAATGACTCAGAATTCTGACTCAGAGTCTTTTGGGCCAATTTCTGATCTCATCGTGGAGCTTCCTAAAGCACCTGGGCTTTCCTTGGAGGTCTTGTACCTAGACTGGGGCTTAGGCCACACCTGTTTGGCCCTGAGGGAATGAGCTGACAGGAGCCCTCCTCAGTACGATGCAGCTGCTCCCATTAGATCAGACACGGATCAGAGTGATAACTTTTCTAGAAGCATAATTTACCATCTATTTTAGTCATGAATGACAAATTAAGGCACATTAAAGTGCTTTTAAAATGATGTAAACTTTCCTTGTCTAGGGAGCTCAGTAAGTTTGTGTTCGACAATAGTTAGCTTTAATAGCTGTCCTATTATCTAGAGTTTTACAGAAACCCTTGTTTCAAGTTCATATTCTGATCCAAATATGAAAACTCACTGTCAAGAAAAAAAAAATGAAAGTTCCACAAGCTAAGAAATAAATTTTATGTAAGATTGTAAATCAAGTCTTTCATAGGAAATACTTGAAAGAAGAAACTGAGGAAAATAATTTTACTTGAAGGGGTATTTGATAGAGATTGAACAGGCTTTTCCTTAATATATCTTGTTCTGCCTACATTAAAAAGTTTTAATTTAGTAAAGTAACCTGAGAGGGATTATTAACCAGAGTCTGCTAAAAAAAAAAAAAAAAAAAAAAAAAAAAAGGATCTGAAACTATTTCCTTTTTTCCATAAGAATTTGCAGACAAGCCATCTGGGGTTGATGAGGTGGGCAAATAGACTTTAAGAAGCTCCTGTCTTCCCTTGTCTAATATGTCTTTAACCTTTGAAGATTCTCAGAATAATGGGCCAGTTTTATAGCTTACAGGGTTTGGCTCCAGGGATTTTTCACAAATACAAATTCCCAAACTCCCGGGGCGACCAATGATCCTGGTAGGAAACTGGGAATGGGGTCAGGGGAGAAAAAAGCAAATCAGTGACTCAGAATTGCACAAATGTATGAGATCACCGCTGTTAGGAATGGACACTCTACAGCATTTTCAGACCATACTCAGGACTGACCCAAATCCAACAGTGAGCACCAGATTAATCTTAAGAATGACTCAACCAAGTTTCCGAATAAATGAATTTGGCTCTAGAGATGAGCAACAGGAAACTAACTGCCTATGGCAATCCTCACAGTGTTATCTTCTCCCCCCTTCAGGCTCCCCCTCATCTGAATCTCCCCTCACACACCACACCCTCTCTGTGCTCTCCAAGGTCTTGTAAGGAGTCTTCCGCATACAATCAGGCCAAGTGGTGACTGTTCTTTGGCTATGGAGAATGGCAGGAGAGTTCGCCCAACTGAAAATAGTAGGTTCTCCTGTGGAGGGAAAGGGGGAGGCAGTGAAATTCCTACTCCTCAGTGGACACTTAAGAGAGAATAGAAAAGGCGGCGGCAGTGAGGGCTAACCTAAGCCACACACTAGGCAACCTGAGTTGGGAGGAATTGGCAAAACCGCCCCTGGCAATCATCTTCACCTCCACCCTCCCCAGCACCAAAGCCTTCGTGCTCTTTGGAGGCGCTGGCAGAGCCTGTGCTGGGCAGTCTTGCCTGAGAAATCTGGTGAGCTGTCTGCTGCTTCAGCCAAGCAGGGCTGCTACTGGGTGATGCAAGCTGTTCCTGTTCTTCAAGGGCAAAGGATGTGTTCTAGAAAACTAAGGAAAAGGTGAAAACTATTTTAATTGATATGCAATCACTTGACCAGATGCCACCTCTACAGCCTTCAAAAAATGTTTCATTTGTTGATACATTTTGGTCTCCCTGGAATTTTCTGAATTCCTAGATTCCTGAAGACGGTTCCAGCTGCCACCACTTGAAAGATGAGTAGATTGCTGTTGTTATCTACACACCAGGGGTTCTCAAGTTTAGCACTATTGACATTTTGGGATGGAAAATCCTTGCTGTGGGGGGACTTCCCACTACACTGTCAGTCAGCAGCATGTCCAGCCTCCACCCTCTGGTTGCCAGTAGCGGTCTCCTTTCCCAGTTGTGACAACCAAGAATATCGCCTGACGTTGACAAATGTCTCCTGGGAAACAGGATCTCCCTGCCCCCAAGAAGCACTGCTCTATACAGATACCATCTAGGACCTGGTGCTTGGGCTTTTCACCTACCCTCTTGTCACAAGGTGCTCTTGTGACATGTCTCCTTGCCCAGAGGAAACATTTGATTTTTCAAAAAGAAACCCAGGGGAAAATATCTTTAAAATTTACAAAAGAATTAATGGAGAATAAAGAGGCTGAACTGATGATTTGGTACGTTAGGGTTTTAAAGATTCCTGGTGTGGGGACCTGGGTGGCTCAGTGGGTTAAGCCTCTGCCTTAGACTCAGGTCATGCTCTTGGGATCCTGGGATCGAGCCCCACATCGGGCTCTCTGCTCAGTGGGGAGTCTGCTTCCTTCTCTCTCTCTCTCTGCCTGCCTCTCTGCCTACTTGTGATCTCTCTCTCTGTCAAATAAGTAAATAAAATCTTAAAAAAAAAAAAAAAAGATTCCTGGTGTTTTAGCCTTAGGCCCATATCACAGATGTCTGGGTTACCCTCAGAAGCATAACCTCTTTGAACCCAGGTAGCACTAAACTCTGCTGTTAGGACCACTGAGCTGGCTAATGATCAGAAACTAGGTTTATGATTAGAACCCAATTCTGGATTCTAATCTATACTCGGACATTGACTCAACTTACATTTTAGTTTGGTAAGTCTATGAATTTCTGGCTACCTCAGTTTTACCAGTTCTGAAGTAAAGATAGAGAGGTGTCCCTCTCCTCTCCTCCTCATAATTCCTAAATTAATAATCAACTATTGCTAAGATGTCGGGGCCAGTGCCCAGATAATAGTCAGTTCTGAGCTGTGCTGGGTGGAGGAACCTCTAGTTGAAGCTCGGTTGAGAAGTCTAGCGAGGTGGGCAAAAAGTGGGCTGTGTATTCTAAAAAGGGCATGGTTACATAAATGTGGGGTATTTCCAGTCCTTAATGGTTTGCCATGAGTGCGGCGTATACTGGTTATCAGGGAGTGGAGAATCTCAGCTTTCTTTTTCATGGGGTTTGGATCGTGATCGGCACTGCTTGGATAGAAAGCCGTCTTTTCTTTCAGGTCTCTTCAGGACCCGGAGAGGTGATGTGGTGTACCTTGGTATCTTAAAGTGCTCAAACATTCTGGCTAAACCAAAAAATTTCAGACATTTCTTCCCAACCTCAAAATTACCGGAATATAAGCTAACTGGTAACATCTAAACACAGCTTTAATGCAGATACACCTACAATGGTTAGCAACATTTCTCTGTTGGGTTTCAGGGAAAGGAGTTTATGGAACCAATGTTGTTTTCCTGACATTTTGCCTATAAATAGTATGCCACTGTGTGAAAATCACAGATCTGGTCTCCTAAGAGTGCTAAGAGGATTCCCCAAGTTGACTCTGAAATTGTTCTGAAAACTCTGCTCACATAGATAGTGAGTGGGTAGGCTGTTTGGTTCCACTCTCTGCCGGGGAGCTTTTCACCAGTTATTGTGTCCACAATGCTCCCTCAGCTGGTGTCTCAGAAAACAACAGGCTGTTCATCAGACTGGCCCTGAGCTCTCGGAGTTAAAATGCTCAGGTCAGGGACACACATGGTCCCTGCACTCGGGACTGGATTCCCAGTTCTTCTCCCTTTCCTATTCTATGGAAGGGTACTTGCACATGTAGTCCTCACTGGGTAGGTGACCTGTCGGATGGCTCTAGTTCCTACCTAATAAAGAATCTTAGAGCTGTTGGGTTAGTAGAGAAAACTGGGGGGTGGAAATGCAAGGCTAGTTTCAAATCTTTTTTCTGGCACTTACCAATACTATCAAAGTTATATTGTTGGCCACACCTCTCGTGTCCTCATCTGTGAAATGCCTTAACAGTGTCCCCCCTTCCTTCTCCTGCATGCATATGACAGAACACATCCTCACACATTCACATTCACTCACATATTCTACTTATACTGATAATACAGACCACTCACAAGGATATTTTAAGAAATGAAACTGGATACTGGTCATGAAACCACTTGGAAAACTGCAATGTGCTATAAACGCAGGATTATATTTATTATGCATAGTGGATGGTATATCCTGCACTCCTTATGTCTTTCAGAGGCTTCTCAACACACTGGGGTTGCTGTTACATCTGTTATTGAAAATGTGAACGTCTGTATTCTTGTTGGTTAGAATTCCTACCATATTAACTAATTTGCATCTTCACTATAAAAAACTTTATAGTTATGTTGGAACTGGTATAAAATCATAATGGGGGGGTGACTCCAATAGACATTCCAAACAAATGTACTTAGTGTGTGTGGTACTTTGTTGAGGGAATATTTTGCTTACCACCATATTCCCAGTACCTGAGCTAGAATAAATGTTAAATAAATGAATGAAAATATAAATAACTTTCCATCAAACTATCCCCCCTCAAGTCTATCCAGATTTTCGGCTATGAGAGAATTTTCCATCACACATGGTCCACATTTGAACGTTCATATTCAGAACACAGCTGGGTGTTCTTTAAGTTTACTCATTTTCGGATGGCAGAGACAAACCACAGATTGAAATAGAAGATATTTAAACAATGTCCCTGACATGCTTTGGTGATTAAGATAGAAAACAATTCTTCAGATGCCTTAAAAGTGACTTTATTTTATATATCCCACTTTTCATTAAGCAAATCATACAAATTAAGAGTGTTAACACATATTCTAATGAAGGATTAAGTTGAAACCTTAATGAAAAGATGACAAAATACAAAATAATTATTTTTGGTTGAGATCCCAAGAAGATGATTCATGATCATGTTCCTTTAAAATGATATTTGTTTAATGTGAGAGCCCCAGTAAAGGTATCACCTTTGTTATTTGACATTAGATCCATGTCTGCTGGTGTTCAAATCAACTTAGACTATAACATTATAGTGGCTCAGCAGGGAGATGCTTATAAGGTGTGGAAATTAATAATATTAATTGCTGCACATTAAAATTGAAGAAAAGAGGTAAAAAAACATGGTCTTAAGGTATAAGCTAAGCTAAGCTGGTACAATCTAGACTCTCCTTTATTCACCTTAGTCAAGCTGATTGGTAGATAGGAGATCTAACTAGATAAACCCGTCCAGGAAATAACCGGCCAGCAAAAGACAGCTGCTTGTATGGTTTAGGGCCTCACGACTCCCAGTGTGGTCTGCAGACCATCAGCGTCAGGATCATGGGGAGTCTTGTCAGGAATGTAGAATCTCAGTCCCCAGCCCGGCCCTACTGAGTCAGACTCTGCTTTGACAAGAACCTCTGGTGATTTTGTATGCACACTACACTTGGAGAAACACAGATCTAGGAGATAATTTCTTAGTTTCAGCATCATTTATGTACTTTCACATTTTTTTTTTTTGATAACTTTAAGTGAAACCTCATTTGACTCATCAACCCCATAAACTGAGCAAAATATCCTAGGAATAAAGTCTTGGGCTTCACTGCTTCTCATCCTCCTGCCTTTTCCTAAAGTAATGCAAAGAAAAAGTCTCTATATTTATTTTAGTTTTGGACATATCCTACCTATCTTTTCTCTTGTCCCTCAGGCTAGCTGATAGGTACATTAAGGTTGAAATATACAACCTTAGGTTCAAATCCTGACAGAGAGGAAAAAAGAGAAAGTTCACTAGTGACGACTGTTTCACTATCAGCTCTAGGCATTTGTTTGTTCCAGTCCATTCTGGGTTTCAATGAATGGGAAAGTACTGGAACCGAGTAGAATGAAATCTCCCAAGAGTGGAAATCTTCCATGTACAGGCAACTGGCTTGGGTTGGAGGCAACAATGAGTATAACATAATATTATGTTTTAAACAAGTAAAAGTGTTTTGAAATAATTTTCTATGTAATACAAAAAAAAATGCCTTGTTAAGCTACCAAAGGTTCTTTTTCACACCAGGGGTATAAACATAATTCTGGTGTTTTAGAAAACGTGTTGTTGTGGTTTTTTATTTTGCTTTCTGGTATTTAGTTTAGGAACAACGAACTATATCTTTAAGTATCCAATATTATATTCACATCTACTTACCTTGACATACATCGATTTATATCTGCTTGTGCATATACATATTGTCTCATGTAAAAGGGATTGCTGTAATATCTGAGTATTCCCATGTTTTTCAGATTCAGTTTCTCAAATTATCATAGATTGAAACTTAGCCATTGGTTGCATTTGACAGCGAAAGCTGACAGCCATGATTACTCACTCTGTGCTTCACTATGGCATTTTAGTTAATGTTCAGTGTCCCTTTTGGGGGAAGACATGATTCTTACCTATATTATATGAAAATAAAAACTGAGCTTTCAGGAGATTAAGTGATTCTCAAACAGCTGGACTTTACATGGTATGACCAAAGCTGTGTTATTAACTATCCTGTTAAACTATTTTGACCTCCCACTGTGGGAGATTTAATGGGACTTCCAGGGGATTGAAAGCAAGGTCTGCCTCAGGCAAAAGTATAGAGCTGAAGCTTATTTTTAGATTCTTTTTTTCCTCTTTATCCCTTTCTCTGGTCTCCATATGCTCTTCTTTTCCAATAAAAACCCTTTCCCTAATTTGACAAATAGAATACTGCTAGGAGTTTGTTAGAACTGGAAATCGAGACAAACAGACAGCCCCAACTGGAACTGTAAACAGTGTTCCACTGAATGTTAATGAGTGTGCCTCGATATTCTCTGCTTAAATGTTTGGGAAAATTCTGGGTTTGAAAACATAAAGAACTCTCTCTACCATATATGTTTTTTTCCCCCCTTAACACTAGGGATCTGTACCTGTCTATCTATCTCTGTCAATTATCTATTAGCTATGTGTGCAATTTTCCTCATATCTACAAACATTGTCCATGCCCTGACTATCTGGAACACTGATTTGGGAAGCCCTTATAAAGGCTATTAGATCCAGAGTTGCATTTTCTGATGCCCTAAATTAACAGAGAGATAAGTCCAGGGACACTGCTTACCCTAGAAGATCACAGAGAACAACAAAAAAAAGTTTTTAAATTTTCAGTTAACAAGTCATTTGTGAATATTCCAGACCGCCTTGTCTCAGTGTGTGCTCCATCTAAAGGAAGTACACATGAAGTTCAAATAGCTTTGAAAACCAGGGGTCTTCCTAAAAGATCCTCCAGGAAGTGAGGGGATTCACAGCGCCTCACACGCATTCCTGAACTTCCTCATTCACAGCTCCCTTCTTCCCTAAGTTCCACTTCCCGGGCAGCTGCTTCCCTATTGCCCCTGGCCTCTTGCCGGCTTTCTCTGTTTACTTCCCTTCTCCTCTTTTGGTCAAGGCTCCTTCAAGAGTTCCTGGAACTGAATGTCATTCTTTTATAAAGATCAACATCACCTGTCACCTCTCTTTTTCCAAACTGCTTCTTTACCCTTCACTCCTGTCCCTAACACCACAAATACCCTCTTCCGTAGAAAGAGAAGAATTGCAAATGCTTTTGATATATTTTTAAACTTTCTCAAAGAAGGAGAATCTGAATTTAACTATACTAAAAGATGTTGCTGTATTATGTGTAAGATCTGCTTATTTGTGTTTCTTCAGATCATTTAAAACCACTGAATTTTGTAGAAAGAGCTCCTATATTTTATCTACCAACCATTTTGTGTACCAAAGAGAAATAAAATGCTGCCAACTTTTGTAAGCACTACTGACTGTAAGAGATCTTCCAATTTTAAAGATATTAAAATATGAAAAAAAGCATCTTTTTTGGGGGGGGAGAGCAGGGATTGGAAAAGGGAGAGTGAGAATCTTAAGCAGGCTCTACACTCAGCACAGAGCACGATTCAGCACTCAATCTCAGGATTCTGAGCTCATGACCTGAGTTAAAATTAAGAGTCAGACACTTAACTGACTGAACCACCCAGGCAGCCTTGAAAAAAAAAGTGTCTTAAAATAATTAAATATAATGTATTTCCTTATATATTCTGTAAGTAGTTTATCTATTTTTCAGGCTTGTATTTGTATAAAAATTTCACAAGTGAGTTTATTCTTTCTAGACCAGTTTTCCTCCAAATATAGACCATGGATTTGCTATAATAGAATTACCTGGGGTTGCTCATTAAAAATACTGGACCCCAGGTCAGGTCTATTGAAACAGAATGTTGAGACAGTACCTGGACTGCAATATATTTTAAACTATTCAGATGATTTTAGTATGCAGACAGAGAAGAGAACTTCTCAAAAGTGGTCTCCGGACCAATAGCAATGATATCACTTGAATGCTTCTTAGAAATACAGAATCTCAAATCTCAGCCCAGCTTTCTGTCCCATTGAAGCAAAATCTGCATATTGACTATATGCCCAGGTGATTCATTATTGTTACATTAGAGTTAGAGAAGCATTGTACACCGGGGTTTCTCCAAGTGTGATTTCTGGATCAGCAGCAGCATTATCGCCTAGGAACTTATTCAAAATGCTAATTCAGAAGCCTCAACCCAGATTTAGTCAATCAGAAACATGGGGAATGGGGTGGGGTGGAACTCAAGTTATCTGTGTTTTAATAAGCCTAGAGGTGATTCTGATCTATGCTAAAATGAGGGAACCTCTGCTATAACCGATTTCTTTCCTTAAACACAGGTAAACACAGGTAAACACAGGTAAAGGCTCATTATGTTAACTCAAGGCGCAGAGTTTCAGCTGGGGGCAGATACCTGTTTTGCAGACATGGTGATTAAGAGACATTAACTAGCGTCTCAAGGGCTAAGTAAGCCATTAATCGCAAATGTTAAAATAATAGCAGATATAACAATTGGGAAAAGCCAGGTAATAAAATACTGGTGAATCTCAGTCTCTCATTTTTTAAATGAGTCAGAGAATGATAAATACACTCTAAGCCCGAGAAATTTTTCTAGCTCTAATCTTTTACTTTATCATTTTTCCCTTGACCATTCAGGGCATCTATTGACAAAGCCATCATATTATAAGTTCTCTGTTGTATCTAATGAGTTCTGCTTTCAAATGCTGCAAGCCTTCTACTCAAAATCAGGTACTGAATATTTCCCGACCTACATAAAGGGGAAAGTTGACGATATGAAGCCTTTGGGGAAGGATTCATCATCCAACTGATTACTGAATACCAACCATAAGACAGATGATATTGGGTACTAAGAATTCAAAGATAAAAAGGCAATTCCTTTCCTCAAAGAGCCTACAGTCTATTAGGGAGACAGACACAGCAACTAAATCATTTTGTTTTAATATGATGTGTGGTGTAATGGAGGCATGGAGTGATCATTTTTTATAAGCACTGGCCTAACAGCAGTTTGAAGATGGATTCGAGGAAGGTGACTATAACAAGGCAAGAGATCAGAAGATGCTACCTACCATATGAGTTTAAGCAGGAGGCTTAGCAGTGGCAAAATGTAGAAGGAATCCATATAAGCGTCTTCTAAAACATGATGACTTACAATCAGCTATTGATCCATTATACTCATGAGGGGTAGGAAGTAAGTGATTAAAAAAAAATTTTTTTTTTAATCTCTGACTTTGGAAGGTTTTATAAAAACCATATTTTAAACTATCCAACAAATGTCTGATGCTTTTCAACTTGCTCTTTTTTATTATCTCCAGAACTCTGTGATTATATTGTTTATGCGAGTATTATGCTTAATTAAGCACAACAACACTATCGATAAAGAGTCAGAAAGTAAGATGCGACCCAGATCATCCAAAAATGCAGTTATCCTGGCAAGCTAAGGATAAACCTTACAAAAAACGGGAGATGCTTCCCAGAAATTGTTTTCCCTTTAACCAAAAGATCTAAAAATAAGAGGTTATATTCCAAGGATAATTGAGCAGAGTGATCATGATGATGTTACGAGTCTCCGGCACTTAGAAACATAGTATCAAGGTTTATATTCCACACCAATGATGTTATACTGCCTCATACATTTTAAAGATACTCTAATGCTTTCTTGTTACAAAGCAAACAGACCTCAGGAAAGAGGGCCTCCTACACTCACTACTTTCTCCAGAGAGTGCTGTCTATTCCAGCCTGAGGCAGTTCCTCCCCACTTGCCATTTGCTCTTAGGATTCTTCGCATCCCTCCATGATAGCACTCATCCTACTGAACTGTAGTGACTGATATATTGCCCTTTTCCCCCACAGATAAAACCCAGAAGGGTATTTGGGTTATATTTACATTCATTCATTCATTCATTCACTCATTCTATATTTTAGGTGCTGTTTTAGGTACTGGGGGTATAGCATAGGAAAAGACAAACTACCAGTTCTTAAGGAGCTAGAGGTCTAGTGGAGGGAGATGGAGAAACACATACACAGGGAAGTAAATAAGTAATTCTAAATGGTGATGTGTAATACATGATTAATAGAATAAGGCAACCAGGATGAAAAGAAATGGGGTGGAAGAGGGATCCTTTAGCGAGAGTGTTCAGAGCAGGGCTTCCCGAGATGGTGACTTCTGAGTTGAGACTTTGGATCATGAGAAGGTAAGGAAGGACTTTAAAGAACTTTCCTGGCAAAAGAAGGTGTAAATGCACAGCTCCTGAGATTTCCCGAGTTTGGAAATGAAAAGAAAGGCAATTTATTCAGAGCATAGCTATAGGAGCAAGACGGGGAAAAGGGTGTTAGATGAGTTTGGAGAGGTGGAGAGGCTCTCGCTGGCTTTACTTGTAGATGGTATTGAGGAAAGTGGGTTTTGGGCTAAAAGCAATAAAAAGTTTCTGGTGGGTTATAATCAGGGGAAGTCATGATCAGATTTATACATTTAGAAGAACACTCTGGCTGTTCTTGGAAGACAAAAGGAGGGCTATAATACAGAGGTGGCTGTTGAGGAGCAGGGAAGAAATGATGACTTGGATCAGGGAAGAGCAGTGCAAGGGTTAGGTTTGGAGGTTGTGCCTAGAGGCCTTGGGCCAGCCTGTGCCCAAGGCTTCAGTGAAGCATCCAGGTAGAGGGTGGTGCCGCTGGCTGAGACTGTATGAGGAAGGGACTGGGAAGTGCATGGCAACTCGAGTGTTTTTGTTTTTGGACAAACTGAGTTTGAGAGAGCTGTTAGATACCCAGTTCTTCTTAAAGGATTCCAGAACCAAATCAAATGTGCACAGTCCCCTTCGTACTTTTTTAACACTACAGAAAAGTGGTTAAGATCCTGAGCTTTGAAGGGAAATAGACCTGAATCTGTACCACAGTTTTCCTATTAAATCAAATATGCCAGGACACCTGGGGGGCTCAGATGGTCTGCCTTTGGCTCAGGTCATGATCTCTGGGTCCTGGGATGGAGTCGCATATCATCAGGCTCCCAGCTCAGCAGGGAGTCTGCTTCTCTCTCTGCCCACACTGCTTGCTCTTGGTCTCTCTCTCTCTCTCTCAAATGAATAAATAAAATCTTTTAAAAAAAATCAAATATGCCATCTTGGAAAATCAACTTCTTTGAGTCTCAGTTTTCATATCTGGCAAACATGTACTTCATGGGGTTGCTGTGAAGATTAAATTAGATTATGTACGTGAAATGTTTTGTGGAATGTTTGGATCATAGCAAGTGTTCAACAGTGATACCCCGAACTGGTGATTATAATCATGGTATGGACGAACTGGCTAAAGGGACAAACGCAGTGGGGAACCTCATCAGCAAGTAGAGAGAGACTTGTGGTCACCCCACTGCGATTGGTGTCAGGAAGGACAGGAAGTGTATTTGTCAGTCAGCAGGGCCTTTCCCCTCATGCTTTAAGGTTCTCTTATTTCAGTTCTTAGGAGGACTGCACTGATTCCCCCTAGTTCCCACGCTCTATGTATAATGTGTTCTCTGGTCATGAACAAAATGTTTTTTGTACACAAGATTTAAAAACATTTTACTGAAATATATTTAACAAAAACTATACCATCTTAACCATACTTAAGTGTATAGTTCAGTGGCATTATGCGCCTTCAAATGGTTGTGCGGCCATCACCAGCATCTGTCTTCAGAGCTCATTTCATCTTCTCAAGCTGAAACTCTAGCCATTTAGTAGTAACTCCCCATTCCTGCCTCTCCCAGGCCCCCTGCAACCACTAAATACTTTGCGTTTCTATGAATTGACCACTCTAGGTAACTCGTATGGATGGAGTCTTACAGCATTTGTCCTTTTGTGACCGGCTTATTTCACTTCGCATCAGATCTTCCAGGGTCATCCATGTCGTGACACGTGTCAGAATTTCTTTCTTTCTTTCTTTCTTTTTACGGCCAAATAATATTCCATTGTGTGCCTATACCCCATTATGTTTATCCATTCATTTTTCATTGGGCACTTGGGTTACTTCCATCTTTTAGTTATTGTGAGTAACGCTCTTATGGATATGGGTGTACTGTATGGAAGGTTTTATGAGGCAGTATAAATACTCAATTACTTATTAATTCATTTACTCATTTTCCCCCACCAACTATTTCCTGAATGCTTACCGAGGCTAGCACTGATCATACTTATATGTGAAAGTGCTGTAACTCCAATAGTTGTTTGCAGTATTCTCAAGAGGCACTAGAATTATTCAGAACACTAATTTATCCCCATGTTTAAAAACTGCAGAGGAAACTTTAAGATCTTTTGGTTTGGCAATCCATTCAGCAAGCAATTTCTGAAGATTGATGTTGTGCATGGCATGAAATCTGCCTCAAAGAATCTTGCATTCTGCCCCACAAAACCAGAAAATGAAGTAAAAGGGAAAAAAGACAGCAGTGGCAATAAACAGAAGGAGAAATGAGAGAGAAATGGCAAAGATGGGAAGGGTGGATAAGATGAAGTGCAAAGCCAATCCATGGCCCAAAATGTTTTAAGGTCTCTATGCTTCTTTCTTCATATAGGAATCCTGCGATCATTTTCAAAGAATAGAGCCAAAGAAATAAGCTCCAGAGAATAAAAAATGAAGATTACAAAACCGAGTAGGGCATAAAGCCTAACCAAGGCATTTATTTAATGTGCCACAAGGCATACATTTATATTCACCTCTTTGTTATCCCTAAAATGTGATTTGAGAAGAAATGTGGATAAGAGAAAACACTTTTAATTTTAGGTATATTGGAGAGTAAGAACTAATCAATATTCAGGAATTAACTGAGAGTGTCAATCCAGGACAAAAATGAATGTGAGCAGCTGTGTTCCACAATCTGACCTCAGGACATTGGATCTTTAGTATTTCCATAATATGACTGTAAAAAATATGTCCCTCTAGCCTTATTTGCTTTCCTTAATGGATAATGCTTCTGGCTTGGACCTTTGTGTGGAAAAAAGGATCTTTTGTCTCATAAAATGTTACAGATGCTACTATGGTAACACACTTTAATTTTATTCCTATCTAAGAAGATAAACAAGGAAAAATGCAATTGGCAATTTAATCTAATATTTAACATTAGCTTTAGGTCCACAGAGCATTTTGGTTTTTGTTTTTAGGGAATATTGGCACTTTTGTTAACCTGCTGTACTCAATTAAGCAGAATCCTAAAGCCCTGCCTCAAAATACTAAAAAATACCATGTGGCCAAATTTCAAAACCCACAAGGGAAAGAAAGCATGCTGCTTCTATGACAGAATTCTTAGGTGGCCAGAATGAGTTTGCATTTGTGGGAAGTTTCTTCTGGACTAAAAACAAAAACCAAACATCTCAGCATTTACAAAGATAGTATCAGTTTGGTTGAAACAAAACTCATGAGTTGAATAGAGAGACAATTATTGAATTTTTTCCCTACTAGGAAACCCTGCGACACGTTGCATTAAAACCTTCCTTGCATTAAAACTTCAACATTAAAGCAAGTTGTTTACTTTGCACTCAGTAAATAACCAAGGTTATTGCACCCTGAGGAGGTAATCTGAAGCCCTGATTCCCTGCTGAGGTCTAACAATATACATTTACACAGGAGGTAGAAGCTTCCATGCTCGCCAGTGTCATAAAAACAAAGCAAAAAGCACAAGCAGAAGGAAAGACACAGGAAACATGGTCCACATTATACTGTATGGACTTAAGTCCGGTGACATTTCCGTTAGAATTGCAAAGAAAAGCCAGCTCCCAGCTGTGTTTTTTAAAAGCTCATCTGTGCAGTGACTCTCACTTCATAATTGCTATCAATTTTTCTCTTCTGTAATATAAAGGCTTGGCAGCAGAAGAGTTAATGAAGAGTGTGGTCAATTTTTTTTTTTTTTTTTTTTTGAGTGTGGTCAATTTACACAGATTTTCAATTACAAAGCAGGAGAGATCCAGTCCGATCCTGATTCACCATATGGCACTCTAACCCATTAACCTGCTCCAGAGTATGTACTACTGTGTGTGCCTGGTTCTTTCATTATATGATTAGAAAACATGCCATATGCTTAATTTCAGTTATTCTAGATCTTTCTAGAATAATAAAAATCATCGTTCTTCTTGATTCATACTCTAACATTTAGTTATATCCATAATGAATACACTAACACTATAATAATTTTCAAATACCACAACATACACAAATTGGTAGTAATTAAACTGAAGTGCCTACCTAGGTTGTTCTTGAAGCAAACTTCAGCACTCTGTAATATTTTCCTTTCATAAAAGTCCCCAAGTATTTACAGTCTGTAGATGAGATCATACTCTTGAAATGGCAAAGATTAAATGAGAGGAGAACGAGAGTGAAAGAGAGGTTGTTCACACTAACACTACTTGTATTGAAAAGATTCGATGGCACTGTCTTGGCTCTCATTGGTCACTCAGTGGCCTGGAACAATATTTGCCCAGTTGCTATGTAGAGAGGGGCGGCTGCCAATTCACTTCACTAATGAGCCTGAACCTGGCCTTTGCAGATAAGAGCGGTTATTGTTTGAGTTAATGTGTTTGCTGATAAGATGCTCACCAATGAAGATAAAAGAGATACTTTTCTTTGAGGCGAACTGCAGAACTATTACAGACATTTCTCTGCTGCCCTCCGAATTCTAACAGCTGTTGCAAAAAGTAAACCAGCAGCAGAGATGATTTGTGTGTGTGTGTGTGTGTGTGTGTGTGTGTGTGTTTTAATCAGACTTTCCGCTTTCAGGAATGAACATCTAAAAAGATCACAATTAAATATTTTCTTTAAAAGGACACTACAGGGGCGCCTGGGTGGCTCAGTGGGTTAAAGCCTCTGCCTTTGGCTCGGGTCATGATCCCAGGGTCCTGAGATCAAGCCCCGCATCGGGCTCTCTGCTCTGCAGGGAGCCTGCTTCCTCCTCTCTCTCTCTGCCTGCCTCTCTGCCTGCTTGTGATCTCTGTCAAATAAATAAAATCTTAAAAAAAAAAAAAAAGGACACTACACCTGAAATATGTAGGAATAACTCACCCACTGCAACTATAAGATGCATTAAAATATAATTAAAGCATTCCATTTTGCCTTCGTGTGTGTGTCTGTGTGTATACCATATATAATAATTATTGTTATTTTTAGTGGAGGTTTACATTAGGGAAAATTTCCCAAATTTCAGGTGAAGCAGTTTGGATTTGACTGATATGCACACCCCACCCCCATCACTGAACTGTCAGCACACATAATGCACACATATGTGTGCCAGTTTGAACAGCACAGGACTAAGGTAAAGCACATGTCAATTTATGCAGGGTTTAGATTAAAAATTCCAAGGTAGAGGATTTTCTTTTTGTATGTAAAGAAATACCCTATTATTTTTTCAATATATATGGAATGTGAGTGAATTTTTTGTGAGATTGTGTAAAGACTATTTATTTATTTATTTAAAATTTTTTTTTTATTTTTAAAATTTCTTTTCAGTGTTCCAGAATTCATTGTTTATGCACCACACCCAGTGCTCCATACAATGCGTGCCCTCCATAATACCCACCACCAAGCTCACCTAACCTCCGACCCACCTTCCCTCCAAAATCCTCAGTTAGTAAAGACTATTTAGACTCTGAATTTAACTTCATGTAATGAACAGAGGTTCATGAAAACAAACGTATTAGATATGCCTTAAGATACAATTTTTAGTAATGATTTTCGTGTGCCAAATACTAAGAGAAAAACGGAATAAATAATTTATCTTAGCAGGTAAGGTGTTTGGGGCACCTGGCAGGCTCAGCTGGTAAAGCATGTGACTCTTGATCTCAGGGTTGTGAGTTTAAGCCGCATGTTAGGTAGAGCAATTATTTTAAAAAACAAAACCCTTAAAAAACAAACAAACAAACAAAAAACCCAAGATGTTTTCTAGTGCTCTGTTGTAAAATTTCTCAAGAGTGTTATTAACTATGATGGAATTTCTCTATGTCCCTCTAATTTGCTCTTTATCAATAAGGTAAGTAAAACACAATGGATTTTTTGGCTATATATTTGGTTATTATTAATAGAAATAAAAACTAATAATAGATTCATAGAAGAGATTAATAAAATTTTTCAGAGAACTAGAAGGGACCATGGTACTTTAAATTCTGCCCTACAATACTGAGGAACTTCCATTTTCATCTTGAGTGTTTTTCAAAAAAAAAAAGAAAAATTTAAATAACTGAAAAATAACCTCAATGGACAACTCAAAACGTTTCTGACATCTAAAAAAAAAATAGTTTCTTGAACTCAACTATGAAGATCATGTAATACTATTAAAATTCAGCTATTTCGAAAAAGATGGAGCTCTAGGGACAACTGACAGGGCAAGTGAGAGGATATGCTCATAGCTAGAAACCGTGTTGTAGAATACGGTTCCAGTTGTTTTCCTGAGTTGCTCCCCAGTGAAGACAAAATGTTTCGAAGGAACAATCTGGTGAATCCCGCATTTCTGGGGTTCTGCGCATTTGCTGGTCTCTGCTGAGACTGGCCAATCCATAGGGTCTCTATGTAAAAAGCTTCATTTTGTGTCCATGAAAAACATACATGTAAATGATCCCAATGTTTATATTAATATATAGATTTCTTTTGCTTAGCACTTCACTGCAGTATCTGGTGAACACTAAAACTAGAAGAAATGACCGAGATTGATAATCCTCATGTCACTGTGGGAAGAAACATGCTAAGAAGCAATATGTTTATGAACCAGAACATGTTTATATTTTCAATACATTTTCTAAAATATAGGCACCTAGAATTGGTAATTATAGGTAAGAGTCTTCCTCTAAGAACAAAGAATTTTGTTCTTTATAGTAAGGTCTAAATCCAGAGAAGAGTGTAAGCTGAAGTTGGTGTCTCTAAAAATATATTAGTTTTAGTAACTGATACTCTAACATTCCCAGAGGAAATTTTCTGTTGGATGATGGCCAAAGAGATTAGCTAAATGCTAAGAGACCATATCCTTTCTCTTATATTATCTCTGAACTATTTCACACTATTATAATCAAAATACTCCTTTGTGTCCAGAATTTAGTTACAGGACAGGTCAAAAGTTCTATGGGTATTTTGAGGAAGAAGAAAAAAAAAAGCACTATACAACACAAAGCATACTAATTCTATGACAGACACCAGCATTATTTGGCTAGATTTAGAAGATAAAATTTTCTCAAGGCTATAAAGTTTCATGGAACATAAAAAATATATAAAGAGGATTCAGCTTTTCGATTATGACAGCTTTTCCTTTCAATTCAAAACAGGTTCTCTTCTATGAGCTTTTGGTTTTTTCCCATAGGGTGGGCTGATGGTGACAAGGTAAATATATATTATTCAATAACAAATAAGAAATGTTGTGAAACAATGGCATCTTGCATCTAGGAAAGATCTTTTCAGGGCATGAGTCTGACCGTGAGCTTTTTTCTCGAGGCGGTCAGGGTTTTCCCTTTCCCTGTAGGTGACATTCGAACTGGCCACTCTATCTCTTCAAGTCTTATCCTATCCCTCTCTCTGGAGCTCACCTTGCTTCAGTCAAGTTGGAGTAGTTTGGAATGAATGAACATGTGGCATTCTTCCTCACCTCCAGCTTTCACACCAGATTCTCTTGACCTGAAACATCTTCCTTCCCTGCTTTTTCCTTGACTTATCTCTCAGCTTCCCGAGGTCTCAGCTGGGGTGATGTATTTTCCCCTTGTTCTATATTGCCACGGCACTCGGGTATTCCTTTTTGTAGCACAGGTCACGTATGTAATTACTTTTGCACAAAGGAATTGGCTCTAAACATCTCCTTGCATATCCTCAGATCCTACTACTAGTAGTAGTCAACACTCTCTAAATATTTGTTTAATGACCATGAGTTTGAACAGGAATGGATGCTTATTTTGGTAGCATTGGTTAGGGAAAAAAGTGAAGGGCTAAAGTTTTCTCAAGGGTAATATATTGGCTTGAGGAAAATGCATGGCTTCTTATTGGGAGCAAAGATGAGGGTGGATCTGCTTTTGATCCATCTGGAGATCTATGACTCAATCTTAATCTGCCATGATTTTCTCTAAAAATACGCAGCTACAGACCTAAAGTTAATAATTGTGTAAGTCTTTCTGGAATCTTGGGGAGATTAATGTTGTATATGTAGTATATACATCATTATCTAGGCTGTTGTTTTCATTTATTTCCATTTCTAGGGTCAGCCCCCCAAACTTTGAATTCCTCCATGGATTTCTGTCATTAATCTCAGTCATGAATTTTAAAAGGCAAAGTATATTCCCTCCTTGGCCTTATATAGATAATATCTCGCTGTGTTTACCCATAATTTTAGATTATTTCATCTTTTCAATAAGCTCTTGAAGAGCAGTGTGTTTCACTTATATTTCTATCTGTGCCTAACACAGTGTTATTCTATAGAAATGCCACAGATTCTTGCTAAACAGACAAATGAATGAATAAAAAGCAGTTATATTTGTCTAGAAAGAAATGTTAAAACTCACAGTAGATGGAGGGGGAATAGGTCTCCTCCCCTGGGACCCTGGTTATACTGGAATCTACAAGGCCTTATCTAATATCACTTTAATAAGAAACACTGGCTTTATTAACATTTGAACAAGAGACCTGGAAATGCTAATTCAGGTATCTCAGTAAACCCTGACTGAATTCCCTGTGAGTAACGGTTTTGAATAGTGTGAACTATGATAATGCCCTAGTAAAGGACAGCAAGGCTTAGAATGGAGCTTTCATCCTCTCCACTTGGGTGAAGTTCAGATAAATTTTCTTTTGTAGTGCTTCTAGAATTGCTTCACAATTCTTTTGCTTCCATGGAACACAGCCTGAAAGAGATGCCATAAAAGGAGCTGCCTAGTTCCTGGAAGATCTCAGTTTGTAATCCACATCACACTACACAATTTTTTTTAAGGTATTGTATCTATAAATAGGGAATACCTCCCCTTCCTCACAGGTACACGTACCATTGTACACATATACAATGGTTTTTCTTGCTAAAACGTCACACCTCAAAATCTCCACTCATCTAAAAGATACATGTATTAAAATTACTAACATAAAGAAAAGCTGAGGGGGGGATTTTTACGTAATACTTTACATTATTTTATGTAATACTTTTCTCAATATGCCAGTTACATTGAGATTTGGCTTTAATCCTTGAGGTTTAATCCTTGAGGTGGTTGGTGGAAGATACCTGAATAATTTCATGATGGCTCAGTTTTTTCTCTGTGCCCCTAAATGACAGAGACCCTCAAAGCTCTAATTTCATTTTTTAGCAGATTAGATTCATGGGATGCTATGACTTTAAATGTCTTTATATGCCACCTCCCAATCTTTTATTTCTGGCTTTATCCTTTCCACTGAGCTCCAGATTCTTATGTCCAACCGTTCTGAGATCACTGGTCAGAAAACTGATCTGTATCTCCAGTTCAACATGCAGAAAATCTTGATGCCAACTCTTTTCTTGGTCACTCACCTGTGATACCTGCCCACCCACCAGCTGTTCACATTTCTGTTAGTAGATCCACTATCCACTCAATTGCACAGGCCCCAAATTCACTTTTATTTTTTTCATCTGTCAATCAACCTGCCAGAAAGTTCTTCCAGCTGTACCTTACCTTACATATATTGTAAACTCCACTTCTGTTCACCATCTCTGTGGCCACAACAAGCCATTTTATTTTCCTGTTGAACTCCCTCATGTCTCTTCCTTCACATACTCTCCTATATATAGTCCATACACAGAGTATGGAGCCACAGGCATCTTCTGTAAGCAAAACTAAGAACACTTTCTTTCTTAGAATCATCTAATGGCTTCCTGTTGCAATTAAGATAAGAGTCCCACTCCTTTTCCATGGATGGCTTAGGGCCCCACATGGTTTGGTTCATTCCACCCCCTAGCATCACTGGCCTTTCCACTCTTCAAACATGCCACTCTCATTCCCACCTCAGGAACTTTCTCCACTGGCTTGCTCTTCCATAAATCTTTCCCCTGCTGAATTGTTCTCAGGGAGATCTCTCCTGACAACACCATCTAAAGTAACCCCGAGTCCCTTGTTACTCTCTAATATACATCTTTATCTTCCTCAAGCTCTTAAAACCATTTAAAATATGGAGTTTACATATTTATTTACTTGTTACCTTCTTCCTCTTGCCAAAGCATAAGCTCCCTGAAGGCAAGAACTTAACCCATCTTGTTAATAACCATATCCCCAGTGCCTAGAATACCAACTTATCCCTAAACCTCTTTAATAATGAATGGATGAATCTCAGATATTATTTGTGTCCTCTGTACCTCTGTTTCCTACTTTAAGTATTGTAAATTTTAGAAATAATATATAAAAATCACCTTGTATAGTGCCAGGAACATAAAAAACCTTGAACAGAAATTTGGTGACTGTAGTGGTAAGAGTGCTTTTCCCATAATACTTAGCACATACTGGGAGGTAAGTTGTTAGGTGAAAAAGACACTCGGATGGTAGTTCACCATCAACAAATCAATGAGTGGATACACCACAATAGTAAAAGAAAGGACAAGAACCATATGATCCTCTCAACAGATCCAGAAAAACCATTTGATAGAATACAGCATACTTTTTTTTTTTTTACAGCATACTTTCTTGATAAAAACTCTACAGTGTACAGCTAGAAGGAACATACCTCAGTATCATAAAAGCTATATACAAAAAACACACAGCAAATATCATCCTCAATGTGGAAAGACTGAGAGCTTTTCCCCAAGGTCAGGAATATGGCAGGGATGTCCACTCTCACCGCTGTTGTTCAACATAGCACTAGAAGTCCTAGCCTCAGCAGAGAAATAAAAGGCAAACAAATTGGCAAAGAAGAGGTCAAACTCTCACTCTTTGCAGATGACATGATACTCTATGTAGAAAACCCAAAAGACTCCACCCCAACATTTCTAGAACTAATATAGGAATTCAGCAGTCATGGGATATAAAATCAACACACAGAAGTCAGTTGCATTTCTATACACTAACAATAAGGCAGAAGAAAGAGAAACCAAGGAATCTATACCATTTACAATTGCACCAAAACCCATAAGATACCTAGGAATAAACCTAACCAAAGACGTAAAGGATCTGTACTCTGAAAACTATAGAATGCTTTTGAAGAAATTGAGGAAGACACAAAGAAATGGAAAAACATTCTATGCTTGTGGTTTGGAAGAACAGATATTATTAAAATGTCTATGCTATCCAAACCAATCTACACATTCAATGCAATCCCTATCAAAATACCATCAACATTTTTTTCACAGAGCTGGAACAAATAATCCTAAAATTTTTATGGAACCAGAAAAGCTGGTTCCATAAAATAGCTGAATAGCTGAAGGTATGTTGAATAGCTGAAGGTATGTTGAACAAGAAAACCAAAGCTGGAGGCATCACAATCCCAGACTTGAAGCTATATTACAAAGCTTTAATCATCAAGACAGTGTGGTACTAGCACAAAAACACACACATAGATCAATAGAAGAGAACAGAAAGCCCAGAAATGGATCCTCAACTCTATGGTAAACTAGTCTTTGACAAAGCAGAAAAGAATCCAATGGGAAAAAGACAATCTCTTCAACAATTAGTGCTGAGAAAATTGGAAGCCACATGCAGAAGAATGAAACTGGACCACTTTCTTCCACCATACACAAAAATAAACTTGAAATGGATGAAAGACCTAACTGTGAGAAAGGAATACATCAAAATCCTAGAGTAGAACATAGGCTCACCCTCTCTTACCTTGGCTGCAGCAACTTCTTGCTAGACATGTCTTCAAAGGCAAGAGAAACAAAAAACAATCAGAGGGGGATGAACCATGAACCATGAGAAACTGTGAAGACTGAAAAACAAACTGAGGGCTTTGGAGGGGAAGAGCGAGGGGGGTTGGGTAAGGCTGGAGGTGGGTATTAAGGAGGGCACATATTGCATGGATCACTGGGTATGATGCATAAACAATGAATCTGAGAACACTGAAAAAATAAAATAAAGTTTAAAAAAAAAGAAAAGAAAAAAAGGAACTATTGGGACTTGATCAAGATAAAAAGCTTCTGCATAGCAAAAGAAATAGTGAACAAAACTAAAAGGCAACCTATTGAATGGTAGAAGATATTTGCAAATGTCTTATCAGATAAAGGGCTGGTATAAATCTATAAAGCACTTATCAAACTCAACATGCAAAAAACAAAAAATCCAGTCAAGAAATGGGCAGAAGACAAGAAACGGACATTTCTGCCAAGAGGACATCCAAACGGCCAACAGACACATGAAAGAGTGCTCAACGTCACCCGGCATCAGGGAAAGACAAATCAAACCACAGTGATGAGATACCACCTCACACCAGTCAGAATGGCTAAAATTAACAAGTCAGAAAATGACACGTGTTGGCGAGGATGCGGAGAAAGGGGAACCATTCTACACTATTGGTGGGAATGCCAGGTGGTGCAGCCACTCTAGAAAACAGTATGGAGGTTCCTCAAAAAGTTGAAAATAGAATTACCCTATGATGCAGCAACTGAACTAATAGGTATTTATTTTAAAGATATAAACATAGTGATTCAAAGGGGTATCTGAACCCCAATGTTTATAGCAGCAATGTCCATAACAGCTAAACTATGGAAAGAGCCCAGATGTCCATCAATAGATGAATAGATAAGGAAGATATATATAATGTATATCATGGAATATTACTCAGCCATCAAAAGAATAAAATTTTGCCATTTGCAAAGATGTGGATGGAACTAGAAGGTATTATGATTTCACTTATATGTGGAATTTAAGAAACAAAACTGACGAACATAGGGAAAGGGAAGGAAAAATACATAAGATGGAAACAGAGAGGGAGACAAACCATAAGACACTCTTAACTATAGAAAACAAACCAAGGGTTGCTGGAGGGGAAGGGGTTGAGAGGATGGGGCAACTGGGTGATGGGCATTAAGGAGGGCACCTGATGGAACGAGCACTGAGTATTATAAGCAACTGATAAATCTCTAAATACTATTCTGAAACCAATAGTACATTATATGTTAATTAACTTGAATTTAAATAAAAAAATTTTGAAAAGATACTTGGAGTTATAAGTATTGGGTTTAAATTCCTGTTTACTTTATTGTCTATGTGACCTTCGAGCCAATCTGTTAACTTTTCCAAGTCTCATTCTCTTCATCTGTAAAATAATAACCCAGTTGTAATGAGGATAAGTGCTTAGGCAGTGACTATAAAAGTGGTTTATAAATTGTAAAGAGTTGAGTAAAGACATGCACTTCAAATATTATTATGGGGAAATGTATACAGATTAATGGAAGGAAGGAGTTGTGGTAGCCCTTATTCCTTCTAGTGACGTTTCTCTTGAAATAGTTAAGTGTATCTATGTTGAATCTCAAAACTGATCCCGTTTCTGGTGAAACAGCCCATCCAAAAACCAGTGGATGGAATTTTATCTGGGCCAAATAAAGGGAAACTTTGGTAATCCCCTTTAAGGGGTTGGAAAACTAATAAAAGTTTGAGTGATCTCTGAGTTATAAGCATGAACTAAAGGTTTGAATAAGTTAAGAAAAAGCTTATGAATGTGTTTTGAATTCCCTTTTTCTAACTTAAAAAAGAAATTGAAATTTGTCATTTGTCATTTGTTTATCAAATCATAGCATGTGGTCAGCTTTTTTTTTTTTTTTTTGAGTCTCCAGCACTTGTCTGTGGTAACTTTGGGAAAAAGGGTCCTGGAAGTGCTTTGGGCTCCATTGGCTCACCCTCGACTGCATCCAGGGAGACCCAGGGTGCACAGGACTCTGAAGGACAGGTCACACAGCAGGGCATGCATGGGTCTCACTGTGATCTTCCCGGCTCCTGGACGGAATAATAAGTACCTGAGATACTTCCTTCTAGATGGTAAAATGTGTTTTCCTGCTTTTCTACTGACAATGCTTCCTCTGTCATTACAGGTAACTCTGCTTTCCAAAGCAAACGAATCCCAAGTGTCTTAGTCAGTTTGGGCTACTGTAAGAAGTTACTCTACACTGGGTAGCTTATAAACACATTTATTTCTTATAGTTCCAGAAGCTGGAAGTCCAAGGTTGGGGTGCCAGTGTGGTCAGGTTCTGGTGAAAGCCTTTTTCCAGATTGCAGACTGCAGATTTCTTGCTGTGTCTTCACATGGCAGAAGGGCAAGGGTGTCTCTCTGGGGTCTCTTTTACAAGGGCACTAAATCCCATTCATGAGGGCTCCACCCTCATGACCTAATCACTTTCTAAAAGCCCCACCTTCTAATATAGTCACCTTGGGCATTAGGTTTTCAGCATCTGAATTTTGGGAGGACACAAACGTTTGGACCATAGCATTCTGTATGCCTCAGACAGGGTTCTCCTGAGAACCAGAGCCAGTAGGATATATGTAGATACATGAGGAGATTAACGGATTGGATGATTCTAGCCCTGAGTGGTCAGGGCAGATATTCTTTACTCTGTCTCCTGATTCAAATGCTAGTCTCTCCTGGCAATACCTTCAGGAGACGCAGCCAGAAGCAAAGTTTTACCAGCTATCTGGGTGTCCCTTAGCCCAGTCAAGCTGACACAATTAATCATCATAATATCCGACAGCCTAGTTACGCTAGAATATTTTTGTGTGTATATACACTTTTTCTTTTTTTAAAATTATTTATTTATTTTTAAATTTCTTTTCAGCATAACAGAATTCATTGTTTATGCACCACACCCAGTTATACACTTTTTCAATAGACGAAAATCTTTGTCCATTTCTAGATGGATATCCAAGGGGCAAATCAGCTTTCTGCAGAGATGTATTCAAGTGTTCAAGTTCCATTAGGACAGCGCTAATATGCCCGGTGCTTCCCAAAGTACCCGGCACTTACTAGGAGCTCAATAAATGGTGATTGAATGGATGTCTAAATGGTTTAATGAGCTTCTTTCTCTGATCCCCTGATGCCTTTTTCACAGAAACAGGTACTTGGGGACAGACACTACTTGGGGAGATACTGTGAATCCCTTAACACATTTTAGTATTATTTAATTCACTTTGATTAGTAAGAATGGTTTCTTTCCTGATAATTGCACTCTTTGTCTTCCAGGTCAAGTAAAACCTTTTAGAGAAAGTTTCAAAAGAAATCTGTCTGTTTCAAATTATGTGTGAACCCGATACTAGAAACTGCTGAGTAGTTTCAGATTACACTGTCAACACTGTGTCCAGTTCTAGTGCTTTCTACCGTCTGCCTGTTTTCCAGCTGCAGTTTTACTGGATGAGAAGGACTTCATTCTTAAAGGATTATGTAAGGTGATGGGTGTCACTGTGGAGAGCAAGTGAATGGCTTTATAGAATGAGAGGGCAAGTTTTTAGAGGTCAGGTATTTATTTTAGGATACCTAACAAAGCAGGCTACAAATCTAGTTATTGGTCTTCTGAAGGAATATTCTATAACCTGTTTCAGTTCATGCTTATCATGAAGTTACATGATAATCACATTCCTCCATATTCCACTTAACACTGTATTTGAGGACAACTTTTATATACAAAATGTATGTTGAAGTTCGTAAAGGATGCTATTTAAATTTTATATGAACTCAAATATAATTTTAATAAGTGTCAGATAAAATACACCGGTCTACAGATCACTTTCAAGGCACTTAACTAGTTCTTTACAAGAGGCTCTACTATTATCATTGCATAATGTTTCCTTGTTAGAAACATGCATGTTTAAACATGCTATCTTAAAGTATTTCAGCTATGTTTGAAATTTGATATAATTCTGTTTCCTAGGGATAAAAAAAAAAAAAAACCCAGTGTCAAGATAGGGGCATGATTTACACAGTTGGAAAGCAAATGATGTTTTCGTCATTTATCAGAAGGGTTGGGTCAATATCCCATGCTCTGTTCCCTTAATAACCCTTTTTTTCAGCAAAACTCTCCTGAACATTTTCTTGTAGTCTTGCTATGGTATTGGCTGGTTAAGTTGTCAGACTAATTTGAGTTTTAGGTATTAAAAACTCCGTATGAACAGAACCTTAAGGCAAATACTCTATGGGTAAAGAGAAAAAGTGCTGTGAAAACCTTGTGATAGCGAAACATCCAGGGTTCCTTTGGTCCTTGACTGCATTCTTCCGGACAAAATATTTCTGTGTTTGCTGTCAAAGGCATTTGCGATTGAGAATGAGTTAAAGGGGGAGTTTCTGGCTTTATGTCGGAACTCTGAGGAGCTGTTTCGGAGTAAATCAGTCACATGGAGAGTTCCTCCACTCTAACCTAGTCCTGTAGCAACCTCTTAGCCTGTGATTTCAATTGCCATGTGGAAAGTTACATTATAATGCGAACCTTGTCGTTTTATAAACACAGAAAGAAGGCACACCTAGGTCATGTTTTACAATAAATGGCAGATCATTATTGCTTCCTTTGCTATTTCCTTTGCAACGCTGATTATGATGAGCTTCTGGCACCGTGACAATAATTGCCATTCCAAAGAAATTCCATGTTCACTTATGTAATAGGATATCAGAATGGGGCTCTTCCGGCCCCTGCCTCAATTGAAGCACAAATGTGGTAGATATCAGATACTCACGTGCATATGAGATAAATCCACATATGTAAATTTTTTATTTAAAACAATTTAAATGAAATAATAATTGTATTTAAATGAGAATGCATTATATTTAAATAAATATGAATAGTAAATAATTATATTTACTTAAATTATTACTTAAAATAATTAAGAACTAGTTTTGAGACTCTTAGGCCCTTCCAGTAATCAGGGATATCAACAGTGGTCAGGGTCTGGGGAGAGAGAAGAATGGTGAAGAGATCCATTTAAATAGGGCTGTTGCCAGATGTGTCTCCCTTTGTGAAACGGGCAAGGGAGGGGTGCTACTTCCAAACCATGAACCTAGTGATGGGGGAAGGTGCCACCTCTAGAACTCTGAAATGTTTCCTTACCTTTGGGATACAGAGGGATTGGTCCCTGACTTGTGCCTGAGGAAACTGAAATATACTGTGGACTGGGGCCTGTTGTGTCCTGGAAAATTTTATGGAGAGAGGACGTCCACGTTCCTGTTTATGGAGGAGCTAGGGAAGAGCTGCTCATGTCTTTCCTCCCAGTCTGTGGGCCTAGAGATGTGGAGTGTGTGCGCGAGGGACGTGTAGAATGGAGCTGCAGTAGGTCCCACCTCTGCCTGGAGGGGTAAGTGGAAATCTCACCAGAAAGGGGCTGGAGATGAGAAACAGGGGTTTGCAGGGGTAAGGAAGGAGCCACATATGGCCAGTGGGCGTGAGGCTGCGTCTGCCTGGTGGTTGGAACTGGAGAAGAGAGGCTCAGCAGAAAAACTCTGGAGCTCACACAACTCCCTGTGAGAACACAAACTGACTTACAGCCATCTACAGGTCCAGGAAGAGCAAAGCCGCCCAGCCAAGTGGGGACTATCACGTCCCCTCACTGCTCCTGCTTTTTCCACTTCCGCCCTGCAGGGAAGTATGATCTATAGGAGGGAAGAGGTGAACAACGAGAGATTAAGGAGCAGATGGGAGTCTCCTTCCCTGCTACCTGTTAATGGCCTGGACTAGGTCCTAAATGGGGCAAGGGAGAAGATGTCACACTGTGTCAAGCTCAGAGGTTTGATAGTTACATCAGATTAGGCCTTCTTGTTAGCAATGGCAACTGTGCTTGTGTCTTCAAGCAAATGTAAAGGGTCTTACCTAAGAGTGGACAGTGTCTTTGGAGTTTTCATCCAGGGACAAAGGAAGATTACTTCAGTACAATGGAATGACTTTAAGGGACAGCATAAGAGAAGAATAAATTGTGACACGTTTATATCCTGTGTTGTGCTAGTTCAACCTTCTGGTTGTGTCTAGAACAAATGTGGATATAATTGAATGGTTATGGTTTCAAAGACAGCATCACATAGAGAAACATCAAAGATAGAGAGTTCAAGAGAGATTCTATTGGGAATGGACTCAGATCTATTGAAACATCATCAGACTCATGGAACACTTTAGGGCAACATATATTAAACAAATAGCAAGTGCAACTATGAGTTGAGAGCCGGCTGAAAATTGACACTTCCTGGGGAGGATGGTTGCAGAAACACGTGTCCTTCTGCCTTCCAAGCTGTGAGTGGTAGGTGCCTTCAGAATAGGATAGGGCTGTAAATTAGAGGCAGGAGTGGCTCATTTCTGTAGACTTTCCACCTCAGTCACAAAATTGAGTATGGAGCACCCATACTTTAGGAGTAAGAGTGCCTCATACTTTGGAACTTTTCCGCACACCTTTTTCTCCAGCATACATTTCTGTACTTTTTAATTTTATTAGTCTTTTTTTTTTCAGTTACTTTGAATTAGGATGTGAAGACTGATATTAACAGTGATGTTCCTCTTAGACATGATTTACATGACCCTGTTATACAGGGCAAAGGCTTTAGGCTTGTCAGGGGGTGGTAGTGGGTATTTTTGGCTTTTTGAATTCAGGCTACCAAGAGGCTAATTTGCACACATTGAAAGCATCCTGCTCTGCTTGCCCACTCTAGTCCAGGAATTTTACTTTCAGAAAGCCCACTTTTAAGAAATGGAAAATATATGTACATAGAAGAGGGAAAGTACTTCACCTTCTTAGAAATTCCCTATTTTGAAAAGTATTAATAAAACAAGCTACCACCAAAAGCACATAATATGTGTTAGGAACTGTGCTAAGAAGTTTTAAGCATTTTCTCTCTGATGGGATCTTTAAGGTTGTTCTGGCTACATTTTACAAAGGAGGAAATGGAGGTTTAAGAAGGTTAAACCATGTGTCCTCAGTCATAGGACTTGTTTGCCTCTGAGCCTGGAACTGATCCTGTCTTTTTGACTGGATTGCCAGCTCTTAACAGCTATGTTATACAGAGCTAAGCTTTTGAATAAATTATTAATAAGGTGTCAAGACAGGCCATGATGCTGAATACATAGATGGATAATGAGGGATTAAATCAACTGCCTTGGAATGAACTGCATTTTGTTTCCAAATCTGTTATACTTGGCAGGAGTACCAGAAATGGAACAGCTGCCCTACTTACTCTTGTGGTGATCTACCTCACCCCCTGGTTTAATTGTATAACAGAAAGCAGAGAAAGAGATGATTGATCTGGTAACATCAAATCCTTCCTTCTAATACTCAGACCCAGACATCTAAAAAAAATTTGAACATAGCCTTGCGGCTTCTCTGGAAGAAAGCCAGAGAGCAGCAACATTTCGGAGCAAGCAGAGTCCACAGAAGGCTGGTTGCAATGCACTGGCCTGAATACAGTGGCTCCAAACCCAGCAGGAGATCCCCCCTGTGCACTAGGCAGATGGTGGCATCTTCTTCCTGCACAGTGAGGGGAAGGCTGCACCCTGGTGAGGGCTCTTCTCAGGCCATAGGCCTCTGGCAGGATGTCAGTCTCAGTTTCTGTGGTTCCATCTCCTATGTTCCGTTCCTAAGTGGCACTGACATATTTCCACCTAGCAATTACTGCAGGTATTCAGAACTTACTAGCAAATTCAATTCACTAGGAAAAATACAGGTGAAATCCTTAATAATGGTAAATCTATATTTTCTCCCTTACCTTCATTAGAAGAAGACTGGACCCCAGTAAACTGAACTAAACATTTTTATATGTGTTTCTCATGATAAATGTATCTTATTGCATGTAATTAAAAAAATATAAAAACCAGGGCACCTGGGTGGCTCAGTAGGTTAAGCCTCTGCCTTCAGCTCAGGTCATGATCTCAGGGTCCTAGGATCAAACCCTATATCAGGCTCTTTACTCAGCAGGGAGCCTGCTTCTCCCTCTCTCTGCCTGCCTCTCTGCCTACTTCTGATCTCTCTCTGTCAAATAAATAAATAAATTATATATATATATACACACACACACACACACACATATATATATATATCCTATATCTGATCTCTCTCTGTCAAATAAATAAATAAATTATATATATACCTATGCAGAGGGGAGCCTATTCTGATCTCTCTCTGTCAAATAAATAAATTTTATATATATATGTGTATACATATACATATATATATATATACCTATGCAGAGGGGAGCCCAGCCGGCTCAGTCAGTAGAGCACATGACTCTTGATCTCAGGGTCAGTGAGTTCAAGCCCCACAGTGGGCTAAATCTTCCTTAAAAACAAACAAACAAAACACATTTGCAGAAAAATCACTGAAAATCATGCTACCTAGGGGCAAACACTATTTTCGTTTTGATGTATTTTCTTTATATTTTACTTAATAGAAATCATACTGCATAAAGAGGAGTTGGATTGATAAGTTTGTCCTTTAAATCGCACTGAAGCTTTTGAGATAATCTGAATGCTGATGATTTATTTTGAGAAGCTCAAGGATTAAATTCTGGTACTTTTTGGAATCAGGGTATTATTAAAAAGATATAAAAGCAAAATGTAAAAAAATTTCCTTACATATAGAATATTGAAGACCCTCAAATTGCTACATAATACAAATCTTTTAAAAAAATTAATTAAGGGCTTACTTAGCCTTAAAGATTTCAATCTATTTATATATTCCCCACCTCCTGACAAAGTTAGAAAATGTTTTGCAACAGAGATGTAATAATAGATCGAGTCTGTATTATGATTTGTTAAATGATAATGGTTACTTTTATTTTATTTTATTGTAAAGATTTTTTATTTGACAGAGAGAGAGAGCGGGAGCGAGCACAAGAAGGGGATTGCAGGCAGAGGAAGAAGCAGGCTCCTCACTGAGCAGGGAGCCTGATGTGGGACTCTGGGATCATGACCTGACCTGAAGGCAGACACTTTGCCAAATGAGCCACCAAGGCACCTCTGATTAATTTTATTTTAAAAAATACTAAATGTATCTCCTAGGTAACACTCATTACTATAAGGCCATGAATATCTGTGTTGACAATGGAGTGGGAGACACAAAGGTCTTTAAATCTTTCGCTGTGGATTTATAGTACGGATTTCGCCACATGAAGCTGGGAATAAGGTCTTTGTTGCAGTGTTGATTTTCCCACTAATTGTTACTGACTTGACGAATAAGAGATACTGAAAAGGTACTGGAGAACATGAAAAGAGAGCCAGCTTTTCTTGCCAATACGGAATTAGAAGAAGCAACACTTTCTTTTTTCTTTTTTAAAGGTTTTATTTATTTGAGAGAGAGAGAGAGTGAGAGAGAGCATGAGTGGAGAGAAGGTCAGAGGGAGAAGCAGACTCCCCGTGGAGCAGGGAGCCTGATGCGGTACTCGATCCCGGGACTCCAGGATTATGACCTGAGCTGAAGGCAGTTGCTTGACTAACTGAGCCACCCATATGCCCAAAGGAACGTTTTCTCAATATAGAGAAGAAAGTCACAAAAATAAAGGAAGGAACAAGGAACAACCTAATAATGGGTGTTCAAGTATCAGATATTTCATAAAGGATAGTGACTTAATGTTACCCATCCCCATAGAATGGAGCTGATGGGCTTTTTCTGCAAGCTGAAGGGTTTCGTGCACGTAGCAAGGTTTTAATGACAGCTACTGTGTTCTAGGTGCTGTGCTGAGCATGGGTTGTACTGCCATGAGGACTCATACGCGGGGTCGCGTGAAATGAACAGTCTTTAAAAATCACCATTGTCGTAAATAGCAGAAGCAGAAATACACTCAACAGAGATTGTTCCCAGAATTTGGGGTTGCCTGATTTCACACATGAAAATACAGGATGGCCCACCCTACCCAGAAGACTTCTCCACTGAATGATAGCGGGGGCAGAGGAGGAGGAGGAAGAGAGGAGACTGTTTTGGGCAGACAGAAATGCATATTCCAAGGCATCCAGTGTGGGAGGCAGTTTCATGTATACAGAAATCTAAGTTAAAGAAAAGGGAAAAACCAACCAACCAACCAACCAACCTGAGAAACAAAGCCAGGTGGAAAAATTGGGATAAAAATACCTAGTGACATTTTTAAAAAAAATATAGATTACGAATCATCATACAGAAACTTAGTTTTATTCACCCTAGTCCTCTTTTCCTGACAGCAACACCAAGGGTTCTGTTGTGGGCAGACATAGTTACCCTTCTTTACTGGCCAGCCCAAACATAAAATATTCTCTCCAGTAATCTGGTTTTCCTTATTCCCTTGACTTCGAATCTGTTGCTTATTAGTTTATCTGAACATTTTACATTTTAATACATTTAATTGTTGTATCACCTGCATTAATGACTCTCATAAAGGCATCACTTTTTTTTTTTTTTTGGAGTTAGTGTACTTTATTTGTCTGAGCTTTATCCATCTCTACTTTTTGTTGTTTTTTACAAGAACCCTGGTGAGGCTTTCTCTTTCCATATTGACTTGCCCTCCTCATAGTCCCTTCAAGTCCCTTCATGAATGTGGTTCTTCCTTCTATCACACACGAGCACAGCAAAAGATAGACTTAGTCTGGTTTCAATTCCAAACTCCTCACTTACTGTCTGGGTAAACTTGATGGCTTTTACCTGATATCTCTGAGCCTCAGTTTTCCCATCTTTAAAGTGGACCAGTGATACTAGAGACTTATCTCAGAAGGATATTGTATGGATTTAATAATTCCACACAGATGCAAGATTGTTAGCATGATTCCTAAAACATATTAAATACCTAATTAGCTTAAAAATTTTCCCTTAAGATTTCCACAACTTTCTTACTACAGATGTGTTGTGATTTTGTACTGGCTAGGATATTGTGTGCCACTGGGTTTCCAAAGAGGAAAACTTAGCTAATAAAGTGCACAGATTTTTGCTGGCCAGTTAGCATTCAGAGCTCATGAACCTAACTGGGTGGTGTGAGATAGCTCATGGGTTTAAGGAATTCATTGTTTTGCAGTATTAACCTTCCTTAAACATGTAATCTTATACTTGCCCACATTTATATCCACCTGCCTCTCTTCTGCCAGCTCAAACAACCAAACAAACTAAACTTCTCTTATCTTTCCCACTCAAAAAGAAAGCTCATGGGACCTTAATGTCAGCTGTAAATTGGGAATGTCACTGCATACTTCTTCTTCCAAATCATTATTAAAATATTAAATCCTATGTTTCTAGCAGTGGTCTAAAAAACTCTACTGGTTAATTCTATTTCATTTGTCCTTGGCTTCCTACTTTTAATCAGTTTGTTATCTGTGGAAAGGCGGCTTGAAATCCATGATTCATATTGCCTCTTTCTTAGCAAGTTATACAGTGTAGCTCACAACCACCTGATCCAATTAAAAGAAAAGAAAAAAGGCAATAAAAAAGAAAACCAAACCATTTTTATTCTGAGCTGTTGTCAAAGGCCTTTGAAAGTCTTAATAAATTTATCTTCAGTTTTACTTTCATCCACATGCATATCTCCTCTCCAAAATAGTAGGTAATAAATTAGTCCATAGTTCCTATTTTTGAAATTTTACTATATTTCTCTTAATTACTCATATACAAAGTACTCAAGGATTTTACTACATGAGCATAAAACATTGTGAGTCCGGAGTTTGCAGTTATGAGGTATACTCATAGAATCCTTCTTAGGAATGAGGTCACATTGCCAGTTCTTAAGCAAGTTAAAAAAATGTGGTTAACAGCTTCCTAATTTTGGCCTTGAGTTTCTTTAAATTACTGAAGTAAAGGGCAGAATATGTGAATAAGTAATGCGCTAAAGAGAAGAATCAAAAGACTGATACAAATTTAAAATGTAATTAATATTCAAAGAATGAAAATAGAAATAGATTTGTATTGTATCTACCAAATTAATAGAGACGGAAAAAAATAGATTAACCAATTCAGGCAAAAATCCAATGACTACACTTTCTCTTATTTAGGCCTGTGTAAGAACACATTTGAATAACCTTTTGGAAAACAATTTTTGCAATAGTTATACAAATTTGTAATATGTTACAAAGACACAAATTATAGTGCATAGATAACTCCACACCTCTGTCACTTGACTTACTAAACCTTCCTGAAGCATTTCAGGAACTTTGTAAGAGCTCTACACTTGGGTTGGGGAATGCTCATTAATTTAATATCGCACATTAGCACTAGTAGCAAGATACATAGTCAGAAACCATTCCCCCCCCAAAATAATGGCGGCATGTAGGTATAACATTACAGTGCAATGAAAGAACATGAATTGGAAACAGAATATCCAACTGAAAAACAAAACTAAATTAATAATGGAAGAATTTATGTCTTGTACCCTTAAGTTAATGAAATACTGACTTCTTCCTATAAATGAGAATAAATTGTTTGTAGAGCAAAATTTGAATCTGAGAGCTCAGTGTGATTAGTAAAGTTACAAAAGAGTATATACCCACATAGTGAATGATGAATGTAAACTCAGAAGTCCAAGTGAGTGTCTGACACAGAGAGACTCTTTTAGCGGCTCTACAGAAATTCATAATCTCTAGCTTGAAGTCCAGATTGGTTCTAGGGAGTTACTGTGTTTTGTCATTTTGCCAAAGAAGCCAGCTTTGCTCCAGTGCCACATTTGGTTTTCCCTGTGAATCTTGCAAGATTTTATTCTACTTTATCTCAGAGGAACACAGAACTACAATAACTGAAATATTTGTAGGCTTTTGGGAGCTCACATGATTTGGATTTGGTAATTCTCCCCAATGGATGGTATGATTGATATACTTAATGTTTTTGTTTTCATTTTCTATTCTGATGAAGATTTTGTGGTTTCATACTGTCTCACAAAAGGAAAGTCGTCCTTTTAAAATTAGGATTATCTCTGGAGGACCTCTTCTTTCCCTTTTATCATCTAAACCCTTTTCCCAATCCCTCCGGAATCCTGGGTCTTCATTCATCTGAGGCATTTAATAATATGTCTCGATACCAGAGAAATGGTACTGTGTTTTGAGAGAAATGAACTTGAGTTTTAATCTCCAAAGTTTTATAATTTTTGTGGCTAATGGGTATGTTATTTAATTACTCAGATTTATTTTCTCTATTCATGAAATGATTATACAAGGGTGTTGGAAGGAATAAATGTATGAAAGTGTTTTGTAAATAATATAATTTTACATAAATGGATTATTATCAGCAGCATCAACTTCATTTAGGGGACAGAATTTCATTGTCTTTTGCCAAGTGCCACTGTAAAATAAGATATTTAAAAATCTCTTGGTTTTCTGAGGGTTAGAGGTTGTTTTTTAAATTCCAAGTCTCATTTTTTTTCCTTGAACGAATGGCCACAAATGTCTAATAGTTACCTTCTCTAAAATTGAATAGCCATTTGATGGATATCTCAGTTTTGCATCTCTTACCAGACTATTGGAATAAATTGTGGGATATATTTTTCCCTAGAAACAGGATACTCCTTTTTTTTTTTTATAATAGTTGGGTGAAGTCTAAATAAGAGGGAGAGATTGGTTGGTCTGGGTTAAAAACATCAAGATTCTGTATTAGATTTTTGAAAAATCCATAGGAACAAAGCCTGGAAAAGATCAATTAATTAAGTAGTTGATTTTAACAATATGTTGCTTACCTAATTAACATTCATTCTCATATCAAACAAGTGAGCATTGAATATATAAACTGCTAGTTTGTGTCTGTGTTTTGAGACTGTGCAAACACTTACACAGACATCTGACTTAAAAAAAAAAATTGTTTTGAACACCCACCAGGATGAACATCTGTTTTCCATTGACTGCCCTTGTGCTTTTGGTTAAGATGCTGTAACACTGACTTTTTTTTAAAAAAGAGGTGTGACACTGCAATCACTTGACAATTTTAATTATTATAGTAATATCTTCGTGCAAGAGGAAAATTCAGTACTCAAGAAGCGTACTACATGGCAGTTTAATTAAACAGATAGTAAGAATTATTCATGTGGTTTAAATCATCAGGTGGGTGTTTTTTCCAGGAAAGTTACTTTCTCAAGCTTTAATAGTAACTTTCATTTTACTTACCACCTTCCCCAAATTGTGTTTAAACAGTTAACTCCAATAATAAAAATATTCAGGGTAATAATTTTAAAGAACCTTTAAAAGAAACCAATATGTAAGACTGTGTTTCATAAGAATTTTACTATATCTTTATTAGCTCACATCACAGGACTCACCTCCATAGAGCTCCCAACTTAAACTTTTGCTAGGGCTTTAGCTCTTCTGCAGTGATTCTCAACTGGGACCTCACATTAGATTTCCCTGCTGATGCCCAGGCACCATACCAGATCATTTCAGAGTATCCAGGGGTGGGAATCCTGCATCAGTATTTTATTTGCCTCTTCTGAGATGCAGCCTTAGGGAATCTCTTTAGATGAAATTAATCACTGAGTGGGAAGAACTTAGTCTTCAAAAATCATCTCAAATGATTTCTTTCTTTCTTCCCTTTTCCTCCCTCCCTCCTTCCCTTCCCTTTTCCTCCCTCCCTCCCTCCCTTTCTTCCTTCCTTTCTTTCTTTCTTTCTTTCTTTCTTTCTTCCTTTCTTCCTTTCTTCCTTTCTTCCTTTCTTCCTTTCTTCCTTTCTTCCTTTCTTTTCTTTTCTTTTATTTCTTGGTATACAACAAAAAAGCCTGAAGAACTATAAAGATAGTTTAGAAGTAATAAGATCTACTGAGAGCATTAGTTTTTCCTGTTTTGTTTTTGTTTTTATTTAATCTGAAGTAAATGATTCCTTTTCCCTTTTTTATGTGATAAGAACAGAGAAACAACCTTTTCCCTCTTTAAGTCACAGCAATAATAGTAAACATTAGCTCTTAGTGGCTGAACTCTCCCCTCCCCTTTCATCTTTTAGAATTTTTAAATTTTTTAAAAGATTTCATCTATCTATTTGAGAGAGAGCGAGCGAACGAGTGCACACCGGGGGAGAAGGAGGTGGAGAGAGAATCTGAAGCAGACTCTGCACTGAGGACAGAGCCCAGCATGGGGTTCGATCCCACAACCTGGAGATAATGACCTGAACTTTTAAACCAAGAATCAGACACTTAACTGGCTGAGCCACCCAGGCGTCCCCATCTTGTAGAATTTCTCATCACTGGTTTGAGCTGAGCACCTGTGTCTTGCTACTTTTTGCATGTCAAACACCAGGTGCATTTTGTTTGGTATACAGTAGATATCTAAGAAGCAAATGCTGGATAATTGTGTATATCAAGCATTCAACTGGAAGGAATTTTTTTAAAATTTTTATTTATTTATTTTAAGTAATGTCTACATGCAATGTGGGGCTCTAACCCAGGATTCCCAAGATCAAGAGTCACATGCTCTTCCGACTGAGCCAACCAGGCACCCTGAAAGGAGACATTTATAGGTGTTCCAGAGGGCTCTAAATTCTTCCTAGCCTTTGACAGTGTGGTCTTGTCTTCACAGAATATGGGGATGATAAACGTGTCAAGAATACATACATTTACATGACAATTATTTTAACTGAAAAGCTGATTTTGCAAATATGTGTGTATGTTCCTGCACCTATCACTTGATTTTCATAATAATCTGAGGCAAATTTGCCAGAGATTTTTTTTTATTTTATAAGTGGGGAAACCGAGGTTCAGAAAGGTTAAGTAACTAGCCCAGTGACAGGTTAAGTAACTTACCCAGTAATGGTAAATATGGGTCGACAATTTAGGGGTTGAGATTACTATTCCTTTTCTTTTCCCACAACACCTTACAACCCCTTGCAGGGTGAAGGCACATGGATCAAATCTGTAGCTGGCCCAAGGGATGACAGAATCAGAACTCTAAAATACTTCAACAGGTCAGACTGCTGGCCAAGAAAACCCAAAAGATGAAATTTAATAGGGAAAATACAAGGTCTTAAGCTTAGATTATAAAAGGAAATTCTGAAGTGCAGATTTGGGAGGAAAGCAGGGGACCTAGCTTGTTCATGTGAAAAAACCTCTATGATTATGAGATAAGCCTGTGATGAGTGGAAATGCATAAGACAAAGTTTTACAGCATCGTCAAAATTATTGTATGTTCCACAAAATGAGAAGGACCCATGTTCTTCTCTGTGCTGGAAATAAACCATTTAGAATTTGTACTTGTTTTGGCCACCACATTTTAGCAAAATAGTGGCAAATTGATGTTTGTTTGGAGAAAGGTGACCACTGTCACCCACACATTAGCTAGCATCCCCAACATACAGATCACCCTGTACCACCCCCTTCCATTTCAGGATTTTGGGGCAGTTTAATACCTTGAAAAACCTCTATGATGGGGCAGCAGGGTGGCTCAGTTGGTTAAACGTATGCCTTTGGCTCAGGTCATGATCTGAGGGTCCTGGGATCCAGACCTGCATTGGGCTTCTTGCTCAGCGGGGAGCCTGCTTCTCCCTCTGCCTGCTGCTCCCCTGCTTGTGCTCTCTTTCTCTGACAAATAAATTAAACTCTTAGAAAAAAAAAAAGAAAGAAAGAAAGAAAGAAAAGAAACATCTATGAATTCACAAGGGCTTAAATTCTCTTGGGAACTTCTGGTTCTAAGTTTCTGATTCTTGAGATATAAATGATACTATTTTGCCTGGACTATCCTTCTCTATTCTTTGTGGACCCAGCTAGCTCATCTTCTTTTTTTCATTTCCACAGAATCCCACTCACACAAGGATTTTGGGTGCTAAGAGATTTACTGGTAATTTGGGGAGACAATGAAGGTTTATGGAGTAGGAACAATAAAAATTGTAGATTAAAAAGCAAATATTCCCTTTATTAAAAGTCCGTCTTTCCTTCCTTCCTTCCTCCTTCCCTCCCTCCCTCCCTCCATCCTATGTCATCCTGTTTCTGGAAATTTCTTACTGTCTGCTGATATGTTCTTAGCACTCTGTTCTTACTGGCTGTTCTCACTCCCTCTCATTATTTATTTATTTATCTTAAAATTTCTTCATTTTTATTTTTTTTAATTTTTTATAAACATATAATGTATTTTTATCCCCATGGGTACATGGCTGTGAATCGCCAGGTTTACACACTTCACAGCACTAACCATAGCACATACCCTCCCCAATGTCCATTACCCCACCCCCCTCTCCCGATCCCCCTCCCCCCAGCAACCCTCAGTTTGTTTTGTGAGATTGAGAGTCACTTATGGTTTGTCTCCCTCCCGATCCCATCTTGTTTCTTTTCTTCTTTTCCCACCCCCCCAACCCCCCATGTTGCATCTCCACTACTCCCTCTCATTTTTGTCCTTCATTCACTTCCTCTCAGATTTCCTGCAGCAATTCCATATGCTAGAATTCCATATTCCATATTACTACATACACCAATTCACCTTTCTCCATTTCTTACTCTTAATTCAGTTCCAGGCAACCTGGGCATATACAAAGACGACTAAGATGCTCAGTTAAACAAAAGGGCCACTGCAAGATATCTTCCCTAACAGAAGCCATTCTTTCTAGAATAGAATTGTGCAGCTAAGTAGCATTTTATTCCTCTGTTAAACCAAGAAAAATGAAAAGTATGAAAATAGTAGCATCCTAGCCCTTATTTTAACTAATTTAAAATAATTAACTCATTTAAAATTGCTGCTTGAGGGATTCTTCCGCCTTCCCCATCATAATCATATATGAATAGAAACTATTCTTTTTGACCACGGAAAATGCGTATTATGTAAACTCAGTTGTTTTGTCATTATAAACGGATACTGGTAGTTAAGACAATATCAGCTTTAGGTTGGGAAAAGAATAGTGCAGTAGTTGTACAGATAGATTAGATCTAGGACATATCTGTCAAAGACATTTGGAATAGCAGATTATGTGGTCTCTGTCTTGTTATACAAATAAATCAAGGACTTGTTTTCAATATTTAAGCAGTAAAAATAGAATGTTATATATATAAAGCAATTATCACTAAAATATTGTTCAAATTCCAAATATATGACTATATGTGAATATATCTCTATGTAACTACATGTATATGCCAAGTTCATTCATTAGTTCACCACATTTTTAATGAGTAAACATTAATGGCCTTCAGGGACTTTGTTTTCTCTCTAAAGATGGTGGATTTTTTCCCAAAGATGTTAACATATCTGATGAGCACTAAAAGTTTATGAGACATTTGCAATGAAATATGATCTGCAGATTTAGTATTTGTTCAGACCACTTGAAAGATTAGAGGAGACCAACAGTGTCTGTAAGGCAGGGCAACTTTCCCCAGCTCATTTGGGTGTGGGAAGGCACCCTTCAAATAATGACTCAGTCTCTTGGGACAGAGTATAATAAGTACCATATACAATGACTAATACAATTAGTGCTTTAGCTCACCTGATCTACCTCATTATGTTGGTGGTAATACTTGTTCCTTATAACAGAGCAGGAGCAGAGTAAGAAAATTTCCTGAAATCATGTTTTATATTTTAAACTAGATGTTCCATTTAGTAGCACATCTTGTCCAGTCCAACCACAGCCTCTGGACAGGGGAGACAAGACTACATGGAAAAGGAAGACATAAAAAAGAAGAAAAATGAAGACGATTTTACATCGCACATGCCATGATCAGGTGTCATCCTGAAAAGCTTTCATGTATTAACCCACTATTCCTCTCAACAATATTGTCATCTGTAGAAGCCATTTGCAGGCAACCAACTTGAGCCCTGGAAGCCTGAGTAAGGTAGAAGAGCCCACAGCACCCACTGGGCTGAAGGCAAACATGCCCATCAGGCGACCCACCTCAAAATACCCTAAGCCCTAACTGACCAAGGGGCTGCTTACAATAGGCACAGATACCAAAAAAGGAAACTTCCATTCGATCCCATACCTCCTCACCTTCCCCCCTTAACTACAGCACCCCACCTCTGCCTCCCCAAAACAGCCTTTCCTCTGCTGTCTTGCCCCCTGCTCCCCTGCGCTGTACTTGATGAACTTCCGTCTCCTTTGTTCTGCCTCGGGGGAATTCTTTCATGGCCTGCAAGGTACCTCCGACCTCCACCCAAGCAGGCCGCCCCACATCATATCCATTTTACAAATGAGGAAAATGAGGCACAGACAGGACAAGTGATTTTCCAGTGTCACAGGGCTAGTAAATGCTGGGCCTGGGAACTGAGTCCCAGCTGACAGTTTTCAGAGGCCGTGCTATTAACTACTATGTTGTTCTTTCTTTAGAGGGAGTTGTTGTACTGCTGGCTCAGAAGGACTTAAGGTTTATTTCACTAGAAGTGGCACAAAGACTTAGCATAACAAAAGACAGCATATAATTACGTTGGAGAGAAAGGAGAAAGAAGCAAGAGGTGCAAGGAGATAGGCGAAGCAAGGGGGGCTGGTGGAGAAGCTTAATGGAAATGGTCCTTGCTCTCTGTCCTGAAGAAGGGTGAAGCTGCGTTTCGGCCATTTGATTTGGTGAATGTGTTCAGGATGCATTGAAGACGGAGTGCAAAGTGCTTTTGCTATATCATTTCATTAAAGTAAAATTTTCATGAAAATAAAAATCTGAAATTTCATTTGATAAGCAAAAGAACACCTAGAGGTATTTTTTCTGTTTCCCAGATGAGGAAGGAAAAAAAAAAAAGGCTTCCCTTTGTTTCCAGAAGTATCAAGGTTGTGGCCTGAGTCTGGGCCAGGTCGTGTCCTGGATGAGAGGGTGTAGGGGGTGGGGAGGGCAAGGATGCAAGTTTGGGAGGCTGCTATATTGGTCCAGACTTCTCTAAAAATGTGAAAGATTCTTACCCAATGTTGGTGTCTAAATTTTTCTTATATAAGCAGAAAGAATTAGTTTTACATAGCCACAGGTTTAATTCCTTTATTTGTAGAAACTACTGGATTGTGTTTGATGTTAAGTATCCAGGTAAGTAAAAGACTAGTTTCCCAGGCAAAAGCACTTAACAAACTGCTTCAGAATTCAATGCCACTAAAAATCTACCGTAGTAGTGATTAATTGGGGAAGGGCAGTTTTATTTAGTGTAAGAACACAGGCTACGGAGTTAAACTGTTGGGCTGGAATCCTGGCCTCGTCACTCACTACCTGTGTGATGTTGGACACATTACTTACCCTCCGTGCCTCAGTTTTCTCATTTGTACAACGTGGATAATTACAGTATAATTTAAAGGTGTGTATGCATGTGTAGGTGTGTGCAGAATGATTCAATGAGTTGAAGAGTTTGAGCATATGGTAATGACACAGATGTGTTAAGTTCTATCCACCACAATCTCCCCCCCACCCCTGCAACTAAAATGTCAGTTTCAGGGGCAGAAATTTTTGTCTGTTTTGTTCACTGCTATATTCCAGGCCCCTTGCACAGTGTCTGCACATAGTAGTTGCTCAGTAAATATGTGTGACTTGCAAGGGTCACTTTTCAAGATTTTTGCAGCAAATGAATTGGGTAATCAAGCAGCTTATATTTTGTCCAAAACCTATTTCTACTATTAAACATGGGAGAAAAAGAATAAAAGAAATAAAAATCCAATTCCTAGGCATTTTAGGTTTACAAGACAATTTGTATCACAACTAATAAGACAATGAAGAGAGGACATTTTTCTATGACACAAGTCTAGATTTTGTTGCTGGAAATGCTGTTGTCTGAACAATTCACATATGTATGAGAGAAAAGCAAAAATAAAGAAAAAAAGTAAAAACTTAAATACCAGAAAAATGGATGAAGATGGAACACAGTTGCCTCCCTGACTATTTATCCCCATCTTAAGTCCTACGGAATTCAGGACTGAACTGCTCATTTCATTGACTCCTAAGTAACAGTGAGTCAACATATTTGCATAAACACTGCAGTATGTTTGTACCACATTGTCCATTGTTTTCTTTCAAGTATAAATTTCACTGCAATGAACTGTACTCATTAGTGGAGACCATGCAATCAACTTTGTCCCTAGGGAATTCTGAGAAACTAGTCTTCAAGATCAGTCAACAATTTAGAGTACATCTATAGACATTTCACAAAAATGTACTGGGAGATGAAGGCTGAGGTGGGCGCCGGGGGTGGGGGGAGATGCCGAAGAAAAACTCCAGCTCCTAGTAGTTAATTCAATAATATTATGATATAAAATGACCCTTTATCATTTCAGCAGCAAGGGATTTTCTCTTCCAACCTGCGGGAAATTTCCAGGGAGAGGCATTAGAGATACAGGAGAACGTGTGATAACCACAGTGTTTCTTGGCCAGGAAGGAATTTGTTTATCCTTTCAATGTTACCGAGACATACAAGCTCAAACAAGACAAGAAGAGATTGAAGAATACAAAACCAAACACAAACATATATCATATTGGTTTTTTGTCAAAAATGCATATACTGGGACGCCTGGGTGGCTCAGTCGGTTGAGCGGCTGCCTTCGGCTCAGGTCATGATCCCAGCGTCCTGGGATCGAGTCCCACATCGGGCTCCTTGCTCGGCAGGGAGCCTGCTTCTCCCTCTGCCTCTGCCTGTGCTCGCTCTCTCTCCCTCTCTCTCTCTGACAAATAAATAAATAAAATCTTTAAAAAAAAAAATGCATATACTAAGTAAAAACCCAAATGCATTTTAACTTTGGCCAGAACTAAGCTCTTAGCTAACTGAAGTAAAATTGTCATCACTTGACATGGCCCTTCACTCTTAAAGCCTTATTTAGGATGAAAACATCATTAGGGTCATGTTCAAACATATGAAGGGTGTGGGGTGCTTTCTGAAGTTTTGTGTTTCAGAAGCAGAGAAGGAAGCCTGGAGAAAGGCAAAATTACTGTAACAGACACAAATCAAACTTAATCACCCACTCATATAATCGAAAGCCTTTCTGATCTTTTAAGTTCGCCTGTAATATATCCTTGGAGTCTCCTGCCTGTGAAAGGGAAAAGTTGAGAAGGAACCTGATAGCAGCAGCCTATTAAGGTCAGTAACAGTGGAAAGGCTTCATGGAAACCAGCGAAAGCATCTGCTAAAGAGAAAATTGTAAGGGCTCATGTTTCTGCACAGACTGGAATGACCTGGTCATGATATGGTGTCACAATTAATGTTGTTTTTAAGCTTCAGGTGTCTTTAAGGTTCTTGGAGTACAACATGGCTTCCTTCATAAAAAGTTTGACAAATCTGAGTATATGCAGCTGTGTTTTAGTTCAGAAGAATCAACAGGGAATCAACAAGGATGACAAAGTTAATTTTAAGCCGTTAGTTGATGACATTGAGTGCTGCATGTCACATAAATTAGCTGTGAAAAGAAACTGTAGCCTTTGTGGAAACTTTAGTTTTCTCAATGAATTCCGATTTTAAAAATTTTAATTAATTATCGATTGATTGATTTTTAAAAGTAATCTCTATACCCAATGTGGAGCTCGAATGTACAACCTGAGATCAAAGGTCACATGCTCTAACGACTGAGCCAGCCATGTGCACCCCAGTGAATCCTAATTTCAAACTGGAACAGTGAAACAACTTGATTGAAGACTTAGATTTGAACTCAGATTTTCTCATTTTCTAGCTGACAAACTGTGGAAAAGTTACCTTATTTCTCTAAGCTTCAGTTTTCCTCATTTGTAAAATGTGATAGCACAGCTGTGAGAATGAAATAAAGTATTAAAACTTATCTCCCATGTTATAGGTACTCAGATGTTTAAAAAGACAAATTCCAAATTATAATTCTGGAAGCTAGCTTTATCGCACATTATAAGTTTATCTCTATCTGTGAAATGTCTTTTTTTTTTTTAACAGTCCATAAGATGAGTCTTTTTTTGTGGGGGTGGAGGGAGGGCCAAATTCTGAACAATATGAGCATGAAATCATAGCATCCCAAACTTGGGAGACTGTGGTGAAGACAGAGGAGAGACGTTAGAGTTGGGAAGGTTTCCCCCAAAGGTCTGGCATTATTCCAAAAGTATTCTCCATGTAATTTGAAATTCAATAGGAAACCAAGTTTTATTTTATGTTCAACTTTATGTAATTGCCTCTGTTCTGGAGAATGCGAATGGGCTATAACAGAATGAATAGAGGTAGAAATGAAACAAGGTAATTTGAAAAAGTGTTGAGGGCTAAATTTCATTTCATTTCATTTCATAGTTTTATATAAATTTAGAACAAATCTGGCCTGAACTTGGAATGTCATGATTTTAGCAGTTTCTTATTCTATTAGATTCTTCTTCTTCTTATTATTTTTCTGTTTACCTTTTCGTTTGAAAGGTAAAGGCTTTAAACCATCTTATTATATTCCAGATAGAAAAAAGGGAGCAGATTTTTACCTTAGAATAATTGACTGGTTCTATACTTTCAGTTATGAGGCACATTTTATAATTATATACAGTATCAATATATTCACTCTCATTTTTTTCGACTCAGTTTTTTCTTTATCTTACTTGACACCTTATTTCCTTAAGTAAATACTTCAATAAGTATTTACTTACTATGTCTATAAATTAGGACAATTCAAATAAAAACAGCTTATTTGGGTATTGTCATTCTTGTGTGTTAAAACAGGGAAAGGATCCAAGAATATAAAATATCTCACGTAAAGTTTCTCTCCCATTCTCACTTTAAGGGAGAGAAGTCCAATTTACGACTATAGTAACAAGTTAAACATGAATGTAGCAATAGGTATAAATTATGTTAAACTGGTTTTAAAGAAAATAAACTGTTCTTTCCATGAACCTTCACCCATTTGAAGCTTTGAAATATTTAGATAAACTTTTCTCTCTCATTTTCATCTCCCTTTGTTGTCTGACTTTGAGCCAGGACTTGAAGCAGACATATTGTGCTCTTGCGAAAAGCTTGTTCCCACAAGATTGCCAGCCAAATTTTGCAGACTCAAGATGTTTGGAGAGTTTGTATAATCATCACAATTTTTGGACGCCTATCTGAGGTAAACATAAATGCCAAACCTTGAGGGTCTCATTATTAGTGTAAGTATGATCCAATATGAGGTATTTCTGTTCTTGGCTGGTTGATATAAGATAATTATAAGGTTTCTTAATTGAAATTTAATTGGAAATACAAAGTGATACATGTTAGTTTATAAAGCATCACAGTGAGACAATTTGCTCCAGTATACCAGATGAACAGAAAACAAATTAACACATTCTTAGAACTAAGCCACAATTATGTAGAGTAATCGTACCTCTCCAATCTTTAGAAAGATTTTATTTATTGATTGACTGAAACATTTATTTGTTGACACAATTAACACTTTAAAGGGCTATAAGTGAGGCTATTTATTTATTTTTTTTACCTAAAATGTTCCTTCAGTTCCAGTCTCCCCCTAAAAAAACCATAACAAATATCCGAAAGGCATATCCTTTTAAGAAATGTGTCTGTAAATGTTAAAGTATAGGAAACTTTGTTCAGTACTAAATACATTTTTAAAAGATTTATTATTTAAAGAGAGGGAGAAGAGAGCCTGCACATGAGTGTGGGGGGGTGGGGGGGGGAGGGATGCTCTGTGAAGCATCAGAAATCAGGCATCTTCTGTGAAAGCCTGGAGCAGGAGAGAGTCGTAAGTCTGAGGTAATTCAATTATTAAAGTTAATGCTTAAAGGAAGAGGAGCAGAAAGCTTCTAACTTTAAGAAAAGGTTCCAGGGAGTTCTACTTAACTCTCTTTACTATTAAGACAAGTAAAGGGTGATTGACAAGGTTCAATTTCAGTGAAGCCTCTAACTGGTGCTTAAAGTTCTTTAAATCTTGCTGTAAATTACACACCATGCTGCTTATGTGATTATTTATGTGATGCAATAGTAGTTGTATTTTTATGTAGAAAGAATGAGCCTGGATTGTGTGCTGAATTCCTGCTTTTACTTAGTTACCTCCTGAAACACTAATTTTTGGACACTTGACATTCGTATATTCACCCTCTTTTAAGAATAATGACTAAAAGTTTTGACCTTTATTTTGTAGATTTTTGATATGGCTATTATCAGGGAAGATTATAATTTGAAGAGGTGATTATAATTCACTTTGTTTGCCTAAACTTGCTGAGTTTCTCAACAGGAGAGCAATTGGTATTCAGATGGCTTAATTCTTATTGTGCTGCAGTCAGTATTGCAAGATGTTTAACATCCCATCTCATTAAATGCCACAAACATTTCCCCATCCATTGTGATAATGCACAGTGTGATGACACCATACATTTCCAACTGTTCCTTGAAGAGTAGTATATGCATACATACTCCAGCACCTGGCCCCCACCCCCCATCCAACTCTCCCTGCCACCCACCATCACATAAAAACCAGTGGCATAGGATAGGTTTAGTTCTTCAAATCTCAGTTACTATAGACAATTAATGGCAGCTCTGATAGCACAGGAAAACCCATTTAAGCATCAAGAAATCTGGACTTTAGTTTTAATAATGAATCTTTTGGAAAATCATTGAATTCCTTGAACCTCAGTTTGCCTATCTATTAAATGGTAATCAACTTTCTTATATAATAAATTCTCATAAAAATCAAGAGATCTTATATACATTAAAACACTTTTAAAAGTATAAAAACCTATATAAGGAAATATTTTGAATAATCTTTAGCAGTCATTATCTTTGGGTAATGTAATAAATGATAAAAAACTTACATAATGAACATATAAGGTTTTAGACATTGTTCTGGGAATGTAGAATTAAAAGGAGAATAAAGCATATGTCATGTGTGTATCTCTTAAACCACTGAGAAGATAGAATGTATATGGTTAAAAAGATAATAATACAAAGGTAGAGCCAGGCATGATTTAGCAATACATACTAGAGAAGTTTAAGACAGAAAATATGGTCAGTGAAAGATGTGAAAAGCTGAAAATTGTGAAGGAACCATCTCCTCTATTAAAATAATGGAGATTTATGATCTTTTTCATCATAATATACATTAAGGAAGTATCGATATTCTCCATACAGATATTTGTATAGATTGTAGATCTTAGGGATATAAATGATTAAAACTTTCTTCTATAGGAAACACTATCAGATAACTAATTTGCCTGTCAACTTTAATAAAATAGAGGAGTGGTTGAAGAGAGGATATATATGGTAGTCTCAAACACATAGGGCAACAGATAAAATGTCTTCTGACTGACTTTTAGACAGTTTTGTTGCTCTTGGTGTCCTTGTATTCTCTGTCCTTCCTCTGGCTCTGGTCTTGCTCTTATTGGCTTTGATCTCTCCCCTGGAATCAGTCCTAGCCTTTTCCTTGGACTTGGCTTTCCCCGATACGTAGTTTGACCTCAGCTTGAAATCCTGGAAACCCATCTCTTAGGGGTAGTCTTTGACTTCAGGTTTCCTCTTGAAATCTAGTTACTATGCACTCAAGAAAGAGACTGTCTACCTTTGTCTTGTTAAGATGTTAAAAGCCCCTCAGTAATAAAGAGATACCCCGTATGGGAACAACCTGATGAAGCATTTAGTATTCTATACAAGATTATTTGACTATTCAAATATTTATTAACCTGAAAATTTCTCAAATGACATTGTCAGTTGCCAAAACGTGCACTTCTTTTCTTCATTCTTTATTCTCTGATGTGGTGAACCCTTTCCCTCTTTGTTGAAAATGTCCTTCTTTAGCTTTGACATTAAACTCCAGATTCCTCTTTCTTTCTGAATGCTCCTTCTCAGGTGGCACTGGCTTTTTCCCCTCAGCTACCTTAAGTGCAGGGCTTCCCACAAGGCTCTGACATCAGTCTCTGTTTCTCTTGTTTGTATATCCCATGGCCCAGCTATCTCCACACCGGATAGTCGTCTCTAGCGCCAGCCTCCATTTCAGGCCACAGGCAAGACTTTTTATATGAATGCTATACCTATAGCTCAAACTTGAAAATGTGATCAATTTTTCCTTAATATCCAATATAAATCCCTTCCTCCTTTGTCTTTCCTAACTGAATAGTCACTCATTTAGTCATTCAGGCTAAGAATTTTAAGAATCATCTTCATCGGTTCTTTCTTCTTAATTTCCAGTAACTGACCAAATCATCAGAAATATCTTCAAAATGCTCTTTGAATCTGGCCTCTGAATTCTATTGTTGTAGATTTTTTTCTCCCTCAGTTTCTTGCTGGCAACTACCATAACAACCATCTAATTGAATTAATAGCTTCTAGTCTTCTCCCCAGGCAATTAATTTTATTCATTGCTATAGAATTAACATTTTCTTTTAAATTAATTTCATTATGAAAGTAATAAAATACGATTCTAAAAATTAAAACAATAGCAGGGCAGGGGCACCTGGGTGGCTCAGACAGTTAAATGTCTGCCTTCGGCTCTGGTCCTGATCCTGGGATTTAGCTCTGCCCTGGGGTGGGCTCCCTGCTCAGCAGGGAGTCTGCTTCTTACTCTCCCTTTCCTTCAACCCTTTCCCCTACTTGTGCTTTCTCTCTCTCTAATAAATAAATTAATAAATAAATATCAAAGGGAAAAAAACAAACAACAAAACAACAGCAGGGTAGAAAGGAACTGCGAGTCTTCCTCTCTACTTCCCTCAACTCCCAAAGGTATATTCTTCCAGACATCATTCTAAAACATATGCACACGGGTAACCTTCTTGGGTCCCCTCCCTCCTTGGGAGCTTTGTACTATAGCTCAATATACCTTGCCTTGCTGCCCACCAAACAAGTAAACAAACAAACAAAAAATGCACACAAATAGGATTTACATTATTGCCCTCAAGGGTTCAGTGCCTCTGGTGAAATGTCAGGTGTTGGTCAGATTCTTCATTGTGGGTAACCTATTTTGATTCTTTAGAAGCTTTTAGAATTTTCTCTTTCATCTTGAGATTTCATCAAGAATTCTGTAAGTCTTTTAACATATATTCTATCCAATGCTTCTTTGATGTGTCTTTCAATCTAAAGATACCTGTATTTTTTCAGCTAAGACTAATTTTCCCCTATTATTTCCTTCTATAATTTCCTTCCCCTCCATTATCTCTTTCTCTTCATGGTAGTTCTATTGGGTAGATATTGGCCTCTGAGTCTCCTTCTAGTCTCTATCTTTTCCCTCATATTTACTATATCTTCTTCTTTGTCATCTGCATTCTAAGATTCATAACTTTTCCTCCCATACAATTGGTCCTATCTTTTGATTTTTCAGACTATCTACTGGAGTTTTTATTTTTGTCATTTTATCTATTGACTGATCGATTGATCTATTTAAAGATTTTATTTTTAAGTAATCTCTACATCAAACGGGGGGTTCAAACTCACAACCCCAAGGTCAAGAGTCACATGCTCTATCAATTGAGCCAGATAGGCACCACTTTGCCATTCTATTTTAAATTTCGTGGTCTTTTTTCTTTTTCTAAAATTACACATTTTTATTTTATCAGTACTGTATCTTTCTACTGTTGATTAGAAGTAAAAAAATAGAATCTGATTTTAGATTTTTCTTTACATACCTTGGCTTCCTCTTGGGATTGGTCTTATTTGTTCATCTTGATGAAAACAGAGAAGGGAAGCTCTTTCATGCTATTTATTTTCCTGTCACACCTGGTGATTCTTGGTTAGATACTATTTATGAATAAAGACCTAGGATGACTGGTATAAGTAATGTGTTATGTTTCTTCTGAGTAGTAAAGATCTTATTGCCTTGTGGGTTCTTTGTAATAACAGTATGGCTTATGAATAGGAGGATTCCCCTATAAGACCCCTATGCCCAAATTATCAAGTTAGGAAAAGATTCATTCCAGTGATAGAGTGCTTTTCTGTTATACATGCCTTCAGTAGGGCAGTTGTTTCTGTTGACCTGACAGCCAGCACCAGTGTTCATATCTGCCTTTATCTGCACTGTATTAGGAATTCTTTCTATCTATCTATCTATCTATCTATCTTTTTTTTGGTTTTTTGTTTTTGTTTTTGTTTTGTTTTGGTAGGTGTTTTCTAAGTGTGGCCTGAATTTTTGGTTCATGTATATGCTTCCTTTCCTGAGTTTCTTAGGCCAAGTTCATTGGAACTGAGATAGAAGATATGTGTTATGTGGCACCACCCATTATCATACCAAGTCATTCACTCGTTCTGATCTTGGGGCTTTGTTCCAGATTAGAACCTTGGTGCTTTATCATTCCTCTGCTTTAAGATGAATTGCATCCATACCTGGGACATTTTCTCCAGAGATTTGGAGACAGCCTTTTAGTCCCTATAATTTGTTCAGGCAACATAATCATAAGATTCTGATCATTGATTTCAGATTTATCATCATCAACTTAAAAATTATCTAATCTTTTTTTTTAAAGATTGATTTATTTATTTGAGAGGAAGGGGATACGCAGTGGGGAGAGTCAGGGAGAGGAGGAGAGAGAATCCGAGAATCTCAAGCAGACTCCCTGCCGAGCAGGGAGACTGACATGGGGAACGATCTCATGACTCTGAGATCATGACCTGAGCTGAAGTCAAGAGTCAGATGCTTAACAGACTCAGCCACCCAGGACCCCCTATATCTAGTCTTTTTTTTTTTAATATTTTATTTATTTGACAGAGATCACAAGCAGGCAGAGAGGCAGAGAGAGAGAGGAGGAAGCAGGCTCCCCACATAGCAGAGAGCCCGATGCGGGACTCCATCCCAGGACCCTGAGATCATGACCCGAGCTGAAGGCAGAGGCCTAACCCACTGAGCCACCCAGGCACCCCTATATCTAGTCTTTTTAAGTGATGTTTTTTGTTACTCCAAAACAGTCTTATTACCCAATATTCTGACAAACAGTAGAAAAAGAAAAAAAATCATATAGTTCCAAAATTATACATATTCATTTCTATATATCTACATATAGATATATAAATTCACTTCCATAAGCAATCAGTAATACTATAATGTATTATTTTCCTTTGCCTTAAATTAGGGGTATGTGATAAGAGAGAGAAAAATTTAAAAATATGATTTATAGTTTGCACAAGCATTTCCAGGAAGAGAATTCTCTGTTGAAAATATCTTGGTGCCAGATGTTGCCAAGACTTCAGAGGAGGGGAAAACTGCCCTGTCTACAGAGGATAATTTGGAGCTTCTGTTGCAATGCACAAGAGAAGGGAAGGTTGAGAAGTGGAGGCGATTAGGGAGACAGGTGAGAGCGATGGAGAGAGGCAAGGAATGTGGTGAAATCTCACAATGGCATGGTGGTTACTGATGGTTACTGGTGAACATAAATGTCTTAAAATGACAGTACGCTCTCTGGATGATCTGCCCCCTCCTTAGCTCCCTTGTATATAATGTGGAATTTCTGTGATCTCTCACTTGTCTCCTTTCATACCATTTTCTGTGAGGTTCATTAGGCTAATGAATGTGAATGAAAATATTTTAAACGTGGGACTTAAAGAGAGGCTGAATTTTCATATCTGAGTCCACTCAGTGCATCATGGAAGCAGCACGTGCATAAACGGGAGCCCTGCTGGTGAGGAAGGAAGGTAATGGAAGATATCTAGGGTACATTTTAAACTCTCACAGATCATAAACTTGGCAAAAGTAGAAGACAATTATATCTGTATCTTGAGAGGCAGAAACTTCCCATTACTCTCTGCATTGTCTGTCTTCCTCCCCAAATTCTGGATTTACTGAAGTGATGGACCAAACTGTGATACCCTGACACCTGACAGAGCTTTACCCTCAGGGAGTGTTCCATAAATGTTCATCACATGAACAATATATTTCAAATTCATGCAATAGGCATTCAATGACAATATGGGAATAAAAGGGTAGAGGACCTACTTGCGATGAAATATTTTGTGTAGTGGGAAAGTTGAGATTATTGATTAAAATACTGGACTTCTAGTCATTGAGATCTTAATTAACTATCTTCTTTTGTTGCCAGTTACAGGGAATAAATTAGAGTTAGCTGTTGCTACTCTGTTTCTGTCAAATTATATACATTCACTATTCCAGAGAATAAATCGTCATCAAGGACTTGTTCTAATTCTTTGCAGTATGTAATTATTCTTACACAGAACCTGAGGACCACAGCAGGTTGATGAAATAAAATATTGCTAAAATGAATGCCATCTAGACAGGTGGGAAACCTGGCTGAAAAACATAAAATCAGCTTGAAGATTTCATTAAAACCAAAATAAACATTTAAAGCAATATTTTAGGTGAAGAAAGTACATATTTCTTTAAACATTATTTTCACCTATTTAATCTGATGTTTATTTTGAAAAACAAAAATATGAACACTCAATAAGTCTGTATGTAATTATTAGATTTAAAATTGTACCACCTTTATTCAATTTTGTATTTTCTACTGTCCCCTGAGATCTGCCACCAGAGAAGCTGTGGTTGAACTGGATCTTAGATAAGTTTTAAAAATGAAATGTCTCAAAACATTTTTTTATATTAAATGATCATTCTCAAGTTTTCATAAAGCAGATACAACTTTGAAACAGCAATTTACAAGTTTAATTTTTTGGAGGGGAAAATTAGCTATGTCTTTTCCATCTGCATCTAGGTAAGGAGTTCAGTGAGAGTCTGAGGAGGCCATGCCTTTTTTAACTGTAATGTTCTGCTCTCCTTTTTCCTCTGGCTCTCACACTTGTGTTCATACTATGCTGCAGGTTACATGACTGAAGAAAGGAATCTGAGCTCAAAGGGCAGAGAACAATTCTTTTTTTTTTTAAGAACATTTTTAAAAAGATGTTTTTAAAACTTATTTTTATTAGAGAGAGAGAGATCACAAGGAGGCATAGAGGCAGGCAGAGATTGGGGGGGAACAGGCTCCCTGCTGAGCAGAGAGCCCGATGCAGGGCTCTATCCTAGGACCCTGAGATCATGACCTGAGCCGAAGGCAGAGGCTTAACCCACTGAGCCACCCAGGCGCCCCAGAGAGAACAATTCTTAATGGCACTCCTGATTCTTACGCTGGACACTTCCTCCTTATCATTAATCTGGACTCCTCTTCTTACCTCCAATCTTGAGTCCTAGTTCAAACTGTAACCCTGTTGTACCAACCACTCTCCTCTCCCTCCTACTACAGTATCCTGTGTTCTGTACTCTCATTAGAGTTTACTCAGTCCAGGATAACTGACACACAAAAGAATACCTGAGAGTATACCTGTGGTAGCTACTCTTCAGATAGACTAGTGTGTGGAAGGAAATAATAGATTGTTGTTTTAAGTCACTAAGTTTTGGAGTGGTTTGTTATGCACCATTAAATACATAAAGCACCACTTCAAATACATAAACCACGAACAGTTAGGAAGTCTGCCAAACAGCCAGCTTTTGCAGTTGGTAATCACACATACACAACTAACCAGGGGTATGTCCTTGGGTATTTTACTTACATCCATGAGCCTCAGTTTCTCACATGTAAAATGGTGATATAATAATAATAATATAGCCCTATGTTTTAGAGCTCTTGCAAGGACTGGATGAGAGAATGGGTATAAAATCCTTAGAAATATGCCTGACATATACAACACTCTATGAAGTATCAGTCATTATTTCTCTCTTTGACAGAGAATGCATAAATAAGGAAATTCTACTGATGACACAAAATGTATTTTTGCATCTTCGCATCAATATGATTCTTTTGTGAAGCTTACAGACTTGGAATTGGCTCACTTAAAAAATCCTTAAAGCAAACAATGAAGAGTAAAAGGGAGGCTAGAACTGGAAAAATAATTCCCGAGGCAAGTAATTTGCCAGTGAGTAATCTAGAATTTACCTTAACAATTTCAGGGTAAAAGACTTCAGGAATTGGTCATGCTCCTTCATCTATATTATAGGGGTTTTGGGTCTTATAAAAAAGCTATAGGTGAATCAGAAGAAGTTATCAGTCATGGTGCCAACTGGAAAGAGAGGATACACTAAATCCCAGATGACTCATGGAAGATTTCATGAAAGGACTAGATCTAAAGGTGTCAAGGTATAGGAAATCACAAAGGATGATGCATCACCCTGGGGTTGTAAAGCCGCGTTTCCACTCTCAAGCCTACAGAATTGAGGCATAAGGGAGGCAGCAGATTCCTGAACACAGAAGAGAGCCATTTTGAGTGAAGACCTTCCTTGGATGGAGAGAGCCAACATAAGCCCACTGGGAGGAAGCCAGGGGACTAAGTACCTTGAATTCCTCTGACCTGCCATGCTCCCCAGGCTGAACCCAAACAGAACCTGAAGGAATCTGTTGTAGTCCACTCAGTTTAGCTTCTTAGGGCAAGAGTGGGGTGGTGGACAGTGGAAAGAGAATCCATAGGGGTCTATGAAAGAACCAGTCAGAGGATACTGGGGGGATAAAGTGGCAAGAGCAGACTAATGGATCCTCACATTTAAGTACTCATCTTTTCATAACCTTAATACAATTTTGTTGACAGCTTGGACCAAAGGAATATTTTTGAGTTTCTCTTATCCATTAAGAAGACCTAGGGAACCCAAAAGAGGTATTGCCTTCATTTCCTTCTATACCTGACACTCTAAGTCATTAGGAAGCAATCTGTGAGTGTTACTCTTTTCAGCAGTGACTCATGTCACTTCAGGATTGCTGTCAGAGAAGTGAGCGAACAGCTATTTGTTCACAAACAACTGAGACAAATGCCACAACTGGTCAGCAAAGCAGGGGACTCTTGCTTACTAATTTATTTAGTTTGATCTGGGAATGTTTCGTATACGGCTCTCTTGATGGTCTCTAGCACTCAGCCACCCCCAGGTCTGCCTTTTCTCATTTCTTCTTCAACAGTTTCAGACATCATCTGTCTCAAATCCTTCAACCTTTCCTCTTTCTCCAGTTCTCTTTGTTGAACCTTCATTTGCCTCTCTGTAGTGTTTTTTTTTTTTTTAAGATTTTATTTATTTATTTGACAGACAGAGATAACAAGTAGGCAAGAGAGGCAGGCAGGGAGAGAGAGGAGGAAGCAGGCTCTCCGCGGAGCAGAGAGCCCGATGTGGGGCTCGATCCCAGGACCCTGGGATCATGACCCGAGCCGAAAGCAGAGGCTTTAACCCACTGAGCCACCCAGGCGCCCCTCTCTGTAGTGTTTTAATCCCTAACTTCAAGCTTGGTGACCGCTTTCATAGTCTAAGATCTGCTTGCTGTATTTGGCTGACCAAACATAGCCATGCAGGGGAGCGTTTGAGAAATACATGCCAACAGCCTCAGGTCATTTCTAAGAGTCGTCACCCATTATCCCGTGGACATTAACTAGAAGTGATTAGTGCAGGGATGGCATTTTGGGTGAATGCTGGAAGGCAAACTAAGCTGTGTCTCTAATAAATCCATCTGAGGGGTGAGCAGTCTGCCTAGACGAAGGTGAGGCAGGAGGGCACAAGATACATTAGGTAAGGCAAGTGAAAAAGGAGTTATTTGCAATGTGGATAGGAGTGGGAGAGAAGACGAACCAAACTCATCTTTCAGTTTGGATCATAATTTAATTCAATGCAAGTGAGAAAACTGAACATTTTAACTATAGCAAACTGTAATGAAAGACAGGTTTTGGCTGGGTTTGATCTCCTGATTTGTCAAAATGTGAAAGTCAGAAAAACATCAAAAGAAGAGAAGAAACACATATAGGCAGTTGAGGACTTGAGGATGAACCCCCCTCAAGAAACTACTGAGAACACATAGTATATTCTGAACTGGAGGAAGCTAAGAGCTAGTCTTGTGTCCTGAGAAAAATATGCCTTTGTGAGCTCTTGAGGTACGTGTGGGAAGCTGAACTCTGCTGGAAGGCAATGGGCTGCTTCTAAGTCATGTTAGAAGACAGACACACCTTTAAATTCCAAAGAGCTAAAGCCATTTTACATAGTATCCTAGATGAATAAATGTTAAGATTTTAAGATTTACAGATGAAAGGGACTAGGTAAGTATGAAAGTTTTTAATTGGCAATGTAAGTTACAGGTATACATTATCTATTATACAGTGGTAGTAAAATTACTTTGATTTGGAGTAGGATAGACACACCTTGTTAATGGATTCATCATTCTACCTGCATTGGCCTGTTAGGAATTGGAAAAAAAATAATCCAAACACAAGTCTCATACTAGAGTGATTTTACTTGTTGTTTTTCTGTGGACTATCTGCTATTTAACAGAGTGATGGCATCTCTAATTTGAGGTAGCACATTGGCAAGTTCCATTATCCAACAGTTAAACAAATGGATACTTAAAACATATGCCACAATTCCCTCCAATTAAATTTTTTTCTCAAATATTAGGCCCCAGGATAGAAATGAATTGGTCAAGATATTTGTGGAACTGAGTGTATAGATGTATTTCCTATAAATGGAACTGACCTACCCTGAGGTCAGATGGTGCTTTCCTAGAGAACTCCCCTGACAACACACATAACACCCACTCCTCTATAATCACCACACCATATGGTCCCAAAGAATTTTATGGTGAGCTGGCTAGCTGTCATTTTTATTATGCACATTGACTTTTAATGCTATAACAACACTCATCCTATATACGGTCCAAGAATCTATTTGATTTCTTCAATACTGATACTTCCTTCTTAATAGCTGCCTATTTAAAGTTGAAGCTATTTATTCGGTAAAAAACAAAAACAAAAACACCTTATTGCATTGTATGTTACAATGGCCTTTTGTAGAAAAAGTCTATTGGAAACCAGTTGAGCCAACATGTTGCTGGTGTTGTTGGGGCCCATTCTTTCTTTATTTCAGGTAGTGATAATTTGTCCTTGTTCTCAGAGCATGGAATGAGTCCATGTATCAGGATTCTGGCCAACATATGCCAACACATTCTTAATTAAAATGCTGGCCACTACACATAAGAATTAAAAAGTACCATACCAGATTACAAATCATATCCGTTATGTTCTGTGTGGAGTTACTGCTCTGTTCATGAGAGAAAGAGAGAGGCCTTGGTTAACTGGCTTTGATAGAAGTTATAACCCATGGCCTCCCAAACTGCAGCAGTGGAGGGTTTCTACTAATCAAGATGCTGAGGCTTCCTCACAGTGACACTACAGACTGGCGAGATGTATACACAGGGAAGGTTCTCTCATGAGGACCAAGACGTCATTGGCCATGCCCTTCTTTTCCAAGTCTTCCTTTGAGACCAATGGAAGGAAGCAATTCATGGATATTTTCAAGAAATAAATGACTACCATGTCAGATGTTTCTAATGGTAAGCTAGGGTTCACCCAAACTTTGTTGGGGCTCCATTCTGTAAGAAGGACTCTGTGGTCCCCTCTCATTTTTTGGATAGTAAAGTGTAACAGTAAAAAAGTAAAGACTCTGGGCAATTGGACAATTATCATAAGCTGTTCAGGCTTTTGTTTCTTGTTTTTAAAATGGAGATAATAATACTGTAGTTCACTGAACTTAATATACTGCTCATTATAAGACACCATTATTTTATGAGCCATTAAGGAAGAAAAAAACAGTTTATGCAGTCCCAGAAGGCAAATAGCTCAATTAAAATGGCAAAATAAATAGTTCTGACCAAATTTGTGTGTGTACAGGCAATCATATCATGCCTATGGTCTGATGATGATTGTAAAATGCTCTTTTCTGCGCGATGCACTCAGATTATAGACATGTTAAAATGTGACAAAATATATGTCTTAGTGCCCAAGAAATATGGTAATATCTACCTTGTAGGAATAGTGAGTTTATATGTGTAAGAATGTCTGGCATGTGCAAAGTACTCAAGAAATGTTGGCTATTAATATCATTATATTTATTATTACTATTATTATTTTTTATAGAGAGGAGAGATTGAGCACAAGAGGAAGGATGGGAGGGCCAGAGGGAGAATGAAAGAGAGAATCCCAAGGAGGCTCCATGCCCAGAATGGGGCTCCACACAGGGCCTGATCTCAGCACCCCAAAACCATGACCTGAGCCAAAATCAAGTCAGATGCTCAACTGACTGAGCCACCCAGGTTCCCCAATATCTATTATCATTACTAGGAGAATGACAACAACAGTAGTGAGATTTCAATTCTGTAGCTCTAAGGAAAACAAAGAGAAATTATTGTGACTTAAGAACGATAAACAAAGGGTTGAGAAGAATGGAAATGACATCTAGCATAAACTTCCTTCAACATACTGTAATTCTTCACAATGACTGCACAGACATGTCTGATGTAGCTGAATGGTATGGTAAGTTTCTGGTGTTAACTTTAAAAGTCTCCTAATGAGGGCATGACAAAGGTTCTAAATAGGAGTGACTAGGCCTAGCTAAGTGCTTACCCTTGACCAAATCCTCTTATTTGTGATTAATACATTTTCAGTATTTTTCTAGAAAGCTTACTGGTCATGGTGTTTCCTTCATTGTAATAAAATTCATATAATGATGTAGAAAAGTCTTACCTTTTTTTTTTTTTTTTAAAGTAGGCTCCATGCCCAGAGTGAAGCTTAATGTGGGGCTTGAACTCATGACCCTGAGATCAAGACCTGATCTGAAATCAAGAGTTAGACACTTAACCAACTGAGCCAGCCAGGTGCTCCAATGATGTAGAAAATTCTTAATCTTTGCCTGTGGTGGTTCAAGATCCAAAACTGAAACAAATATTTTCTATCTCTTCTCCCTAGCCTTCATCAACTGTATATCTATTGCCCTCTCTATGCATAGGCACAATTGGAATATTCTCTGTTAATGAAATTGGCCTGTGATAACTTGTGGTGGTAAAAATGTTCTAACTACACTGTATATAATGAGTCTTTCATGTAACATCTTGTTTCATTAATATATAAATGTTTGTAAACTTATATGTAGAAGTATATTAGAAAACTCCTATGCTTAACTCACTGACTATATTGTGTATCAACCATCTTTCAAGGTTTCAAATAATATCTTCTTTCATAAAGATATAAGTGTTTGCTGGGGCACCTGGATAGGTTGGTTAGGCATCTGACTCTTGATCTCAGCTCTGATCTTGATCTCACGGTCATGAGTCCAAGTCCTGCACTGGGCTCCATGCTGGGTGTGGAGTTTTCTTAAAAAATGTGTGTGTGTGTGTGTGTGTGTGTGTGTGTGTGTGTGTGTGTGTGAACTTAAATAGGTACAGAATACGACGGCAAAAAATGATTTTGAAGATCTTTCTGGCTTTTTTTAAAAGATTTTATTTATTTATTTGACAGACAGAGATTACTAGTAGGCAGAGAGGCAGGCAGAGAGAGAGAGGAGGAAGCAGACTCCTTGCTGAGCAGAGAGCCCAATGCGGGGCTCCATCCCAGGACCCTGGGATCATGACCTGAGCCGAAGATAGAGGCTTTAGCCCACTGAGACACCCAGGTGCCCCTCTTTCTGGCTTTTAAAGAAAGAACCAATTAACTTCAAATGTAAATTTTCTTTCTCTCTTTCCCTACTTCCTTGCTCCCCCTCTCCCTTCCTTCTTTCTTTCCTTTTCAATTTTTCTGTTCCTTCCTCCCCATCTTCTCACCCTCCTCCTCCTTCTCCTACTTCAAAGATTCTCCTCCAATACTTGGAACTCCTTTCCACCAGACTTGTTTTCTGTTTTTCCATTAGAAATACTTAACCAATTCCAGGAACCAAGGCTAAAAGCTGTCACCTTGGGAAAAAAAATCCTATTCCCTAGGGTATTTTTATTTTAAGTTTTCTAGTCTATATGTGGACCATATAACCACTGATTGGAAAAATGTTTCTGTGGCCTAATTTTCACTCTGCTATTATATAGAACTAGACTTCACTGTTAGAACTCATGATCAACAGAACAAAGTTTCCACTTGGAATTAGTAATGTTTCTGCCAGAACAGACTTTTGATTGGGTTTTACTATCAGTGCTCATGTGACTAGCACTTTACTCCTATTCCAGCAGATATTAAATATGACACTATTTCTTGGCTCAAAGAAATTAAAATTAAACAGGAAAGAATCAGTTCTATTGCTACACATCACTTGAACACATCAACTAGTAGAAAATATTTGCATCTGGGTCAGCATAGTAAGCTGCATCAGGTTTCAGACTTGTAATTGTATTTGCTACAGTTGTATTTATAAAGTAACTCCTTTTAACCTTCAAAAGAATGCACCATAGAAGCAGAGTTCTGGAATTGCTGTAATTATGCCTAAACAGGTTCAGTGATCCGTGATGCGGCACTGCCCCAAGGCAAATGAAGAAACATGTCAAGAAGTTCTGTAAGCAACTCCCCAGAAAAGACTTGAGACATTGAGTAGTTTTGACTGTGAAAGTATCCATCCCACTTCAGAGTCAAATTCTTTCAAAACAACTATTTCACAGTAGTTTGCATAATAGTAAATTAGACTTTCAGAAAGTACATTCTTCTTCTTTTTCTCTTGAGAGCTTTGCTGTATGGTATAATACTTAGTAGGAAGAAAATACAAAATCATAGTCAATTTATCTAGCAGGGGGAAAAGCCTGCATTTGTTACTCCAATTATTTTTAGAGTTTTCTTCCTGCTGAAATTATTGGAATACAAAAACAGGGAGTGGTTAAAGTGTTGGGGAAGCACTTTCAATTGGCTTTAGCAAATATTTAACAAGGAGCCATGAAGTTAACTCGGGAAAATTGCTAAACAATTTAAAAAGCAGCAAGAAAACAATAGTCAGACTTGATTTTTAGAAGGCTTTCCAAGTAGTTGGTAGTCCACAATAAGGCTGACCTTCACAGCTTTGAGGTTTAGGAATAGAATTTGGGGAGATAATTAGTTACAGGAGGGAGGAGTGGAAATGGAAAGAAAATCTTTGGCATTGATTCCCTCCCCTGAGGCTGTGAAGGAACAGAAGGCCAAGTGAGGTAAAAGTTGCTAGACAATGACAACGAGACCAGGGGACAATATTCCAACACCTCATGGCAGCCTGGGTATTGATTCTGACCTTGAGATACAAATTTAAGACTCACTGTCCAAACAGGATCAGAAATACATATTGTATTCCTTATAAATTATGTTTAGCCTATAAAGATGAAGAGTTCCTTCTCTATAAACCTTTTACCAATGCATTGGGAATGCATAACAATACAAAAGAGAGCTGTAGCATGAAGATTTTAAAGAAAGGGAACAGATTCAAAGATTTTTGAGATGGTAGAGTATAGGGAGTATATACTAAATCAATGACAATAAATGATAAAAGCAAACACTTTATAATAATAAATAATACCTTAATATTTGTTAAGCTATTGCTATGTGCTAGCAGAGTTCTAACATTTTCCTTGTGTTAAATGGCTTAACACTCACAATAACACTAGAGGTAAGTAGTTCTATTATTCTCATTTTACTGACAAGGAAACTGAGGCATAGAAAGGTGAAATAACTTGCCACGGTGACTGGACTGATATGTGATAGAGGCAAGATTCACACATTTTTCTTCAGAATCTATATGGTCAGTTACTAAATGCTTTTGCTGTTTGTTCTACAAGCATCTTTTTTTTTTGTAATGCAGAAGCATTTTTTTTTTTTTTATTCTAAAGGGATTTTCTGACCACCTTTATTTCCTGGGAAAATTTATGTTGATGTTTGTTTATTGATTGGTTTTCTTGTTAAATCCAGAAACTTGGCCATGGAGATGTAAATTGAAATGATGAAATCAATTCTTCAGAACAAATGCTACTGTCTGATTGGCTGCTACTATTTCATGACTATATGTGAAAGGCTGTTATAACCAATTCAGATTCTTAACTATAGTAATACTCTATATTTGCCTTGAGTATCAGTTTGCTGCTTTTTTAAAAATCAGTTCGCTTCTTGATTTACTGAGCTATCCATATGAGCAGCATTATGTACAGTAGAACTGGCCTGTCACAGCATCATAGTGTCATGGTTTGGCCAAGAACAGGGGATAGGGAAGTTGCTGTCACTCTGTAATGTTCAAATCATTAAACAACAACTCCACAAAACAGAAGCAATATTGGGGCACCTGGGTGGCTCAGTTGTTAAGCGTCTGCCTTCGGCTCAGTTCATGATCCCAGGGTCCTGGGATCGAGCCCCACGTCGCCTTACATCGGGTTCCCTGCTTGGTGGGAAACCCGTTTTCCCTCTCCCACTCCCCTGCTTGTGTTCCTGCTCTCGCTGTCTCTCTCGCTCTCTGTCAAATAAATAAATAAAACCTTAAAAAAAAAAAACCCACAAAAAACAGAGGCAACATTTCCTGGGTTCATTGGTACAGAGTTATCCCATTTCACTCACTGGTCTATAGAAACAGATTCAATATTTGGATTAATGATGGTCTTTGGTCATTTAAAGCATTGTACAGGCAGAGGTCATTTTTCATGTGGGAATTACAAATGGGTAGACACTGGATAGAAATAAGTTTTGAGAAAGAATGGAAAGGATAGGAAACAGGACTAAAATAGCATGATAGGTCATATAACCTTAATTTATTAACTCACAAAAAGCACCTGTGAGGGGGAATCAGAGATAAGTTTATTTCTTCATTTTCGTGAAAATAAAGGTACTACTCTGCTGTTTAATCTCCTTTGGTTTCTAGTTCAATGGTGTTTTGAAGTCCTAGGGAACACTTTTTATCCTCTGTAAAATATAAAATACTTAGCTTTTCAAGTCAATGCAAATGTACAGAAAAAGAAAAAAAAATTAAAAGACTTAGAAATAAATCAAAGGAAATGATAAAAGAATAAGAAAAATTGGAACCCATAACATTAACTGGTATTGTTTCCTTTGGATTCTGCCCCATTTTACTTTTTCCTATTTGCCAGATGTGATGATATGGGGAAGGTAATTGGGTTGGTGAGATATGCATATGCAACTCTTATTAATCTTCAGATTTTTCACTACTTCTGAAAAGGTACCACGTGTATGTGCATGTTTGCGTGTGTCTAAATGCAGGCATTTTGTCCTAGCAATGAGAGATTCATAAACACATTTTTCTAACCTCTGCAGTCAATAAATTGGGTAGACTATACCATAAAAGATCTTTGGCAGAAGACTGAGTACATATACCATTCTATTAAGAACACCATTAATTTAAAATGAGAAAAATTTTTAAAGCTCTAAAAATAACTAAGACAACTCAGAAAATTGATTGAACTCATGAGGGCAAACACCTAAGAGCCAACTTAGTCAATTAGTATTGCTTGCCACTCATTTTCTAGGTGGTATTTATAGAGTAAATCATGCCATTCATTAGAAACATTGCTGCAGAATGTACCAAATACATAAATGGGATAGTAGAGTAAAAGAGAAAGTCATTATTTTTCAGTAGTATAAAATCAGCATTATTTACATCTGTGTCTCTACTACCCATCTTAAGATGTGAAATGTTGCAAGCACAATGGATGCCCTCTGTGCACTCCTTACTAATTACATTCTCCTTTATCTCAACAGTGATTGTTGTCTGGAATTTAGTATTTGTCATTCTCAGGCATTCTTCTATGCTTTTATCATATCTTTAAGCCTAGAATAAGACTGTTTTGCAATTTTAACTTCATATGGATAAATTTATTAATGCAATCTGTATGCATGTTTTTGCAACATTTTTTAGATTGCTGTTATGTTTGTGAGTTTCAGACATACTGATTCATGAAACTCTAGTTCATTCATTGTATGAATATAAATCACAACTTATCCATTTTCTTTCCTTTTTTTAAGCCTTATTGAGACATAATAGACATATAATGCTGTGTAAGTTTGAAGTGCGCAATGTGATGATTTGATACATCTATATACTGTGAAATGATTACAATAAAATTAGTTAACATATCCAACATCTTACGTGATTATAAGTTTTTTGTGTGTATAGTAAAAACAGTTAAGATCTATTCTCTTAGCAATTTTGAAGTATACAATATGGTGTTGCTTACTGTAATTATGGCTACAATTTCATTAATCAGTTCCCTCAAAGTTATTCAGTTGTAACTGAAAGTTTGTATCCTTTGACCCACATCTCCCATTTCCCCTATCCTCCAGCCCCTGGCAACCACCATTTTATGCTCTGCTTCTGTGAGTTTGTCCTTTTAAAGGTTCAACATATAACTGAAATGATACAGCGTTTGTCTTTCTCTGGCTTATTTCACTTAGGATAATGCCCTTAAGTTCCATCCATGTTGTAAGTGGCCGGATTTCCTTCTTTTTTATAGTTGAACAATATTCCATAGTATATACATGCCACATTTTCTTTATTCATATGACAATGGACACATAGGTTGTGTTAAAATAGCTATTATCAAAAAGACAAGAGATAATGACCACTGGTGAGGATGTAGAGAAAAGGGAACCCTTGTACATACTGGTGGGAATTTAAGTTGGAAGAGATGCTACGGAAAATAGTATGGAGGGCCCTCAAAAAATTAAAAATAGAGCTGCCATATGATCCAGCAATCCCACTTTGGGTATATATCCAAAGCCAATAAAATCACTATGTCAAAGAGGTATCCATTTTCTTTTTGATTAGTATTTTGGTTCTTTACAGTATTTTGAAACAATGCTGTTATGCACATTCTTATATATGTATCCTTGTACACAGGAGCAAAAGTTCCTTTCAGATATATAGCTAGGAGTGAAACTTATTCATTTATTTATTTAATTCATATTTATTGAGCACCTATTATGTGCCAGGCACCATTCTAGGCTCTAGGGATACAACAATAAGAATCAGATGGTAGTCCCTATATTCAAGGGTTTTATATTCTACTTAGGGAGACAATGAAAAAAATTAAACAAGTAAAATGCAGAGTGTATCAGGTAAGTTCTGTGGAGAAAAACAAAATTACTGGAATAGAGAGTAAGGTGGGGAGGACCTGTTCTTTTACATCAAGTAATTTTGGAAGGCCACACTCTGAAGGTGACATTTGAGGAGATATATGAAGAAGATGAAGGATCTAATTCTACATACATCTGGAGGAAGAGTACTTTACATAGAGGGAATAGCATGTGCACAGGCCTGAGACAGGAACACACCTGGCATGTTAGGAGTGCAGCAAGGAATGCACCATTGTGGCTGGAGTGGATCAAACAGGAGCATAGTAGGGGATGAAGTCAGAGAGATGGTGCCTTACCGATATTTATAGGGCCTACAGAGTTTACTCTGAATGAGACAGAAGGTACTGGAAAACTTTGCATTGTGTTGTGATCACAATTTCATTAAAAAGAATCATGCTAGGTGCTAATATAGAGTGTAATGAGCAAGGATGGAAACAAAGAGACAGATTAGGAACTTAATGCAAATATCCCAGGGGAAGATGATGATGGCTTGGTCCAGCCAATGATGAAAGCCTGATTAGTGGAGCTGTTATAAAGTGACCAGATTCTAGATATATTAAAGATTGAGCCAACTGGATTTTGCTGGCTGGACTGGATGATGGGAGATATGAGAAAAAGAGTAACCAGGGATGACTCCAAGGTTTTTCCCTTAGACAGCTGGAAGGAGAATTGCCACTTGTTGACACGGAAAAGATTTAGGAAAGAGAAGGTTTTTGGAGGAGAGGAGAATGAGAGGTTCAGTCTTGGATATATTAAGTTTGATAAACCTATTAGATCTCTAAGGAGAGAGGTCAAGTACGCAATTGGTTATTACATAAAAGTTTAGGGTATGTATACCTTTAACTTTATTGGGTATCACAAAATTGCTTCCCAAATTATTTGTACCTAATTACATTTCACGTTGCCGTAACAATACTTGTGTGGTTGAGTTTTCATACTGATAATCTAATGGTACTATCTGGTATTGCATTGTGACAAAAACAAGCAATACTCCTGGAACTAAGCCATCAGGATCTTCTTCTTATTTTTGTTTTCATTTATTTGAGAGAGAGAGAAAGAGAGAGTGTGCAAGTTGGGGGGGAGTGCAAAGGTAGATGAGATGGGGAAACAGACTCCCTGCTGAGCAGGGAGCCCAATGACATGGGGCTTGATCCTGGATCCTGGAATCATGACCCAAGCCAAAGGCAGACGCTTAACTGACTGAGCCACTCAGGAGCCCCGAGCCATCTGGATCCTAACAAGCACTACGTGTCATAACCTACTGGCTAGTGGTGCAGTTGCCACATTTTCCCAAACCAAGTAGTCAATAATCGGGATATACTGATACCCCTAGGAAGAAAAGTGAATTGGTGGTTTGTTTCTATTTTCTTTTGAGGAGATGAAAATTTCTGTAGACAGCATTGCATAGATTTGGTATAGATAATTCTCTTGTTTTGGATTTGATGATGATCAAAGTCTCACTAATGTAAACTAATAGGAAGCATTGAAGGTACTGGGTTTTGATTTTAATAGCAATGAATTTAATTACTTTTAATCACATATATTGATTGAAACTTTACTAGGCTAATAATGATGACCTAGTCGGCATCTTATGACTAGATAAGTAATAATAAGAGTAATTGTACTTAGAATATTAAATATGCTTGGACTATTGCTGGATTCACTTTTATTGTAATAAGTGGATGTTTAAAAGTGTTTTTCCCCCTTATGAGTATGTACACATTTACCTCACAATACAATTTGAATATGAGGATGGTTTGGACTTCTGCTCCTAAAGTGGGAATAATTTATTTTGTTTGTAGTTACTTGATGGAGAATATCGGCTTTCCCTCATGCCCAAACATTTTTTGGTTTCTGTTGATTGACTTACTTTGCAGTATTAACTTACAGCAAAGAAAGAGAATAACTGTGAATGGCCGTGCTTTGTTTTGTTTTGTTAACATAGAAAAGCACTGTGGAAATTATCAGGATAACATTTTCTTTAAAGATATTTGGAATATGAATTCCAGATGGCAGTTCTGCTCATCTCCATTTCTGGAACTTGTCAGTAAGCCATGCACAACAAGCAAAGCAGCAGTGACAGTGGCTAAATCTTCTCATGGGTCACTCAGTGCCTGATCAGGAATCAGAAGACATGAGTTATATTCCAGTCTCTATGGTTAATTAATAATTTTTCTGTTCCTAGGCAAATAATTTCCTAGTTCTCTTGGTTTCCTTATATTTAAGTGGTTTGAAATATATGGTTGCCATAATAAAATATTTTAAAAACTATAATGTGAAAATATGAGGTCTCATTTTTTTAAAATTTTTTATTTTTTTATAAACATATTTTTATCCCCAGGGGTACATGTCTGTGAATCGCCAGGTTTACACACTTCACAGCACTAACCATAGCACATACCCTCCCCAATGTCCATTACCCCACTCCCTCCCCCCAGCAACCCTCAGTTTGTTTTGTGAGATTAAGAGTCACTTATGGTTTGTCTCCCTCCCAATCCCATCTTGTTTCTTTTCTTCTTTTTCTACCCCCCTAGTCCCCCATGTTGCATCTCCACTTCCTATGAGGTCTCATTTTTATAGTACTAAAGGTAACTTTGAACTAAAATTCTTCATGAATTTTCCTCCAAGTCACAAAAGTTGAGAGTGGAGGGAACAGGCAAGGTGAGTGATGTAAGGGAACATGTTTTTATACTGTTTTAAAGTAGTGCATGACAAATATGAAACACTGGGACATAATCAGAAAAATTAGCGAATTCTGACTTGATTTTATTTAATGTAATAATTCAAATTGTTAACAAATAATTTGTGTGTAATTTGAGTAGTATCTAAATTATATATGACCTCAGTTACTATGCATAAGCTTTCTTCCATCAGCCTTTTTCTCTTTTGTTGAGGTTTTGTTGGAACTATGCAAGAATAAAGAAGGAAAAGGGATTTTTTTCCCCAGTCCTCTTTGTGGTGTAACTGGTATCTATGCCAGTTATATTTGTGGAAGGATGAAGTAAAAAAGCCTTGAAATGATTGGCGTGGCTTCGATCCTACTGTTTTCACCAATCTTCCCTTTAGCTGGGGCCACTTTAAGTTTCACCATGTCCAGGTTCTCAGACCAAGTGGTTTCTTTTTTCTTTTTTTAAAAAGTATCTTATTTATTTATTTATTTGACAGACAGAGATCACAAGTAGGCAGAGAGGCAGATAGAGAGAGAGGGGGAAGCAGGCTCCCTGCTGAGCAGAGAACCCAATGCGGGGCTCCATCCCAGGAACCTGGGATCATGACCCGAGCCAAAGGCAGAGGCTTTAACCCACTGAGCCACCTAGGCACCCCTAAGTGGTTTCTATTTAGGCCAAACTTAAGAAGCTCCAGGCCAGCAGCTTAGTAGCCCAGCCTTGTCAGTCTAACAATTTGTTTCCCTGTTCCGGACCCAGCATTGAAGTCCTGCCTCATTTAATCATACCTGAGTCTCTACTTTTGAACTGTCTCTGTCCTATTGTCCTTTGGAGCAACAGCCTTGCCTTTTCCTTAACTAAACTCTGAAGGGCCGAACTTTCTCCCTGTGTTCCAGACGCTGTATCTGGATGCTGATACCTGCTGCCATATTTTCCTGTGATGCAGGCCTTTTTAAAAAAAATTAATTTCTTTTCAGCATAACAGAATTCATTGTTTATGCACCACACCCAGTGCTCCATGCAATTTGTGCCCTCCTTAATACCCACCATCTGGCTCCCCCAACCTCCCAACCCCCGCCCCTTCAAAACCCTCAGATTGTTTTTCAGAGTCCATAGTCTCTCATGGTTCATCTCCCCTTCCAATTTTCCTCAACTCCCTTCTCCTCTCCATCTCCCTATGTCCTCCTTGTTATTTATTATGCTCCACAAATAAGTGAAACCATATGATAATTGACTCTCTCTGCTTGACTTATTTCAAGTGATGCAGGCCTTTTAGTAAGTCTGGACCTTACCATTGCCTATTGTACCACATCTCACCCCCTTGTCCAATAGCTGCTGACTTCTCAATAACTGAATGAATGTCTCTATGCTTACTAGTCAGCATCCGTTAGGCCTCCGCTTATTGCTTGCTTCGGGTTCCCCTGACATCCCCTGCTCTCTGAGGATCCTGTTACCTGCTTCTGGGACCTTAGTAGGTAGCCTAACAATCAATAGATCCATATAATCTCTGGGTTTAGAGTTCCCTGGACTGACTGAGTCAAGCCAGGCTCTAAAGTGCCCCACGGTAGGATACATTTCATTGAAGGTTTTCTTCTTCGTATGAAGTTTCCTTCAAAGAAGATGATCTCTTTAGACTCTCATGTCTCATGTGGGAAAGGAACTCAGTGTTCCTAGGTATTTGTTATATCTACAAATGCATGAAAGAGAGTACCAAGATCTTTGGAACAGAAATTAAGAAAATCCAGCACACTCCCCTGTCAAAATACAAAGCAAAAAACAAACAAGAACTCCAAAAAGATTAAAAAAAAAAGACCATCTAACTTTAAACAATGGGACATTTCATCAAAGACTTAATTACTCTAGAAGGGCATAATTTGTAATATCTCGTGGACATTGGTCATGAACTTTGGTAGACCAGGAGATGACATGAGGAAACTAGTTAATAATTCTTTGGTTACCAACCAAATTATGCTCCCCCAACCCCAGTAAAAAGAAAGGAGGCAGAAGTATGAATTTGATGTCCCCCCAAATTATTCAATGTTTAAGTGAACTTTAATGTACTAATTATGGTCTGCTCACCTGAATTAATCCTTTGATGTTAAATGGATTTTTGGGGGTCATTTTTGAAAGGGTATGGTATTTTTACTTGCCACGGTGATACATTTGAAAGGGGCTTATTTTGGAGGTAAATGTAAGCAGAGTCATATGCCATATGAGAACCTGTGGAACTGTTTTGAATGACATGTGAAAGTATCACTCATAGAGAATAATTTTGTTCCCAAGATTAGTGGGTTAAAAACAATCTAATCAGAATCCAAAAGAATCATGTAATTTCATTTCCATCATAGACAAAATAATAAGAAAAGTTCTTTATGGAAAAGATACATAAATGCAGAATTTAGGACAGCTTTAATGAAATGAACCCATTAAGAAGTTTTTGACTGCCCCCTGCTGTCAGTTTCTTAAAAGCATATAACAAAATTACTGTAAAAACTGACTTGAGGAATTAGTTGAACAAATTGGTAGGAAAAAAAATTCCCTGCCTTTAATTGCATTACTTTTTAGCCAGTAGTGCTAACGCTTACTTCATGTTTGTGAGCAATAACCTGCCAAACTAAGACACCACCTCTAGCAAAGTGTGTCTTGGTGGATGTAAGGTGAGAGGTCAAGTTCATGGCTTGTGAAATGCTGTATTAATAAGAATGTACCAGCATTGCAATTTTTAGCCAATGATGTCTAGTTTACCATTTTGCCAAATTTCACAATTTTGAATTTACTTTTTAAATACTTCTAGCTTTTTATTTTTTATTATTTTTATTTTTTTTAATTATTTTTATTAACATCATGTATTATTTACCCCAGGGGTACAGATCTGTGATTCATCAGGCTTATACATTTCACAGCACTCACCATAGCACATACCCTCTTCAGTGTCCATAACCCAACCACCCTCTCCCTACCCCCTACAGTTTTTTTTTGTGAGATTAAGAGCCTCTTATGGTTTGTCTCCCTCCCGATCCCATCTTGTTTCATTTTTTCCTCCCCTACCTCAAAACCCCCTGCCCCGCCTCTCAAATTCCTCGTATCAGAGAGCTCATAAGATAATTGTCTTTCTCTGATTAACTTATTTTGCTCAGTGTAAGACCCTCTAGTTCCATCCACATTGTCGCAAATGGCAAGATTTCATTTCTTTTGATGGCTGCATAGTATTCCATTGTATATATATATCACATCTTCTTTATCCATTCATCTGTGATGAAAATCTAGGTTCTTTCCATAGTTTGGCTATTATGGACATTGCTGCTATAAACATTAGGGTGCACATGCCCTTTCGGATCACTACATTTGTATCCTTAGGGTAAATACCCAGTAGTGTGATTGCTGGGTCATAGGGTAGCTCTATTTTCAGCTTTTTGAGGAGCCTCCATGCTGTTTTCCAGAGTGTCTGCACCAGCTTGCATTCCCACCAACAGTGTAGGAGGATTCCCCTTTCTCCGCATCCTTGCCAACATCTGTTGTTTCCTGACTTGTTAATTTTAGCCATTCTGACTGGTGTGAGGCAGTATCTCATTGTGGTTTTGATTTGTATTTTCCTGATGCTGAGTGATGCTGAACTCTTTTTCATGTGTCTGTTGGCCATTTGGATGTCTTTGCAGAACTGTCTGTTCATGTCTTCTGCCCATTTCTTGATTGGATTATTTGTTCTTTGGGTGTTGAGTTTGATAAGTTCTTTATAGATTTTGGATACTAGCCCTTTATCTGATATGTCATTTTGAATTTACTTTTTAATATTTATTTAACCCAGGTAAAACACCCTTCATTAATAAAAGCAAAACTTTAAAATTAAATAAATGTATGGCTTATTTTTATAGTATAATCCAGCTTGCAATGTTATTTTCATTTTAGCATGTAAAATTAAGAAATGAGAAATAATAAAAATAATAGGTAATACTAATGCTGCAGTCAAGAGCTGCAAGGCACTGTTTTATTTTTTTCACACATTATTTTAATCATCATAAAGTTGAATGAGGTAGGCGTTATTTTAATTCCCATTACATAGATGAAGAAACTAAGTCACAAAGAAACTTGCCTCCGTGACACAACTGGTAAAAGGCGGAGTCATGATTGGGAACCCTGCAGTCTGACTCCCAGGTCACGCCTCTTAACCTTTTTGCACAGAAAATATGGAATTTGCAGTTAAGGAGGGAGAACTCCAGATATAAGAATGGTCATGGTTGTTTAATATGTATATTGACTCCAGCTAACCGCTTGCTCACGTAATTATTGTTGTTATTATTATTATTATTATTTTTTGCTATACCCATGCTGTAGTGGCCAGAGCCTTTGTATAAGAAACAGACCTGTATTGTTTCAGTTTGGTTTTTCTTTATTGTTTCAGTTTGGTTTATCTTTATGTGTTTCCTTGGTTGCATCACATTGAAGGTATGTGGGTGTGCTTTTTTCAGTGACTATGTGGCCACCTAGCTCAGCCCCTAGATCAGAGTATATATTTGGGGGTTAATCTTGTGGTTGGCCTCTGTGCACCTGTGCCTTTCATCTCTGTACTGCCAGACAACGTCCAGTTTTAACCACACTTTCAACCACCTTCAGCACCTCATATTCAAATGATGCACACATTTTCACAGTATTTTGAATGGATCAGTTGCATATTTTGTTTCCTTGGATGCTATTAATTCCAGAGTCCTATTTAATAACCCATTTGTGTTCCTCTATCCCTGTCTGGTCCTTTGCCTTCCCCTTAGAAGCACATGGTTCATGATAACAGATGCATCCCACCAATGATAACTAGCACAACTAGTATTTGCAATTCTGGGATGCTTTTGCCTTGCAGGTATTTGAAAACACCACTTCAGGCCCCAGTGGGCCAACTCTACAGGAAATCTCTTCTCATCCAACATTAGAGTAAAACCAAAAGTCAACACAAATCATTTGCTATTCATAACAAAAAATTCTTACCTGACTTGAGGAGTTGGGTTTCCAGTGACTCTACACTCCAAGTAAACTCTGCTTCCTTCTGCCACTTCTTGGCTCCGAAGCTTCTGGATGAACCGTGGAGCTGTGGGGAAGTGGAATGCATTCTGGGGCTGTGGGTGAGAGATGTTACTGCATGGCACTGCCTTGTCCTGGTCTGCCTGGTAGCAATGCCGGGCTTCGGGTAACTTGACCTCTGCTTCCGTCTCCTGTTGGTCTCCAGTGGGGCTCTGGCTGGCTGAGGCACTCACCAGGGCTGACCGCTGATTTTTAGGAGACAAGTAGCCACTGTCTGGTGACGAGGACTCCCCATTCGGGCTTCTATTTCTTGGCTTTGCAGCTTCTTTAAATATGGATGTCAGCTCTTCGATGAGATTAGCTGCCTTGTCGCATAGCTGGCTCTTTGGGCCAGTCTTACCTTGATATGCTGGTTTGGGCTTCACACTTGTGTTGGGAGTTTTTGCACCACGCTTTTCAGCCTTTCGGAGGCTCCGGATATAGCTGGGGCTGGCAAGCAGGGGTGATTTGGTGGGTTTCCTCTTTGAAGCAGGTGAAGAGATACGGTCAGTTTGTTCTGGTAGTGGTTGGACAGGTGTTGATCTGTTATCATGAGGTCTTCCTAAGGTGGATGGCTCATCAAATTTGGTCTCCTTACGGGAAGGATTTTCACAGACACTTACAGGAGAGGTGTTGAAAATCTGTGAGATCTCCTGTTCTGAGTCAAAATCTTCCGTTTCAGAGCTGGCTATAGCTCTCCGGGCTAGGTCAAGACTCTTGTTTATCTCTTCCTGGCTGAGAAAAGCAGATAGCTCAGGGAAGAAGTCAGCATTCTTGCTTTCTTCCTGCATGTCTGATAGGGAATCATAGAACGAGTCATGGGAGGAAGTCTCTGACATAGTTCAATAGTCTTCATATACTTTTTGTTTGCTCTCAACAGGAAGGCCAGAGGCACTGGAAACCAATTTACTTCTTGTGTTCTGAAAGACAATATAGAGAGAGTCGCCATTAGTACTAATGGGTATGTGTGTATATGTGTGTGTTATCACAGTACTATTAATTTACAGCTTGGGAGAAACATTAAAGTGAACAAATGGAAAAATCATTTTTCTCTATTCTTCAAGTTGGAAGAAACATCAAGTATACTTGTGTTTATTATCTCATTTTAATTTAATATTTTCCCTGGGAGTGAATATTAAGTATTTTACTAACCAGCGCAGAATAATCCAAAAAGAAAATATCTGCATTAGGCATTAAGAGTACAGTAGGACATTCTGCACTTTTATGTGCCATTTTCCCTCAAGATCAAAGCTTATTGAAGCTCAAAATCCAGAAATGTGGGTGGGAGCTTGGAAGTTTATGAAGGTGAAAGGAGAGACCACATACTAGTGTTCTAGTAGTTGTGGTTCTCGGTGGGAAGCCAAATCTGTGGACTGGTAGTCAAAAGTTTGGAGCTTGTTTCTGGCCACAGCAAAAGAAGGAAAAAAAAGGCAAAGTCATGGGAAATATAATAAGTGTCAAAATAAACATTCATGCAAGATTTCATTTAACTACTTAATGAGGAAACTGGTAAGATGTACAACTATTTCAAAGCAGGTTCTAAAGTAAATGAATATATATGTATTTAAGTATAATATATATGTACATATGTAGTTATGTAAGTATATACACAGACAATCAAGAATGCTAAAATGAATTTACTAATAAATTTGAAACAGGTTAATATATAGAGAGCAATAAAATGTAATATTTGGAGTCATTTCTATGGAGTACAAACTTAACAGTATTTCTACTGGAAAAAATTTATTTGTGTATCTGTGCTCAAGTATACTTTGCATTGCTATTAGATTTCTACAATTTACAAAGGTATAAAATTGCCTAATAAAAGACAGAATCAGATGACCCTGGAAGGTCTACCAGACCCCACCCAGTATCCCATTGGAAAAACATCAGTTCTCCATTGCTTATTTCAAAGTCTTTCATAGTTTGTCCTGAGAAGGCAGATTGGTTTCTCCCAGAACAGAGTCCTTAATTACATTTGACCCTTCAGTCAGCAAACATGGTAGATGTTTTAGAAGTCAAGGTCAAGGTCAACTCTTAAAATGTGTGAGGATATAAATCACCAGGCAGCATTAATTCAGAAGACATGAAAACTGGAAGAGAGAGATGCTTGGCCCAAAAGTATGTTTATATACTGAAGGTAAAACAGACTGTATTTCCATTTCTTACAACATATATTTTTCTTTGGAAGAGAGGCTATTGGTCTATTTGTTTTTGGCCTTAGAGAAATTAATTTTTTGTATTGAACTCAGTGTGAGAGGAAAATTGAGAAATATACTTTTAAGAGATTGTATTTATTTTTTCAAGAGAGAAAGAGAGAGCAAGCAAGAGAGAACACACAAGTTGGGGGAGGTGGGGAGGACCAGAGGGAGAAGCAGACTCCCCAGTGAGCAGGGAGCCTGACATGGGGCTTGATTCCAGGACCCTGGGATCATGACCTGAGCCAAAGGCAGCCACTTAACTGACTGAGCCACCCAGGCTCCTGGGAAGTATAGTTTTGAAAAAGACAGGTTTCTGCCTTCATGGAACTTAGTCTATGGGTGATATAAATAAGTAATAAGCATATATATAATTTAGTATGTTGAGTGCTATGGTAAGAAAACAAAGTGCTATGTTAGCACCTAGAAGGGATAACAGTGTTAGGATCAAGAAAAATTTTATGGAAGTTGAAGCCTATAGGATGATATGTGAAGGAGGAGGAAGAGTTAGGCAGGTAAAGAGGACACTGGCAGAAGCACAGACAAAGTTTTGGATCCTAGGGAGAGTACTGGCAGACTCAGGTAACTTAGAGAGGTTTAGTGAAACAGAAATGTATCTGGAGATGGGGAAAATCACCAGAGAAAAAGTTAGAAAGCAGGAGTAGGGTCAAAGGGCCTGGAACCATGTGAAGAACTTGAATTTTATCTTAGGTGCAGCTAGAGGACAAAGAAGACTGTTAAGTATGTGAGAAACATCACCAGAGTTGTGTTTTATTTTTTTGCTATTTAAAAAAGTTTTTATTTATTTATTTGAGAGAGAGAGAGCAAGAGAGTGAGAGAGTGAGCATGAGCAGGGGGAGGGGCAGCAGGAGAGGGTCAAAGAGACTCCCTGCTGAGCTGGGGACTTGGGGCTTGATCCTAGGACCCTGAGATCATGACCTGAGCCAAAGGTAGATACTTACCAACTGAGCCACCCAGGTGCTCCAGAGTTGCATTTTAGAAAGATAACTGATTGTAGCCCAGCTCAGGAGCTGAGTCAGAGGAAGAAGAAGGCAAGATGAAAGAAGAAAGTCAGTGGGAAGGCTTGTGTTCTATTCTTGGGGTTGTGTATATTTATCATTGCTTTATCTTTGGGTCCTCATCATCTGAGCCTTCTTATTAGTTCTGGATAATTACTCATGTTATGTGCCTCAGTGAGAAACTAAACTTACTTATCATAATGGAATGTGGAATCTCCAAATATTTGCTTTCCCAGCCCCTTGGAGCCTGGGGACAAGTCTTGGCATTGGCACATGGCAGTTATATGCGACCATCTTTGGCCTTTGAAGCAGGTTCCATGGAGAAAGCATTTTTTTTCTGGTCGTAGCAAAGATGTAGCAGCATGGAGTATGAGGGGCAGCAGCGGTGGCTGTGCAGAGGTGGGAGGTGGAAGCTGTGCCGTGGGCTATTGAGCTGTCATGGCAGTGGTAGTCACACATGAGCCTTTTCTTGGCCTTTTGGTCTTGCCTCCAGCATACACTCTGGGCCTCATTCTGTGAATTGCTATAACTCCTACCAATAATTCGCTTTGCACTCAAGTTGATCAAAGAATATTTCTGTCATTTGCCACTAAGGAACACAACTGATAGTAGATGAAAAAAATATGACAGAAGCCTGAATAAGTGACATTGGGATGGACAACAGTAGACAAGAGATAGAAGCTAGGACAGAAATCTTTGACTGAGTAATTGAAGAGATGATGCAGAGACAGGATTATAGATTTCTTATTCCAACAGTGGGATGGAAGGTGCCATTAACTCACATGCCACAAGTGGGGGGACGAGTTTTTAGAAAAAAATCTTAATTTTGATTTACACCTTCTGCAACTGGGAACTGGTATTGATGTCTGAAGGCAATTTGAGATACTGGTCCAGAGTACATGAGTAAAGAGAACAAAACTTGATTGGGAATTATTAACCCATGGGTAGCAATGTAATACAAGATGGTGAATAAGATCATCAAGGAAGAGAGAGAGAGAGAAAAAAAGGAAACAGTACTCTAGAGGTTTGGGGGAAAAGCAGAGACTGGGATGTTATGGAAGCTGGGCAAGGAAATGTCTCATGAAGGAGGAAGTATCCTTTTGATTTGGCAACTGGGAACATTTAGCACCATTACCAATAGCAATTTTGGTGTATGTGACAAAGATTGAAGCCAGATTCAAGATATGCTGAGAGGGGCACCTGGGTGGCTCCGTGGGTTAAGTCTCTGCCTTCAGCTCAGGTCATGATCTCAGGGTCCTGGGATGGAGCCCCATATCGGGCTCTCTGCTCAGCAGCTTCTCCCTCTGTCTGCCTGCCTCTTTGCCTGCTTCTGCCTACTTGTGATTCCTCTCTCTGTCAAATAAATAATTAAAATTTATATAAAAAAAAGATATGCTGAGAAATTACGAAAGGAAAGAAAATATAGATTGCACATGCTATTGACTATTTTGAGAAGTTTATAGAAAGGAGGAGAGGCAGAGGTAGTTGGTGGACAAAAGTATAAATTTCTGGTGGGTTTATTTGTTTACAGTGTGGCTCAGGAATGTGTTTCAGTGCTAATGGAATTAGACAGTAGAGAGGGAGAAGCAGAAGATCCATGTAAAAAAGTGAGGAGGATGAATAGACAGGTCTTCCAGGATGTGAGATTAAATGAGTTACTATGGTACAAACAACTTTGGGTTGGAAAGGAACAGTTCTCGCATTGTCAAAGGAGAGAAATAATTAAAGTGTGTGTGCCTGTGTGTGTATGTGTGAGAAAGAAGGGGTAAGGGGGAATCTGCATAAATTTGTTATTGAAAGAAAGGGGAGGTCCTATCTTGAGATTTCTGAGGATTTGGAAGTTTTTGAGGACAGAAGACAATTTGAAATAGCTGATGTAGAGAAAGGAAAAATTTCCTTAAGAAGGATTTATGGGCAGGGCCCCTGGGTGGCTTAGTTGGTTAAGCACCTGCCTTCAGCTCAGATCATGATCTTGGGTCCTGGAATAGATCCCTGCACTGGGCTTCCTGCTCAGTGGGAATCTGCTTCACCCTCTCCCTCTGTCATGTCCTCTGCCCCAACTTGGGCATGCATGCTCTCTCTCTCTCAAATAAATAAATAAAATCTTAAAAAAAAAAAAAAGGAAAAAAAAAGATTTGTGGGCAGAGGTGAGAACTTAGTTGAAGTTAAATGTGATGTATTTGTAGTATCATTAATCAGTGTGATTGCACACTTCTCTTCACCAGAGCTCAGCCGTCCAGGTGAAGATGTGGAGATAAGATGTTCTAGGTTTTGACACACAGGTAAGATGGAAGGGAAATGGACAAGGTTATTGAGAATATCAGCAAGATGGGGGGTAGATTCTAAAATCTATGCTGGATCTGGATTCATGGGTAGGAGTTTGATTATAAAGAGCTTCAGGGACTGAAGGCTCAATGAAATTAAAGGGGAGGTATAGTGGAAATGGCTGAATGAGAGATCTGGAAGGATGTACTGAGATAGTGAGATGTTTGAATTGATTATTTCAGAGGCAGAGCCTTTTGATTCCTGACTACACTTAGAATGTGGCCATGTGAATGTCTTTGTCTTTGAAGAACAACGAGAGAGTTTAGTAGCTGCAACAGAGACTTTATGATCGACAAAACCTAAAATATTTATCCAGACTTTTACAGGAAAAGTTTGACAGCTGGAGAACATCAGCTACCTAATAACTTCATCTAGCATGAGCACTACTAATAGTAATCCTGATAATGATAATGGTTAACAACATACTGTTCACTGAGGCAGGCATTGTGTCAAGCGCCATTAAGTCGATGATTTCATTTAAAATTCTCACAACAGGCCCCAGTTTACAAAGAAGGAAAGTGAGGCAGAAAATGTGAATAGAAGAGCCAAAATTCAAATCCAGACGACTTCAGAACTTATTATCTTAACCATAGACTTAACAACAATATATTATAGTTTCCACAACCAAGAGTCCTAAGCAATATATCAAGCTAATAAAATTTTGGATCAGTTTTCTGCTATTTCTGCTAATATCAGAGTTCTGCTATTAATTTAACTATACTTAGTGCAAAGTGAACATAATAGGATAAATTTCAAAACTTCATAAAAAAATTATATGAGGAAGCTTAAAGCTAACTTCTGAATGATGAAACACTTTTTAGTTCATTTTTTAAAACAGGGAGTGTTTGCCGGAGGCAGATTAAACCACCTGCTTATTAACTTATATTTTGGTTTTAAAGAGGTGCCATCTGACAGGATCCAGTTGTGAGGATTAGGTGTAGCTTAAAAACTGCTTATACAGTGAAAAAGAAAATAATAGTTCTATAGCATATATGGTTTGGGTTTAATTTGCAATCCAGTTATTGCTGCTAGAACATGCACATGGTCTAGGGAAAATGCTCATTCAACGTGGATGAACAAGGGAGGTTTCCAGGTGGCCCAAACTCACGGGAAAATCATGCTTCAGAGATTTTCATGTCAGTCAACAGCCCACAATTAAAATGCTGTAATCAAAAGAAATATAATTACAAACATCTCCATTATTTCCCTAAAATTTAATGTTTTATTTCAAACAGAGCTTTTGGTAATTCTATGCTGGTGTAATAGACACAGAAAGTGAAATACAGTGAAAAGAACTAATTATACTGTCTTTAATGAATAAAGAAGTGAGATAAACATTATCAAGTTCCATTAAACATTAACAAGTTCCAATTTAGCAGGTAGAATTGAAAGATTTTTGAAATTCTGAGGAATAAAATATTTCCTTACATCTTTAAATTTTCTCTGTCCCCTGTCTCCGTCCTCGGAAGAAATTTGAATTGCTTGGAAATTCTCCTTTTCATCTTTTTCCCTTTTGTACATTCTTCATCCATTATTAATAATTTGACATTAAACTCTGATAAACCAGAGCCATTTTCTAATTTTTTGAAATTTGCATAGGCCTAGCTTCTTCCCCATGGGAGAAATGGCTCTTTGTTGGCCCTGCGTGTTTTATAATTTACTCTTTGTTTTTCTGTTTCAAACTCCAGTTTATCCTTAAAAACAGTATGTAATTTCACTTCCTTTTGGTGCTTTCTGATTCCCCAGTCAGTGTAATTCTCTCTTTCTTCCAAACATGACACTTTGCATAGCATTCTCCTATAACATTCATCTTACTGAATTACTAATATGAGTTAGACAACTCTTCATCCATTAGACTGTGAACTGCTTGAAAGAGACGTAACTGACAGTCTTTGAATGGCTAATACTTGGCACAGTGTCTGGGTCATGGCAGATGATGGAGAGAAACTGCCTGGTACTTGAAACATGGATTGAACCCTAACTAGGATTTGATGGGAAATAGAGCCATACAAACAAAGACATGAGGCACAAATGTCTCATTCCCTGCTTGCTCTCAGCCATTCAGACCTCACTGCAGCATTTCTCTGGGACCTGCTGTCCTCAGTGGAACGTTGTTCTGCTCTTTACCCTGCTGTTTCATCTGTCTTACCAATAGTTACTCATCCCCTGGGTTCTGTTTTCTAGTAAGAACTTGATAAAGTAACCAGTGCTATATATTAATAGCTGTTAATGTGGAAAATATAAAATGCACATTACATGCTCATTTCACTAATACAAGACAGTGGTAGGTCTGACACTGCATTAATAAAAACCTTATCTATAAAGACATCAATTTTTATGTTTCTCAGTACCTGCCAAGAAAGTTTCTTATGAAAAAATTCAGAACCAGAAAAACATTTATTTTGTTTTCTTGGCATTCCTACTATTAGACAATCACAATTTTGTAACCTTTGATGATGCTCCTTGGCATGATGTTACCAAGCTCAGAGTTAAATTTTGAATCATAGAAATATGAATATCTTTAGTCCCCCTTGCCCTTTTTTTTTTTTTTTTTAGCTCTCTTTCTATCTTTACTTATTCAGTCAGCATATTTTTTGTTGAGTGCCTACTGTATTAGGCTCCTTTTCTACAGGTTGGGGACTTAGCTGTAAGGCTCCTCTGCCCTAAGGAGTTAACGTACTAAAGGAGAAAAGGCAAAAGTAGGAAATTGAGATAACGTCAGGTTCTCAATTTGGTCTTAAATCTTTTAATTGATTTTGGACAACTGCATTGCTCTTTTATTGCATGCAGTCTCAAATTATATTTGAAAGTTAAGGTACAAATGAAACAAAACAAAATAAAACAAACCAATAAATGCAATACGATGTATAGTTGTATGTTAATATTGGTGTTTTTCAGACCTGTTATGGAAGGCATGCTGCTGGCGGGAGGGTGGCACTCATAGGAGGAGGATACCCTCAGGCTTGCTGTGCTTTAGGTTCTTTCAATTTGTACCACGCAGGGAGCTGCAGGTATCCTCATGGTGCTCTGAAGGCAAATTCTTCTAGGTGAACTCTGACATTTATGCATGACATTTATGTCAAACTTAAGGAAATACTTGGTGAAGCAAGGTTTAGGAAGGTTAGCAAATATTATGAGGCATTACAGAATTCCTTCCACCTTGAACTTCAGTGACAGCTTATCAGCATCTTGACTTTCCCAAGCAAGTATTGCTTTCTATTGAAAACGTCCATGGTCACCTATTTTGTTAAACCCCTGTGGCATATTTCATTCATTCTAAGGAATTTGATGCTACTTAATTTATAGATTATTTCTCAGTGTAATTTTATGGTTTACAGCTTTTCCCTGAGTTAATATCATTTGAATTCTGTCAGACTCTCAAGACCTACTATGAAATATGAATTTTCATTGAACTTTTAAAATTTCATTTGTCTATCACACATTTTAACACAAGCAATTTTATCATCTTAAATTGTCTTGGAATTACTTTCCTAGTATTTGGGAAAATATTTATTGTTGAGTTCCTGAACATAAATATAAATATATATGATTTACAACATACACGAATGTATAAAAATAGAAAAGAGAAAAGAGACAAATTTAGAAATTATAAATAACATTTGTTTTTTGAGTTGCTGACTTTTGGGGATAATTATGTGAAAACCAGATCTATGGTAACTAGGATAATCCTCTTTTTTGCCAGCAAAAAAATTCTTGTGGGACACCCCCTGCAGGATCCCTGTGAGGCAAGGCACTCTAGGCTATTGACAGTAAAGATCTCCCTGGCTAGAGAGGAGGAAGACTTGGCATATGTATGAGAAACAGCAGAGTCTAGTAGAAAGAATTCAATTACAAACAATACAAGCCAGCCTTGAGAATTTCCTATACAACAGCTTCCGAGTGTTGCACATTGCCTACTTTCACAGAATGAACTATCTGATCCTCAGAATAATTGATGGGGTCATCATTATTTTTCTTCTTATTTTTATGATTTCTGCACCCAAAACTTCAGCATAAAAACATTCAATTATTTGGCTAAAGGCGAGCTGTCAGGAAATGGCAGTTTTAGTGTTGAAACCTGTATTTAACCACAAAGTTTCCTTTTTCTGTTGGGGATATTATGGCTATTTACTTTAAGAATTTAGATAAGGGGAGAACATATGCAATCTGTTTATGCAATTCCTTGTAGAGACGTAGACAAGCTACCGTGATTTTGAAAGAAAAACTGTCTGATGCTAGAAAAAGACTGACAGGCACTAAGGGTCACTCAGTATCTCATACCACATGAGCCAGGTACTTTATTTATTTAGAGAAGGAGAGAGTGTGTGACAGGGGAGAGGGGAGGTGGGAAAGGTCAGAAGGAGAGGAAGAGACAGAATCTTAGGTAGGCTCCATGTTCAGCGTGAGGCCTGACCGGGGCGGCCAGGGATGGGTGGGTGGTGGTGGTGGTGGTGGTGTAGGTCTGGGTTGATGGGCTAGATCTTATGACCCTGAGATCATGACCTTAATTGAAATCAAAGAGTCAGATGCTTAACTGACTGAGTCACCCTGGCACCTAGGTGTAGTAACATTTCAACAGGCATTTAAAAATGCGTATGTATTACCTCAAAGATACAAACGTAGTGATCCAAAGGGCACCTGAACCCCAATGTTTATAGCAGCAATGTCCACAATAGCCAAACTATGGAAAGAACCTAGATGTCCATCGACAGATGAATGGATAACAATGGAATATTACACAGACATCAAAAAATGGAATCTTGCCATTTGCAATGACATGGATGGAACTAGAGGGTATTATAAGGCTAAGTAAAATAAGTCAATCAGAGAAAGACAATTATCATATGATCTCACTGATATGGAGAATCTTAGAAACAAGGCAGAGGGTCATAGGGGAAGAGAGAAAAAAATGAAACAAGATGAAACCAGAGAGTGGGACAAATCATAAGAGACTCTTAATCTTAGGAAACAGACTGAGGGTTGCTGGAGGGGATGGGGAAGGGGGATGGGGTGACTGGGTGATGGACATTGGGGAGGGTGTATTGTGGTGAGCACTATGTGTTGTGTAAGAGTGATGAATCACAGACCTCTACCCCTGAAACAAATAATACATGATACGATAATTAAAAAAATAAAAATGTAAATGTAATATTAAAGAATTTATAGTTCATCATAAAGGGATTTGGAGAGCAGCTGCCTAGTGGAGGAAATTTTTGTGCTTGAACTTGAAATTTGACATAAGCATTTAGCTCTGTCTTATTTTTATTTTAAAGTAGATTATTAATCAGCTAATATCTGACCCTATTAAAGAGGCATAATGAAACTTTAGAGATTATAGATATGTCTGTTACCTTAATTGTGGTAATGGTTTCACAGGTGCATGTGTATGTCCAAACTCATGAAGTTGTTTACATTAAGTAGGTAAAGTTTTTTATATATCAATTATACCTCAATAAAGTTGTTAAAAAATGGATATGTAGTTAGGAATAAATACATGAAAAGGTTGGAAGAACACGTACCAGATAATGTTGATTATCTTGTGGTAGGGCTTGGGCAGAAATAGGGTTGAGGTGTGGGACATTTAAGAAAATTTTTTGTTGTTTATTCCATATTCTTTGAAAAATTTAAAAAACCCAGTTAAATTGAGTGATTTTACAATTTAAATTAAGCATTTTAATTTCTGTTTATTTTCATAATTAAACAATTTCTAAAAAAGTATAAAAACTGTTGGTACAAAGGTTCAAAACTAAAGATATTTCAAAATAAAATCTACACTGTGAAAACAAAAGTTAAAAATACTTAAAACTGTTTTGTTTTATTGTTTTGGAATCACAGGCAATTCCTAGACCAAATTTCTTCCTTTCATTTTTTCTTATTTTTATAAAACTTTCATTTATTTATTTTTAAATTCCGTATAATGAACATATGGTGTCATATTAGTTTCAGGTATAAAATATAGTGATTCAACAATTCTTTACGTTCTCGGTGTTCATCACAGTAAGTGTACTCTTAATCCCCATCACTTATTTTACCCATTCCCCACCACCTCCCCTCTGGTAACCATCTGTTTGTTCTCTATAGTTAAGAGTCTGGGTTTTTTTGGAAAAACTGTATAAACAACCACAAAACCAGTAAGAAAATGGCAATAAATATCTATCAATATTACTTTGAATATAAATGGACCAATTGTTCCAATCAAAAGACACAGGGTGATATAACGGATAAAAAACAAGGTCCATTCACATGTTGCCTGCAAGAGACTCATTTCAGACCTGAAGACACCTGCAGATTGAAAGTGAAAGGATAATGAAATATTTATCATTCAAGTGGATGTCAAAAGAAAGCCAGAGAAGCAACAATTATATCAAATAAAACAGACTTTAAAATAAAGACTGTAAAAAAAGGAAAGAAGGACACTATGTAATAGCAAAAAGGACAACCGCACAAGAAGATATACCAGTTGTAAATATTTAAGCACCCAACATGGGAACACCTGAATACATAACCTACTAGCAAATATAAAGGAACTATTTGATAGTAACACAAATAGTAGGGGACTTTAACCCCTCACTTACACTGATGGACAGATCACCAAACAGAAAACCAGTAAGGAAACAGTGACTCTGAATGACAGACTAGAACAGATAGATTTAACAGATAAATTGAGAACATTCCATTCTAAAACAGCAGAACACACATTCTTTTCAAGTGCACATGGAACATTTTCCAGAATAGATCACATATTAGGCCACAAAGCAAGTCTCAACAAATTAAAAAAGATTGAAGTCATATCATGCATCTTTTATGACCACAATGCTATGAAACTAGAAAACAACTACACACATACATACACACACACACACACACACACAAAATCTGGAAAGACCACAAATACATGGAGGTTATATAACATGCTACTAACCAATGAATGGGCCAAACAAGAAATCAAAGAAGAAATCAAAAAGTACATGGAGATAAATGAAAACACAATGGTCCAAAATCTTTGGGATGCAGCAAGAGTGGTTCTAAGAGCAAAGTTTATAACAATACCTGTTTACCAAGAAGCAAAAAAATCTCAAATAAATAACTTAATCTTACCCTAAAGGAGCTAGAAAAGGAAAAACAAAACAAAACAAAACAAAACAAAAACCCACCTGAAACCAGCAGAAAGAAAATAAAGATTAGAGCAGAAATAAATGATATAGAAACTAAAAAAACAAAAAACAAAACAAAACAAAACAACCCCAAACAATAGACCAGATCAATAAAACAAGGAGCTGTTTCTTTGAACAGATAAAACTGATAAACCTCTAGCCAGACTCATTAAAAAAAAAAAGAAAGAAAGAAAGAACTCGAACAAAGAAACAAACAATAAGAGTCTGGGTCTTTGTCTTTTTTGTTTGTTTTGTTTCTTAAATTCCACGTGAGTCCAATCATATATTTGTCTTTCTCTGACTAAATCATTTCACTTAGCATTATATCCTCTAGATCCATTCATGTTGCAATGTTGCAAATGGCAAGATTTCATTCCTTTTTTAGGGCTGAGTAGTTCATTGTATATATATACCACCTTTTCTTTAGCCACTCTTCTATGGATAGATACTTGGGTTGCTTTCATAATTTGGCTACTGTAAATAATGCTACAACAGTGGTGGATATATCTTTTTAAAGTCTTCTTGTTTTCTCTGGATAACTACCTAGTAGTGGAATTACTGGATCATATGGTAATTCTATTTGTAATTCTTTGAGAAACCCTCTGTACTGTTTTCCACAGTGGGTGCACCAATTTGCTTTCCCACAAATAATGCATAAGGGCTCCCTTCTCTCCATATCCTCACCAACATTTCTTGCTTACTGTGTTTTTGATTTTAGCCATTCTGACAGGAATGAGGTGATATTATGATTTTAATTTGCACTTCCCTGATGATTAGTGATGTTGAGCATTTTTTTCAGGTGTCTGTTGGCTATCTGTAGTTTTTCTTCGGGAAAATGTCCATTTATGTTTTCTGATCATTTCTGAATTGTTTTGAATCTGTTTTTTGGTACTGAGTTATAGAAGCTCTTTATACATTTTGATATTAACTGCTTATCAAATACATCATTTGCAAACATCTCCCATTTTGTGAGGTTTTTTTGTTTTGTTTTGTTGACAGTTTCCTTCACTTACAAAAGGCTTTTATTTTGATATAGTCCCAATAATTTAATTTTGCTTTCAGTTCCCTTGCCAAAGATAACATATCTAGAAAAGTATTTCTATGGCTGACATCAAAAAGATTACTGCCTATGTTTTATTCTAGGAATTTTATGATTTCATGTCTCACATTTCACTGTTTTGCATACAGTTGTTCAGTTTTCTGAAAACTATTTGTTGAAAAGACTGTCTTTCTCCCATTATATATTCCTGTCTCCTTTGATGTAGAATAATTGACCATATAATTGTGGGATTACTTTTGGGCTCTCTATTCTGTTCTGTTGATCTATGTGTCTATTTTTGTGCCAGATCATACTGTTTTGGTTACTACAGCTTTGTAGTACCTCTTAAAATCTGAGTTTGGGATACCTCCAGTCTTGTTTTTCTTTTTCAAGATTGCTTTGACTATTTGGGGACTCTTGTGGTTCTATGCAAATTTGAGGATTAGGAGTTCTAGTTCTGCAAAACCTGCCATTGGTATTTTGGTAGGGATTGCATTAAATATGTACATTGTTTTGAGTATAATGGATATTTTAACATTTGTACTCCCAATCCACAAGCCTGGAGTGTTTTACCATTTGTGTTATCTTCAATTTCTTTCATCAGCATTTTATAGTTCTCAGAGTACAGGTCTTTCACTTCCTTGGTTATGTTTATTCCTAAGTATTTTATTATTTCTGGTGCAATTGTAAACGGAATTGTTTTCTTAATTTGTCTTCCTTCTATTTCATTATTAGTGAATAGAAATGCAACAGATTACTATATATTGACTTTATATCCTATAACCTTACTGAATTCATTTATCTGTTCTAGTAGTTTTTTGGTTCAATCTTTCGGGTTTTCTATATATAGTATTAGATCCTCTGCAAACAGTGAAAGTTTTATTTCTTCCTTATCAATTTGGGTGTCTTTTATTTCTTTTTTGTTGTCTGATTGCTGTGGCTAGGACTTACCAGAACTATGTTGAATAGAAGTGGTGAGAGTGGACATCCTTGTCTTGTTCCTGATCCTAGAGGAAAAGCTCTCAGTTTTCTACCATTGAGTATGATGTTAACTGTGGGATTTTATATATGGCTTGCATTATGTTGAGGTATATTCCTTCTACGTTTACTTTGTAGAGGGTTTTTATCATGAATGGATGTTGTACTTTGTAAAATACTTCTTTTGCATCTATTGAGATAAACATATGTTTTTTGTTCTTTCTCTTGTTTATATGATGTATCATGTTGATTGATTTGTGAATATTCAACCATCCTTGCATCCCTGGAATAAATCCCACTTGACTGTGATAATTTTTTTTAATGTATTGTTGAATGCAGTTTGCTAATATTTTGTTGAAGATTTTTGCGTCTGTGTTCATTAGAGATATTGCCTATAGGTTTTTTTTTGTAGTGGCTTTTTATCCTTTTTGTATTAGGGTAATGCTGGCCTTATAGAATGAATTTGGAAGCTTTCCTTCCTCTATCATTTTAAGAAATAGTTTGAGAAGAATAGGTATTTACTATACTTCTTTTTTAAAAAGATTTATTGTTTTTAGAGAGAGAGAGAAAGAGAGAGAGCACACATGAGCAGGGGGAGGAGCAGGAGGAGATGGAGAGAGAATCATCAAGCAGACTCCCTGCTGAGCATCAATTTCAAAGGGTCAGTCTCATGATCCTGAGATCATGTCCTGAGTCAAAATCAAGAGTCATATGCTTCACTGATTGGGCTACCCAGGTGCCCTGATATTAACTATTCTTAAGTCTTTGGTAGAATTCACTTATGAAGTCATTTGGTCCTGGACTTTGGTTTGTCGGGAATTTTTTCATTACTGATTCAATTTCATTGCTAGTAATTGGTCTGTCCAAATTTTCTATTTCTTCCCGGTTCAGTTTTGGGAGAATATTTCTAGGAATTTCTCCATTCCTTCTAGGTTTCCAATTTGTTGGCATATAATTTTTCATTATATTCTCTTATGATTGTATTTCTATGATGCTGGTTTTTAAGTTTCACCCGTTTCACTTCTGATTTTATTTACTTGTGTCCTCTTTCTGTTTCTCTGTCTCTCTTTTGATGAATTTGACTAAAGGTTTATCAATTTTATTGAAGGAAAAGCTCCTGGTTTCATTGATCTGTTTTAGTGTTTTTTTAGTCTCTATTTCATTTATTTCTGCTCCAATCTTTATTATTTACTTCCTTCTACTGGCTTTGGGTTTTGTTTGCTCTTCTTTTTCTACTAACTTTAGGTGTATGATTAGGTCATTTATTTGAGATTTTTCTTGATTCTGAGGTAGGCCTATATTGCTATAATGTTCCCTCCTAGAACAACTTTTGCTGCATCCTAAAGATTTTGTGTTTTCATTTTCATTTGTCTTCATGTACTTTTTTGATTTCCTCTTTGGTTTCTTGGTTAACCCATTCTCCATTCATTGTTAAATAGCATGTTACATAAGCTTCGTGTATTTGTGGTCTGTCCAGATTTTTTTCTTTTGGAGTTGTTTTCTAGTTTCATAGTGTTGCGATTGGAAGAGATGCATGATACAACTGCAGTCTTTTCTTTTTTTTTAATTTGCTGAGACTTGCTTTGTGGCCTGTATGTGATCTATTCTGGAGAATTTTCCATGTGCACTTGAAAAGAATGTGTATTCCTATTTTGGGATGGAATATTCTGAATATATATGTTAGATCCATCTGCTTCAAAGTGTCATTCAAAACCACTGTGTCTTTGTTGATTTCTTATCTGGATGATTTATTCATTGATGTAACTGGGGTGTGAGAGTCCCCTACTATTATTATATTACTATTAATTTCTTCCTTTATGTTTGTTAATAGTTACTTTACATATTTGGGTGCTCCCATGTTGGCTGCATAAATATTTACAATTGTTCTATCTTTTGTTGGATGTTCTCTTTATGATTACGTAGTGTCCCTTTGTGTGTGTGTGTGTGTGTGTGTGTGTGTTTTAAGGTCTATTTTGTCTGACATAAGCGTTGTCACCACAGCTTTCTCTTTGTTTCCGTTTGCATGACAAATGTTTTTCCAGGCCTAACTTTCAATCTGCATGCATCTTTAGGTCTGAGAAGAGTCTCTTATAGATAGTATATAATTGGGTCTTGCTTTTTTTATCTATTCAGTCACATGTGTCTTTTGATTGGAGCATTTAGTCCATTTGCTTTCAAAGCTATATTGATAATTTCCTCCTTTTATTAAAATAACTTTCTAGGCCCAAGGTGGAGCCACTCCTGCCTGGGGTTCCTCACTAGCATACTGAAACTTAGATAACTTTTGAGACTTATAAATGTTCCACTTAACTAGAAACACAATCAGTCAATCCCCAAATGCCAAACCAACTCTGGGCTTTATTTGTATTTCTTTACTCTTCCTTACTCAAACAGGGATGACTAAGTGGCCCTTGCCAAGATATTTTCTATTTTTCTCTTCCTAGAAAAGTTTTCTGGCTTTTTTTTTTTATCCTAGAAAAGTTTTCTGGCTTTTTACCCCATTTTGCAGTTCCCCAAAAGGAAACTGTCCACTTACTGAAGTGTTTAAAGAAAATTTTTTTTATTACCTAAATTATCTAGTTTAATCATTTTTTAACAGTTTTTGTGACAAGGATGGAAACGGAAAGTGTAGGTAATGGCCTATAGGACAACAAGATGCTGTATAGGTGCCTTCTGAACCCTTTGAATTCCCTCTCATTCTTACTGAGGGCTGTCGGTAAGTCTCTGTCAGATTTGAACTCTGACAGTGTTCAGTTGTCCCTTGTGTTCAGCTCTCTGATCCAAACTTTATTTTTAAAAAGTTTATTTAAAAAAAGTATACACACACATACACACAAACATGCACACATACACACAGAAAAAGCATATGTAAACAAACAAACAAATCCCAGAAAGGTTCTGGAAGTCCTGTAAAGGTTCTGAAATAGTTATATTGGGAGTCTACAATGGGTGGCAGTCATTAGGGGACTCACATAGCCTAAGGTGAGGCCACAGCATAAATTACTCGGGTTCTTGGGAAAATAAGTTAAGAAATTAGACTGTTTAGACCATCAAAACCAAAATCTAAGTAGGAACAAGTAAAAGCCATCAGGGTACCTGCCATTATAAAGAAAGTTTGTGAAATGAATAATATATCTATTGTTAATGACAACCTTGTAAGCCAAAGCCTCAGAAGTGGTAGGGAGGGGTAGAGCACTTAAAAGCTGTTATTGGCACTTAGCTCCTAATTCTAGGACTCCTAGACTAAGATAAATTTGTCATGGAATGAGTTAGATTGATACTCGTCACCCACTAACCTCGAGAAAATTTTGTAAATGAGGCAATTTGAAAACACCACAAAACTCCCAATCCAGTGGCATATACCTCTTAGGTTTTAATTTGTCTCTGAGAGAACCAAGAATTAGCTAAAGAAATAGGATTTTCAAGATTCAAAGAATTGAACATACTACATTTTGGCACACCTGCTTATTTAATGTCTAAGAACTATAGTCTTGGAAACTGTAGATATCTTAAAAAAAAAGGTAAAATCTTACTAAAACAACTTAGAATTACAATGGCCATTATGGGGAACATTCCATTTAGACAAGATCATTCATATAAGAAGTGTTCTTGAAAGTAAGGACCCCAAAATCAACAAAATAATCAAAAAACAGAATGAGATACCTATTGTAATTGGCATGAAGAAGTCTCCAAAATGGTTCAAGATTCCAAACGGTTTCATTGAAAGATTCATTGCAAAAGGCTGATGAAAAATTATCCTACTTAATCTGAGAACTCAGTCTATTAATCCTCCATCTGAACCACTTTTCTACTCTGAAGAGACCACAAGAGTGTAAATGAAAGTCCAAAATATTGGCCTTGTAAGTGCAATAGACCCAAGGCTAGAAACTGAAAACACTTTGGGCCTTTCCTGTTGTATTCTTACCATAATCAAAACTCTGATCTAGAAATTGATGTCTCACTTGCAATTAACTGGGACACTAGAAAAATGATTGCCCCTTAAGGTTTTGACAAGTTCTTGACACCAACCCAAACACCCCCAGGAGGGCCTCCATATGGGCCCCTCCTAGGGTTGATGGTCTCTAAGAGATTTTCCAGTCAACTGCTACTAGTTATCCCTTAAATCACCAAGGGGAAACTAAAACTAAAGTCAATAGAAAACCTTGCAAAATTCTGGTAAATACTGGGCTACAATTTCCACTTTAAATGTACTTACTCTGGAGCTCACAGAAAGGATTCTGGGAAAACTGGCAGAAGCTGGTGAAGGGTGAAAATTATTACCAGAATCAGCTTCCCTGGTACTCTATAGTGCCACTCAGAGAGGAAGGTAAAATTCCTCTCTGACTGGCACAGTTTCTTACTTCCAAATCCAGACCCATTGGTTATTGACCCTTTCTCTCCCAGGACAACTATTGCTTTTTGTTTGTTTTTTTCTGTGTTCTGAGAATTTGGCTTGGCAACTGTCAATTTTGGGGCACCAAAAATATGGTCCAACAGAAATCTGGGCTGTACTCCATTTTGCAGTAGGGGCCTTACTGACTGTAACCAGCTCTCAACACTGTAGTGTAAGTCTTACTTTCTTTGGGCTATCTTTAGGAGTGGCTATGGATCTTGGATCGATCCTATCTTTTGCACCCTCTTTGAGGACACCTTTTGTGTCCATAAAGTTGTTCAATACTGCCAGCAATATTTACTGTTTGTCCAAGTTGAAACCCAACAAGATATTTGGAAGGATTTTTAAAGTAGTTCTATGGTGAAAAGTTGGCCGAACTGAAAGCTGATATTTAGAGCCTGATAAGAACTTTTTCAAAGGCCTTTTCTCCTAAGATAAATAAAATTATGTACCCAGAGGGAAAGAAAAACATTCCAAAGACAAACAGCTCTAAATCCAGAACATGAGAAACTTCTGATTTGTATCTTAAAGATTCCCTATTATAGAGAAGGAAACTGAGGACAATGTAATTGGATGGGTGAATCAGTGCCTTGGTATATTCAGACTCTTTGAGAAATTGAAAACAGCTATACTACCAATTGAGGGCAACTTGTACAACTGGTCTTACAAATTCAGTCTTTGCAAGAACAGAAAAAAACCCACTTATCCTTTTTACCAATCTCTAAACCTCCCCTATTCATCTCAAAACCTTTGGAGATATTATAAAAATTATGTACTTGGGAAACAAAATTCCTTCTTGGAGGAATTTGTATTTTTTCTCTGTACCTTTGAGATGAAAATGTTCTGTCTGATCTCTAGAAACTGAGGCCATCTCTTTGAAACACAAAATTCAGGGAGGTAATTCTTATCAGAAGAGAAAAATAAACAAACAAACAAAAAAGGGAAACTGGAAAGGAGGCAAATAAAAAATCTTAAGCGCTTTCTCCACAAATATTAGTAAAAAGTTTCAGCCATCTGAGCAGGTAACTTTAATTTATTTTATCTTCTAGGAACACGATTTAGATCCAAATTGTTCTTTTATAAACTAGTGAGTTTTGTATTATTGTACCTGTCTCATAGCTAAGAATTTTAATGCAAAAGCTATTAAGAGCTCTGTTTGCATATGTCTCTGTGTATATGCATGTTCTTTTTAAAAAAAATTTTTTTTAAAAATTTATTTATTTGTCAGAGAGAGAGGGAGAGAGAGCGAGAGAGCACAGGCAGACAGAGTGGCAGGCAGGGGCAGAGGGAGAAGCAGGCTCCCCGCTGAGCAAGGAGCCCGATGTGGGACTCCCAGGACGCTGGGATCATGACCTGAGCCGAAGGCAGACGCTTAACCAACTGAGCCACCCAGGCATCCCTATATGCATGTTCTTGTATGTATGTTGCAGATGAAATTTTTACCCCCAGATAGCAGTGCCAAAATTAATTTTTAAAAAATATTTTATTTGGGGTGCCTGGGTGGCTCAGTTGGTTAGGCAACTGCCTTCAGCTCAGGTCATGATCCTGGAGTCCCGGGATTGAATCCCACATCGGGCTCCCTGCCCGGCAGGGAGTCTGCTTCTCTCACTGACCTCTTTCCTCTCATGCTCTTTCTCTCTATCTAATAAATAAATAAGAAAAATATTTAAAAAAAAAAAAAATTTTATTTATTTATTTATTCAACAGACAGAGAGAGAGATCACAAGTAGGCAGAGAGACAGGCAGAAAGAGAGAGGGGAAAGCAGGCTCCCCGCTGAGCAGGAAACCAGATGCGGCCTGATCCTAGGACCCTGAGATCATGACCAGAGCCAAGGCAGAGGCTTAACCCACTGAGCCACCCAGGTGCCCCACCAAAATTACTTTGTAAAGAGCTCTATTTAACTGGCTTAAAGAAAATTAAGTGTTTATATAAATCAACTATATTCTCAGATATAAATAAACTAACCCAAATGTTTTTCAAGGTCTCATGATTGAGGACAATCTTCAGGAAAAAAAAGAAAAAAGCTAGTTTAAGTTCGTTGGTTTAATTAAAATAAGAATGTCTTTAGGAGTATCAGCATTACATGTAACGGGACATACAACTTTTATTTAACCTAGATTTATAAAACAGTCAAATAATCTCATGTTATCTCTGTTACATAATTTGAAAGCAAGAATGATAACGTGATGGTTACCTACTTAATGACTCATGAAAATTTTCATGAATAATCTAAACATAATTGTCAACAAGTAAATTAATTAGACATAAGATAAAAGTTTATAAGATGGGATCGGGAGGGAGACAAACCATAAGTGACTCAATCTCACAAAACAAACTGAGGGGTGCTGGGGGGAGGGGGGTCAGGAAAGGGGGTGGGATAATGGACATTGGGGAGGGTATGTGCTATGGTTAGTGCTGTGAAGTGTGTAAACCTGGCGATTCACAGACATGTACCCCTGGGGATAAAAATACACTATATGTTTATAAAAAATAAAAAAATTTAAAAAAAGAGTATTAAAAAAAGATAAAAGTTTATAAATGAATTTTAAACAGTCATTATGCTTTATGGTGTGTCTATTTAATTTTAAACAATAATTTTGCTTTATGGTGTGTCTACCTAAGAATAGCTTTGAAAGGGGTGCCTCGGTGGCTAAGTCGGTTAAGCATCTGGCTCTTGATGTTGGCTCAGGTCATGAACTCAGGGTTGTCTCAGTGCATTAAGCTAGTGCTGGGTATGGAGCCTGCTTAAGATTCTCTCTCCCTATCCTTTTTCCCACCTCTCTAAAAAATTTAAAAAAAGATAGATTCCAAAAACCTTTTGGTAACTTAAAACCTTAAAATTACACTGAAATAAATTAAATAATGAATATGCACTGAATATCAAATCATTTCCAAACAAAAAAAATACTGAAACATGAATAACTGAACATAGGCTTATCCACTTTTGGCTTCCTTTTACAGAGAAACTAAAAATATTTGCGTCTATTAGTAAACATGTTTTGTGCCACACTGAAAAATTTACTATGAGGAAGAATATACTTTGAGAAATCATAAAATCTATTTATAAATTTGCCAACCCACAGAATGCTAGCATAATAGTCCACAATTGCTTACTTCTTAGTTTTTACTAGAAATAGGGATTCTAAGGGTTAAGAATTCTAATTAGCATAGGTCATTAAAGCCACTAGAAATATTAAGGCAACCATCTCTACACAAGCAAACTAGGATGTGTATTTAGTAAGAAAAGGTATGACGTATACAGATTGTTAAGGGGAAAAAAATAATTTTGTCCTAAAGTAAAACAACTGATTGTTTCAGAATAAGAAAGAAAGAAAAAAAGGATAAAATCTGAATGAATATATAAAGTTGTAGAAAATTTGTGGAAAGGAAATCTTGGGAAAGGAATATTATGTGTAGTCAAACTGGTTTAGGTTGAAATGGATTTAAAAATGAGTTTTAATATCAAAAGTATGCAGGTCAAATATTATTTACCAAATTTGTTTCACTATTCTCTAATGTAACAGTTACAAATTATAGTCAGAGTTACTTTGCTCAATATTTGTTTTCTTCGCTAGAATTTAGCTAGGGCATAGCCATTAACTCCAGATAGCTGAAATTCCTGACTGGAACTCAGTTATCACAATACCCTTTGATATCCTCCACACACATATTAATAACGAAGTGGAGTCTTTTCTCTTGTCCTTACATATTTCAGTTGATATATCTTTAGGAATACGTCATATTTTTTGAAACTTGACTAATGTTTTCCCTCAAAATTTTTTTCAATGAAGTAAAGAAATTAAAGTGGTTGTAATGTCCAGTACAATCTAGATACTCTATTATGAAGGCTGCTATAGGACCCCTTCAATGTTCAGTTTTAGCAATAAAACAGAGAAGCTCAAACAGAACTGAGACAAGGCCCCTAAGATATAGACCGTAATCCATATTACACACTAGAATGTGAAAGGACTAATTTGTATTCTAGGAATATGTAATCACATATTTACAGAGCATTTATTGGCTAACTAAATCTCTTACGTCTTGTCCATTGTTACTAATTTGTCAAATAGTCTCTGATTTTTAAAATCTGAATAATCAAGGTGACCTTTCAAGTTCTTTGAGAAAAAAATATTTGAAAGGATATTTATTATGTAATTTCTATACATACATGTTGAAACAGATTTTGCATAGTTATCGTCAGGCAACGGACTTGATATGTGGTCACATTATTCAGATTAGAAGGTGATTTGTATTTTTAGCAAATCTTAAAAAATAAAGTAATATGAGCCTCCAATCATTCTGTATTAACCTTATATATTGGATTCAAGACAATTTCATTGTGTAACTTAAAACAGGATATAAAATCATACTGTGATATTTAAATTTGACTGTAGTTTCCCTTAGTAAGCTCTATTTTATAAATAAGCATGTAACCTTTATGCAAAAATTAATTTAAAATATCTATTATGATCACAACGGATTTTAAAAATCTTTGGATTTTTAGTAAAGTTGGAAGTATAGTTAACAATTTAAAATGTTACTAAAAACTGAAGTACCTAACTTTAAGCCCTCAGTATTTAGCCTAAGTATGGGTGAGGTTCAAATCAACTGCGTTCATATTTTCTATGAAACATAACACATATAAATTCTTGACAAATGTTGCCCCATAACTACATTTAATCCTTTTTGAATTGATAGCACCAATTTAGCATGATTAAGATTATAAGAGAAAATTCAGTTCCTTGATGGCAGAGGTAGAAATAAAGGTAAATCTTATGCATTATCTGCTTTTGGAAAGACTACAAAATCCCCATTAGTTTTTAATCTCCAAACAACAACAAAAAATCAAGGCATCTTCTAAATAGTATTACAATTTCAGGCAAACTGTTATATTTTCAGCTTTAAGAAAAAGTTGAAAGAATGTTGCCCTAGTAGTTAGTATATTAAGAACTATCTTACAAACCTTTTTCAGTCCTTGGTTACTCTGAAGACTCTGAAAAGGTGATGGGTTTCAGATGAGCATTTCTTTTTTTCTGGGAGAGTGGAGGTTGGTCTTGCCTATTCATTAAAGACAGCTTGGTCCTTGGTCACTTTGAGGCAACTGTGGCCTCAGACTTGCATCTGTCCTCTTACTCCACTCAACTATATTTGGTAACTGAACTCATGTTTCAGCAGACTGCCACGATCAGGAATTCCATCAGTGGGCTGGGAAGCAACCCTAGGTCTGAGGACTGGGTTCTTAGAAATTAAAGGCACTAAGTGTAGAAAGAACTATATTTATAGATATACTAAACATAGGATTTACACATATCCCTCTACACTCTGACCTTGTGGCTCAAAACCACCACCTGTCATTTTAACATATTCTTAATCAATTAAAACTACAGTGCGTGATTCCAAGTAGAAAAAGGGACCTTCATAAGAAATGCTCTTCTTTATTATAAACTTCTGCTCTGTATATTTAACTTTTAGTCATATGATAGATTATCCTCAAATAGTAAATCCAGTTAACTATTTAAAAATTTTGGCACCTGCCAAATTGAGTGGAGAGTTCCACTATTGTCTTACTTCAAGTTGTTAATTAAAAGTTATTATAGGACTATCATGTGTATTAAAGACATAGTCCATGCTAGGATTAAATAGGCATAAACATATAGGGACTGAATCTTCTAAATACTGCAACACTGAGTTCTAAGCTCAAGGCCTAGCACATTATGAGTATCCAACAAAGATTTGTGGAAGAAATAAGTGTTGAATGAATATTGTTCAGTACAAATAGGAACCCTCTTACAGTTGTAATAAAATGTTTCATGACCATTTTATTACTTATTTTATAGCATCTCATTGTAACATATTCTAATATTCTGAACTTCCAAATAACAAATAGAACTAAAAAAAAAAAAAAAAAAGAACGTGTTTCTGTTCTGAGGTCAGGTAGCAAACCAAAATCTAAGGGGTAAAAATAATCACAAAACCTCCCAGTTAAGTTAATTTGGAAATGAAGCTCTGAGTCTTCATATATCTAAATAATACCATCACACTTGATCCAGTTTCTTATCTAAATAAGTTTTTTCTTTTTCTGATGGCAGAAAACTTATGAAGGTCTGCTCTTAAACTTTTTTTTTACAGGCAAAACTGGTCCTTTACAAATGATTCTTGAAACTGGGTACTATTGTGGGCTGTTTCAGCCATTATATTTATTAATAAGTGTTTTCAAAATTTATATTTCTGGGGAAAAACCCTCTGACTGATGAATTTGTCTTCTTTTTACTAAAATCCCTTAAGATAATAGTAAAAATCCAAAAGGATAATATTGGTAAAGAGGACAGGAGATGCTGGAAATGGAAAAAACTGTTGGCAAATGGTTAACATAAAAATGAGGTATCGAATTACATTAGAAAACCTAAATGTCTGCAGGACATGCTTATGAGAAGCAATAATTAGCCCTACAAAGTCCCAGAAAGGCTCAGGAATTGTAGGCACCAGGCCCCTCCTTGAAAACTTTAATTGGCAATTTTAACTATTTCTGGGAGTGAGGTAGGAGCTGAAAATAGGTAATTGGTTCAAAGAATCCCCAAGAAGCAGTTAGACCCTATTGTCTCATTTACATTTCGGGCAGCCAGGAGACTATCCTTTCCCATGCCTGGAGAAGATGGGAGGGATAGTCTCTGGGAAATTAAAAACATACAATCTCCAGTCTCAGGAACACAAAACACAGATGAAAAGGATGAGGCTCTTGAAGAAATTTCTGGGGGTTGGATTAGAGAAGGGACAGAGGTTTCCAGGGTATCTAGTGGTACATTTCTAAAAAATAGCAATGATGGGAATATGGAAAAATGGTAATATTTGATATATCTTAGTATGGGTGTCAGTTACATTAATATCTGTACTTTTTGTGTTTAATCAAAAATTAAACAAAAATCTCTGTTGTGTCCTAAGGCAAACTGAATATAAAGAGATTGTAGGAATCAAAGTGTTGTAACCTCTTCATGATATTACCTTAGTTATGGAAGGAACTGCTGAAACTAACTAGGCAAGTTGTTAAAAATGACATATGTACAATGAATATATAATTGTATTATTAATTTTAGGATAAATGGATGCTAGATATATAACTCACACTTCATCTCAATGTTTTAAAAGATTTTATTGTTGTAGTAATAGTAAACTATTCAGGAGTAACCAAATATATTTCTTTACACCAGAATGTATCTAGCAATAAGTTCTGTATATCCCAGGTTAATTTTATAACCTTGTCTAAAGAGTATGCTGAGGACAGGAACATTTATGTTAGTATTTTTCTCTTATTTAAAGACTGTATATTTGAAAATTGCTAAGAAATTTGATATTAAAAGTTCTTATCACAAGAAAAAAATTGGGACTATGTGTGATGATGAATGTTAACTAGATTTGTTATGGGGATCATTTCACAATACATACATATATCAAATCATTAGGTTGTACCCCTTAAAAAATTAATATAATGTTTTATGTCAATTATATTTCAATTAAAAAATACCAGAGGGGTGCCTGGGTGGCTCAGTGGGTCAAGCCTCTGCCTTCAGCTCAGGTCATGATCTCAGGGTCCTGGGATTGAGCCCCGCATCAGGCTCTCTGCTTAGCAGGAAGCCTGCTTCTCGCCCAACCCCCCCCCCCCGCCTGCTTCTCTGCCTACTTGTAATCTCTCTCTGTCAAATAAATAAATAAAAACTTTAAAAAATACCAGAAAGATAAACATTCTTGAAGTTCTTAAAAAGAGAAGAGATAGGCATGCAATGCATTAAATGGTAAGGTCACAGAATAAAAATTATGAGTTAAAGTGACTCATTCATTTATGTTGTTGTGGGGATCATTCACAAATAAAAGAAAATGTAAGTTTCCCCTCCCTTTTTCCACGAAGTTTAGCCAAATTTTATATATTTAGTGTCCCTTTGTCACAGGAAACTTTTTATAAACATAGAAAGTTAAAAGTTGCAGGTGTAAAATCTCAAGGTGATATTGATTTACATGTATTATTAAAACAAGCAAAACAGATAATCACGTCAAAAAATAGGCAGAAGACACGAACAGACACTTCTCCAAAGAAGACATACAAATGGCTGACACATGAAAAAATGCTCATCATCATTAGCCATCAGGAAGATTCAAATCAAAACCACATTGAGATACCACCTTACACCAGTTAGAATGGCCAAAATCAACAAGACAGGAAACAATGTGTGTTGGAGAGGATGTGGAGAAAGGGGAACCATCTTACACTGTTGGTGGGAAGGCAGGTTGGTGCAGCCACTTCGGAAGACAGTGTGGAGATTCCTTAAGAAATTAAAAATAGAGCTACCGTATGACCCAGCAATTGCACTACTGGGTATTTACCCCAAAGATACAGATGTAGTGAAAAGAAGGGCCATCTTTACCCTAATGTTCATAGCAGCAATGGCCACAGTTGCCAAACTGTGGAAAGAACCAAGATGCCCTTTAACGGATGAATGGATAAAGAAGATATGGTCCATATATATAATGGAATATTACACCTCCGTCAGAAAGGAAGAATACCCAACTTTTTTATCAACATGGACGGGACTGGAAGAGATTATGCTGAGTGAAATAAGTCCATCAGAGAGAGTTGATTATCATATGGTTTCACTTACTTGTGGAGCATAAGGAATAACATGGATGACATGGGGAGATGGAGAGAAGTGAGTTGGGGGAAATCAGAGGAGGAGACAAACCATGAGAGACTATGGTCTCTGAGAGACAAGTTAAGGGTTTTGGAAGGGGGGTGGTGGGTGGCGGGAGCCTGGTGGTAGGTATTGTGGAGGGCACGTATTGCATGGAGCACTGGGTGTGGTGATAAACAATGAATTTTGGAACACTGAAAAAAATAAACAAAACAAATTAAAAAAAAAAGCCTGTTGGATTATCTGCAGGGAAATGGGGGTTGGTGCTTCTAGGAAAAGATTCTGATTTAGAATCTTAGAATCTAAGAAGGTTCCAGACTTAGAGAGAGTTGGGTTCTCAGAACCTAGGAGGGCAGAGTGGTGGTGGGTTCTGCGGTTGGTGGTCATCCTCATGCAGGTTGGGACAAATACCTGTTCACAGCAGGGACTGAGTGAAGACAGATGGGCTCTGAGCATTAAACATCACGGCCTTGAGGACTGCAGTGAAAGAGGTAGAGGTTTCTTTCTAATGGGTGCTAGAACAATAACTCTCACGATGTATCTCAGTGATGAGCATACTGGTCTACTGACCAGAGGGAGGGCCTCTCCTACATGTCATTGGACTGCTGGGTTGTTAGATCCTGCTATACCACCAGAGAAGTGATTAAAGTCATGAGAAGGAAAAAACACAAAAAGGTAGCTTATGGTCCTGAGAGAGGCTTTCAAGTTAGATAGGATTTTATTCAAAAAGGTACAGAAATATATTTCTTCTTGTATGTCATGAGGAGTGTAGCAAACCACGCTTGTTTTAAACATATTGTGAGAATCTGAGAACCAAACCCTTCTTTTGCTTGGGAAAGACTCTTGGCAAAGGCTCTTGAGTTATTATAACAAGGTTTAATTAATATTATGGATGAGATTAGTTCATACACAGTAATACAGTTTCTCAGGCACTTTTATTATTTACCCCCAGAGCCCATTTCTATGGGTACCAAGGTTGGGCAGTGGGATCAGTGACCCCTTTAGTGGGTCTCAGTTCAGCTTTCCAATGATTACCTTCTTTTGTTATAAAAATTCCTGCTCTTTTGAAGTGCTTGATTTGAAGTGCATCTTGCACCCACTTTTTTTTTTTTTTAATTAAGACTTTGGATATAGTTGGGCTCTTGATTCTTTGCACTCCAAGAGCTTCCATCATTCTGGGTGTTGTCAGCATCTATTTGTTTATTTATTCCACAAGTGGCGTATTGGTTCTTTGACCTGCTTATCTTTCGTGATCTTCGGCTCTGTTCTTCTACTTACAGATGGCATAAATGGACCTGCTCCATCTCTTAAATCATGTATTAGTTACCTAGTCTTTCATGAGAAATTGTTGAAAAAAAACTAGTGTCCTAAAACAATAAGTATTTATTGTTTCACACAGTTTCTGTGCATCAGGAACCAGTAGGGTCTCAGCTGCGTGATTCTGGATCAGAGTATCAAGAGATTGCAATTAAGATGTTGCTCATAGCTACTCTTTTTTTTTAAGGTTTTATTTATTTATTTGACAGAGAGAGAGAGATCACAAGTAGGCAGAGAGGCAGGCGGAGAGAGAGGGGGAAGCAGGCTCCCCTCTGAGCAGAGAGCCCGATTCGAGGGTTGATCCCAGGACCCTGAGATCATGACCTGAGCCAAAGGCAGCGGCTTAATCCACTGAGCCACCCAGGTGCCCCGCTCATAGCTACTCTTGTCTGAAAGTGTGACTGGATCTGGATGATCTACTTTCAGGGTGGCTCATTCATGTGTCTAGAAAGTTAATGCTGTTGTTGGCAGGAGCCCTGTGGACTTCTCCATATCAGAGCTTGATATGTCATGACAGCTAGATTCCTCTAGAGTTAATGATTCGACAAAGAGCAAGATGTAAACTACAATGTCTTTTATGACCTAGCCTTGGAGATCACATTCCATCTTTTCTGCAATGTTCCTTGGTTATGCAAGTCAGCACTATACAACATAGAAAGAACTTCACAGGGGCATACCAGTTGATGAGATCATTGGGGGGTCATCTTGGAGGTTCTCTAACATACCTTTATTCCGTTAGCTATAGTTGGACAGGCTACAATTTCAAAACTGTAAACTTCAATCCTCCAGACCTCTCCCTCAGTGACTATACTGGCTTTTCTTCTTTACTGAGACTTCCAGGCTATAAATCACTATACTTTCATGTTATCTATACATCTGTCTTACAGTTTCAGGTTAATTAAGGACAAAGTGTATTTTAGTACACTGGTTTAAGAGTTTACTTTTAAAAGACACAGACCCTTGTTGTTCAGACAAACAATAGGTGAAGATAATCAAAACGTCTTTGATGGAAGGGGTGTAAAAGGGTGTGTGCAGACTTGCTCGTGCACACTTCCATAAAATTTTCTCTCCTGGAGGGCCCAGAAGTTCTGAAAAATCCTCCAACTCTCAAGGAGCTGGCCTACTTATCCCCACTTCTGAACATTTTACTCACCCTCATTCCTGGCGCTCTCTACCAGCAAACAGAGATCATGCAGCAGCAAATAAAATAGTAACTGAGAAATCTGATCAAGAAAACAAACTAAAAACTGAGGCAAAAAATGTTCAGTTTAATGCAAATTTATCCCACTGAGCCACTTGTTGGCCTACCTGGTGATCTTAGGAGCAAGTGTGCTTCAAACCACGGTGTCTTCCTACTTCTTTCTCTTACTATGTATCTGACTTGGATACATGCCACAGATTCAGGTATGCCCCCAAAGACTTGTTTGATTAAACATTATTTTCACCTCTATCAAACAGCAAACTTCATATTTGTCCCTCATGAGTTTTATTTTATAAGCTGTGGTTAAATCTGCTGCACATGTGTAGCCCAAGCCTGTGGGTGGCCTTTTGATCATATGCTTCTGCTACTTGGGATATTTGCCAATTTGTGTATGTGCACAAAAATGAATAGAGAAAAATAAATTTTATCATAACAGTAATAAAAGTAGAGTTGAAGTATAGGAATAGATTCCATAATCCATGTTTCTATATGAATATTTGGGCACAGTTAGATATGACCCTTAATCTGAAATAATCTAATTTTCAACTTGGTTTATAGCTTCTAAGTATAAAAGTTTTATACTTCTGGGCTTGAAAGCCAGTATCATAAATTCCAAAGCAGCTTTTGTTGAACTTAAGCAAAATAATTTTAACATTTCTTTATAAAGACAGAATGACATGGATATCAAAATGAACTAAGAAGGAAATACAGGTTGATGTTTTGAATAGCAATATAAAAATCTGGAAACTTATTAGTAAATAGAAGTCAATAGAATACTAAGAATATTAAGAATAGAAGTCAATAGTATATTAAAGAAGAATATAGAATGACCAACTAGGTTTTATATTAACATCCAAAAATCTAACACTTAATTCTCATATTAATAAGTCAAAAGACAAAAGCTATATGGCCATTTCCATAGATTGCTAATGGGTCTTTGGACAAAATTTAACAACCACTTTCAATTAAAAAAAACAAACAAAACTTTATGGGATAGGAAAAGAATAGGAAGAATTTATTTTGTAACAAAATTCTTAAAAATAATCTACAAATGTCATATAATTTCAATTAAAACAGCATTTTTTTGGTGGAAATAGAAAAACAGATACAGAGATTATCTAGAGGAATTAGCATGGTGAAATATCCAGGATGATTGTGAGAAAAGAAACAGTATTAGAGGAGGAGCCTTTCAAGACCGCTGGAGTACTAACAGATTCCTTATGGATGAACAATAAGGAATGGGACAAGGGTTTAAATGGAATGATATATCTTATTCCTGTATATGAAGAACATTACATTCAAATAGGAGCACATATTAAATAACTACAAGTCAATTTCTTGGCTTTGTTCAATTTCATAGATCTGCTCCTCATTATAGTTTAAGAAACTGGATTGCTATTTTTCTTCATTCAGAAAAATAACTGTTGTTAAGGCTCACACAATTTGGAAAAAAAAGAATGTGGAATGAATAATTAAGTGTGCAGTTATGAGACTATATTAGAGATAGGATTAGGAAAAAAAAGTATACCTATCTGTGTGTATTATCATCAAACATATCTATGTATAATTATATCTATATATCTATATCTATATCTATATCTATATTTATATCTATATCTTTATCTATAATTTCTCCTGCTTTCTTGGCATATGAATGAACAATTCTAAAGTTCTCCTGCAAGTAACAGTGTTTAATCCAGGAGAGTAAAGGCACTCTGACTGGGATAGTGAATAGAGTTCCGTGGGAGACTTTACTCCAATGTGCATGTGCTGTTACTTTTAAAAATGGCATCAGATAATCTTCATGATTACTGTTTTACATCTTCTGTTTTTCCTTGCTACTACTACTAATTTTTAAAATATATTTTCTAATATAGTATAGTAAGAAGTATTATAGAAAAGAGATCCGAAATATAGTATTAAGCGAGACAAGCACATTGTACGTTAGTATTGTAGCTGGAAGGTAAAATTAAAGGAAACCTTCAATTACCTTTTTTGTATTTCAAATTTGTATGTGCTTGCATTACACTTATCCAACATAGAAGGATAACTTATCATTTTTTTTAAAAGATTTTATTTATTTATTTGTCAGAGAGAGAGAGAGAGAGAGCGAGAGAGCGAGCACAGGCAGACAGAGTGACAGGCAGAGGCAGAGGGAGAAGCAGGTTCCCCGCCGAGCAAGGAGCCCGATGTGGGACTCCATCCCAGGATGCTGGGATCACAACCTGAGCCGAAGGCAGTCGCTTAACCAACTGAGCCACCCAGGCGTCCCAGGATAACTTATCATTACCTTATCATTAAAAAATGCTGGAAAAAATTAACCACATAATGAGCTTAAAGTCATTTAAATCTTTTAAAATCCTCTCTTGACTGATGCATCTACTACAAAGTAAAAGTTTTTGAAATCTTTGCTTATAAAATAGAGCGTAACTAATTAAAGAAGTTTTGAATCCCGTTATCTTAATTCAGAGAATTAAAAATAAACTTCATTGATTTTAAAGAAAAATGGTTTCTTCTAACCTCAGTTAGCTTTTGCCTGCTGATTGGCAAATCATCAGATCTATTTATAAGTGGACTGTATTCTGCATATATGAACATTCATCTTCATCTGGCAAATTTTAAATGTCATGGCCTTTAGATGGTAGCTACACTTGTGGTGAGCATAGCATAAAGTATAAACTTGTTGAATCACTATATTTTACACCTGAAACTAATGTAATATTGAGTTTCAACTATAATTTTAAAAAAGTCAGTCTTTGACCCACTCTGTTCTAGATCTGCTTTGAGAATATAGCCCTAACTACAGGAAAAGCTTTATGTAAAAATACGTTAAACTCTGCACTGTTTATAATAGCAAAAGACTGAAACAACTTAAATGCAATTTATGGACAGCTTGGTAAACTCATGGAATTTTGAAGTGGCCATAAAAACTGATTTTTCTACAATGTTTATATTAACATAGAAAATGCTCATTATATTATGCTAGGGGAAAAAGAAAAGAAAACCAATAATTCTTATAGTTTGACTATAACTTAAAAAAATTTAAGGACCTTTGCATGGCTGAAAATTTTAATGTTTTAAATTAAGTTGGTTTGATATTAAAAAGAAAAAAGAAGACTTCACTAAACTGAAGTCATTTGGGTTTTTTTCCCTCCATTAGAAGGGAAAGACAAAGCTACCAAAATAGTTGGCTATTTAAAACTGGCTTTGAGACTCATTTGATCTAAATAAAAACTGGCAGCCTTCTGTTTCTCTTAAAGTTTGCATTTTAAATGCCTCATGGAGATATTTAATGAGGGACTATTAAACTTGAAAGTGGTCACTGCCAGCCAACTAGGGACAGCTGTGTGACAATTTCAGGAGCTGCTTACCCAAGAAAGTCTAATGTGGAAGGGTGTGGCTGTTTTCCCTGGGGGAAACAGAAAGGAAGGAAGACTATGACAAAGGAGGAAATCAGCTGTTAGACCAAAGAAGGATTTAAACATTGAAAAAATGCCAACCGTTGAAGACAGTTGCTCTATCATACAAAATCCTGAGGCCTGTCCATGGTCTACTTCTGTTGGCCTAGCAATTTGCTCAGCTAATGCTATTTTGGGAAGGAATTTCCACAGAGCTGGACTATCTTCAGCCCCTGAGGTTTCCTCTGATTGACTGATCAACAGGTGTTGAAAAAGGCTGTGGCAGAAATATCACAGACCCAGTGTGCTCATTTGACTTCTGTAACTGTGACTGTAGTTTTACTTGATTATCATTTCATAATCAAGGAGACTTCCTATAAGAGAAAATCTAAACAAATTATTTATGACATTTATAGGTAATTACTTTTTCACAGATACAATATATATATTTGTTAATACCATATGTATTTATAATTTATAAATTAAATATTGTACTGATGGTTACACACCTGAAATCTAAATAAATATGATATAGAATGAACTTTTCTTTTTTTAGAGAAAAGGGGGAGGGACAGAGAGAGAGAGAGAGGGAGGGAGAGAGAATCGTAAGTAAGCTCCATGTCCAGTGCAGAACTTGATCGTAGGACCTGAGCTGAAATCGAGTATCAGACCCTTAACTGACTGAGATACCCAGGTGCCCCTACAATGAACTTTTCAAAGTTGTACACATTATAATTCTAAAAAATATTAAGCTATATAGACTTAATTTTGCCTTGCAAGCAAATTGTCAGAAATGCTATGAGAATAATGGTCATATGGGTAACAGGAAAAAAAAAACAAAAAAAGAAAATAAAAGGAAATATAAGGTATTACGTTCTTAAACACTTAAGGACTATAATAAGTTACACCATTTTTTATTTTTATTTTTATTTTTAAAAAGATTTTATTTATTTATTTGACAGAGAGAGAGATCACAAGTAGGCAGAGAGGCAGGCAGAGAGGGAGGGGGAAGCAGGCTTCCCGCCAAGCAGAGAGCCTGATGCGGGGCTTGATCCCAGAACCCTGAGATCATGACCTGAGCTGAAGGCAGAAGCTTAACCTACTGAGCCACCCAGGCGCTCCTAGTTAAATCATTTTTTAAAAAAATATTTTATTTATTTATTTATTTGAGAGAGAGATAGGGAAAGAGAGAGAGCATGAGCATGGGGGAGAAGGAGAAACAGGCTCCCTGCCAAGCAGGGAACCCAATGTGGGGCTTGATCCCAGGACCCTAGGATTATGACCCGAGCCAAAGGCAGACACTCAACTGACTGAGACACCCAGCTGCCCCGGTGACATCATTTTTATACTAAATTTCATTTGGTTTTTCTTTAAAATTTAGAGCAAAAGAAATACATGTACATGAATCATTCTAAGTTACAATAAAAATAAAATTAAAAAAATGTCCAAATTCTCAAAGCTTATGTGTCTTGTGTACATATTTTGGGGTGGAGTAGCTAATGTTCATGGAATCCCCACTTGATAAATTTGTATCATAAAAGACAAAATACATTAAGAACCTGTGGGACTGATTTCAATAATAGTGAAGAAAAGAAATAAAAATTAAATCCTATGTGCTTTGGGGTGGAGCACTAACACTGTAACATTTAAAGCACTTAATGAGATAATTTAACAGACACAGAATATTGTGCTTAAGCAAAGATATTCAGAGTAGATCAGATTTCAAGATCTTGGCTACCACTAATCAGCTGTAGGACTGTGCATCTATAATTTAACCTCTTTAAGACTCTTTACCTCATCTATTAAATGGAAACAATAATAGTGTGCACCTCATGGTTATTTTTGTGATGATTAAATGTGATAATAATACATAGTAAGGGCTTACCATATTGCCTAGCATTCAAAAGAGCTCAGCAAATGCTTTTACGATAAAGCCCAATTTTCTGCTACTAGCAAATATGTTCATATGATATGTAAGTCCAGTATGCACGAGATACTAGTGATCTGACATAAGAGGAACTCATGACTTAGTCACTTAGATTCTTTTGTTTTCTCGATATTATCATTGAAAAATAAACAATTTCAATCAAAAAAATCAAAACCAAACAGAAGTGATCAGTGCCTCCCTGCCTTTTAAAACTAACTTGATCTTTAGGCTTTGAGAAGAAACCTTTTTCTGGGCTCTTACTATTGTGGACAAGTTACCTTTTCTTTTTTTTTTTTTTTTTTTTTT
>PISX010000621.1:0-257051 GCA_004024625.1 Mellivora capensis
CTCTCCTGTACCAGACAAAAGAATTGTGCGGTAATGGTTTATAGAACTCCGACATGCCTGCCCTTGATTAGATGGAAACGTGGTCCTAATGAGAAGTGGGTTTGGCTCAGCTGTGCCTTGACTGCCACAAATGCAAAATTGAGGTGTCACTGCCTGTTTTTATAAGTGCCACTGCCTCAGGCACCACTTTTGTTTGTTGATTTTTTAATTTTTTCAAAAATTTTATTTTTAAGTCATCTCTACACCCACTGTGGAGCTCGACAAACTCACAACCCTGAGATCAAGAGTCCCACGCTCCCACGCTCTACTGACTGAGCCAGCCACACACCCCTAGGCCCCACCTTTAAAACCCCAAATGTTTAAATGAGGAATTTAAGTGGGCAGCTGCCTCCAAGATAGTTTTCTTAATACTTTTCCTGTTTGTCATGTCAGCTGGAGTGGATCTCGGGCGATACACACAACTTCTCATCTGTCATGTCATCCACAAAAACCCAAACGGGAGAGGGACGGGTGTCTCCTGGTTTAAAGGTCTTTTCCTCAGTGCAAACATGGCTGAATTTGTCGAGTGAAATGACAACTGTTAGACCGAGTCACAATGAATCAGTTTTGATTGGTAAAAATAAAACATTTAATAGCAACAATTTCATATGATTCAATCTAACATTTCAAGGGTTTGGGTAGTCATTGGTTTAACAATTTGATTTAAAGCCAGAAGATAACCTTAATTCTGGATTGATCAGTTTTAAAATAATACTAACTGAAAAACAGCAAACACCTTCATGACAATGGCTGACTTGCTTAATTTTGCAAATACTTGAGCATTTGGGACACTTAGATCCAATGTCCAACAGTGGGAAGTCAGCTCTGATGAGCAGTTCCCAACTTCTACTTGAAACGTTTCCTGAAGTACTTTTCTGACCCAATCTCACAGGTGTATCAACTATGGCAGCAACAGTGGAGAACATTCTTTGTATCTTTCAAAGCCTGGTGACTCAAGAGTACGGACTGTGAGCCCATGGCATTGGTGCCACCCGAGAGGTGGTTAGAAGTATAGATCTGCAGTCCCCACCCCAGATCTACCAAATCAGAATCTGCATTTCCATAAGAGCCCCAGTGGATCCCTGTACACGTTGGTGTTTAATGTGTGCAGCTGAGAGTGTGAGGTCTTTGTTGTATGTGGAGTCTTCCCAGTTGTTGCCACTGGCAGTAAGTTTGACCTGGGAAGGGTGGATGGCATAAAGTCTTAACCAGAAACCACGAACCCCAACTATGGGTGGATTTGTAACAGTAAGAATAGCTAAAATTCTTTGAACCTTTCTCCCTCCCCTTCTCTAAGGCCTTAATATGAATTACTCATTGACTTCTCACAATTACTCTATGAGGTTGTGCGGATTACCCCCACGTAACAGATGGGGAAATGGAAGGCCCCAGGAGACAACATGACCAGTAAGGGGGGACATTTAGTTGAGAGCAAGAAGGAAACTGGTTCACAGAGATAAACCTTGAAGAGGATGAGTGTGTCAGTGTGGGAGAATTCAGTGATAATGAAATACAAGAGTCTTGACTCCATCTTCTTGTCAAGGGGCTACCAAAACATGGAGCATGATCTGGTGGCATAAGAACACATAGGGTTCTAATCCCTAAAGCACAGAAACACCTGATTTGTGTTTTGGCAATCTGACTCAAAGGAATAGCCTCGAATTTCCACCTCAATGAGAGGAGGCACGTAGGTCACCATTTCCAGCTAGCTCTTTCTTGTACGTTGGAGAAACTTCTTCGTTCTGTGTGACCCACCCTGCAAATACAACTAAGCAGGACTCATGAGGAATCGGGTAATTCAGCACCTGGGGATTATAACTAAGGCCCTCACAGTGGCACGTCTGCAGTACCAAACTCGTAGATTGGGACCACTCTGGCTTTGCTTTCACAGGCTGAAAAAGCGAACCTTGAGAGGGAGACATGTTTAAATTCATGGCGAACAATGAATGGAGTTTTAGGCAGCACCGCAGTGAAGACATCAGTTGGGGCTAGCATGCCCATGTGCCTTCTGTCCATTCTCTACCTTTCACTTTGGTTCTAAAAGCACTTGGTTGTGGAAATCACAGCTCCACACCTGCCAGCAAGTTAACAGACCGTCCCAGAACCATGGCAACCGGCAAGAGTGAGAGAAGGAAAAATCCCTGAGCACGCGTTGTTAAGCACTCCCTGCTCAGCCTCAACCAAGGGCAGCCAATGCTGAGGAGAAAAGGGGACAGTCCCAAATCCCCAGTCTGAGGCTCACAGCCAAGTCACTTTGAAGAAAAGTTGTCAATGAAAAATTTAATGTTGTGCCTCCATAAAATAATGTAATTTCCAAGTAATGGATTCTGATAAGACCAGCAGGGTCTCCTTTAATCCTCCCCCTAGGATGGGATTTCACAAGTTCACGAGCAATGGGACCTTGTTTGTTCTCTAGCATGCCGTGGTGGTCAGGTGCTGGAGCTTAGAGCACCAATGCCTGGTGTCATCATCTTGCCTCCACTATTTAAGAGCCATGTGGCCTTGGGCGAGTTAATCTCTCTACCCGTTTTCTCATTGATGCAAGGAAGAAAGAGTAGTACCCCCTTGTACTGGACATTGATCCCGCTTTCTGCAAACCCTGTACCTTTTGAACACTCTTCCTCTGTTTGGATAATTTCCCATCCCATGAGTCCTGCTTCCCCAAAGCAGGACCCAGAAATCACTTTCTCCAGCCTTCCTTGCAGCTAGACTCTGCTGGAAGAAAATGGAACTGATCAACATCCTCCAATAAGGTCCCCCTCACAGCGTGGGGTAGGGGTGTTCAACCGCTAACCAGTTCCCGTGAGATGTGGATGCAGACAAGAGACCGGAAGGAGGTGCACCAGGAACTGGCACAGGTGAGGGGCGTAGAGAGCATCTGTCTCTCAGAGGTGGTGAGTACCAGCTGCAGTTGGACTTGTTCGGCACGGTGACTGGTGTGTTGCTCCTAGCTCTTTTTGCCCCAAAGCCTTTTATGTGACCCTCTTGGACTCTGTGAGGTAGCCAAGAGCATTTAGTAAGTTCTTTATCTACTTCAGCTCACTAAAATGCATTTAGCTGTCTGCCATGAGGTACCCCCCAAGGCTGTTGTGGCGACCGAGTTATTTAGGTCAAGTGCTTGTAAGAACTCATTCTTGTTATTTTGAGTTCTTTGATGTCTATCAGATCCCCCCACAGGATGTGAGAGAATACTGATTCTAAATTTCCTATAATGTTAATGCCATGTGATGCAGGTTTTAGAACATTTCTGCAAACTCTCTGATGTGCCCTCCGTTGATCGGTGGCGTCTGTGGCCCTCCCTTGAAACCAAATTCCCTTTGTGACTGCTCTTCAAACAGAATGCAGTGGAAGGGACATTGTGTGACTTCTGAGACCAGGTTAGCAAAGGCCATGTGGCTTCCACCTGGGTCTTTCTTGGGGAGCTCATCTCCGAGCTGTGGGGAAGCCCAAGCTGCACACAGAGGCCACGTTGTAGGGGTCCTGCTGACGGTCAGCACTGACTGTGGACCCGGAGCTGATGCTTGCTCCCTCCAGCCTCAGAACATCTGTGTGCGAGCCCTGGGGAGAGCAGGGAGAGTCTGTAGTCAACAGAAGGTGTTACAGTCATTTCAGGTGTACAATATAGTGATGTAAATTGATGTGGTCAGGGTCCTAAGGAAAAGGGTCTTCACCCATCTTTGCCATTGTGCTGCTGAAAGCGCTATTAGAATGTGCCATCGTCTGCACGTGCCTTCTGCGCGTTGTCTTCACCTCATCTTCAGACAGCCATTAGGTCAGTTATCATGACCATGTAGTGACAAATCACCCCCAAACTTGGTGGCTTAGAAGGACAGTAGTCATTTACTACATTAGGTTGTTTCCATGGGTCAGGAATTCCAAAGCAGCCTGGCGGAGGGCTCTGGCTTGGGCTCTCTCATGAAAGGATGGTTCCATGTCAGCTGGAGCTGTGGTCCCATGCAGGACTGACTGGGGCCCGAGGACCCACTTCCGGAATGGCTCCCTCCCACGGCTGTCCATGTCCACAGCACCGCTTGGGTGTCCTACTGCCTGGTGCCTGACTGTCCCCAGAGCAAGCCATCCAAGGGGCCACAGTGGGAGCTGCATTACCTTTATCACCTAATATCAGAAGACACCCCATCACTTCTGCTGTATCCTCTAAGGGGCCATATCAGTCATCTCTGAATCGGTGTGGCAGGGACCACACAACAGTGTGGAGGCCTGGAGGTTATGATCCCTGGGGCCATCCTTGAGGCTGGCCACCATGATCAATATTATTACCCTAATACACAGGTGGGGAAGCAAGAGTCAGAATGGTTGGCGCTCAGGGGCTCTAGGCCACCTTGAGAGTGCACAGCTGGAGGCCTCAGTCTCCCACCAACAAATATCTCATTTTAGTGTGGCTGAAATTCTACCTTTTGCGTGGATGCCCCTCTTTAAAATATTTTTCCTTTTCTGAAGCTGATAGGTAATTTAATGAGTCCCCAAACATGGGAAGACATAGATTCTAACTTCATGTTTTGTTTTGTTTTAAGATTTTATTTATTTATAAAAAAAGAGACAGAGACAGAGAGCATGAGCAGGGCAGAAGGGCAGATGGAGAGGGAGAAGCAGACTCCCCTCTGAGCAGGAGTCCCAAAGCAAGGCTCGATCCCAGGACCCTGAAATTATGACCTGAGCTGAAGGCAGATGCTCAACCAACTGAGCCACCAGGTGCCGCCCCCTCCTCCCTGCCCCCCCCCTTTTTAAATATACAACTTCAAAACTGACTTTATAGAATTCTAGAATGATCAAATAGTCTATGAGGGCTAAAATGACATAAACTCTCTGAGTCAGTAATTTCACTGTTGGGAATTCATGTTCCAGAATGAAAAGCAGTGGTATGCCAGGCTCTACGTGGGATGGTGTTTGCTGCAGACACATCTGTTATCACAGACATTGGAAACCACCTGAATGCCCACAGATGGGTCAAGAAAGGTACATGTTTATTTTTTTAGATTTTATTTATTTATTTGACAGAGAGAGATCACAGCAGACAGAGAGGCATGCAGAGAGAGAGAGAGAGAGAGAGAAAGAGAGGGAAGCAGGCTCCCTGCTGAGCAGAGACCCCCCCCAAGGTGGGACTCGATCCCAGGACCCTGAGATCATGACCTGAGCCGAAGGCAGCGGCCTAACCCACTGAGCCACCCAGGCGCCCCCGGTACATCTGTTTAGAGGAATAATACACAACTCTTAAAAAGGAAAATTAGGAGGACACTTGCCCATGACATATTGCAAAGTTTAAAAAAGAAGTTAGAATGGCGTGTATTGTATGGTGCTTCTTCTGTACATAAGAAAGCCCTGTTATCTTCATGTGTGTTTGCATTAATATGGAGAGTATCTGCTTGTTGACTGGATGGGATGGGGGGTTAGAAAGAAGACAGATCATTAGTTTTAGAAGGAAAAAATATATAGAAATACATGGTGTAAAATACAAATCTGTACTTTCGCCGTTTTGTTAAACTCTCATAGGTGGTTAGTGCATACATCTTCCCTGATCTGAGGTTTCTTACTGGCATCCTGCCCTCCTCTTCAGGTGGAAATAGCTCCAAGGGGGCCTTTTCCTGGTTTCTTAAAATGAAGATGCCCAGATTTCCCTGAAGGCAGGCCGTAGAAATAACTGTTTCTAGTGCACCCATAATCGGCCATCAACATGGAAGACAAAAATGGGGTGACATTTTGTAAAAGGAGGAGAAGATGAGGCCATTAATGTGCAGCCCTGGCTGGTTCGAACTGTTCACGGCCGATTTGCGGCCAATGCTCTGTAGGCTTGGCAGGAGGGAGATCTGTTATTGAGGCCCTCTGCCTGCACTTAGCCCAGCGGCCATTTCTCAGGAAATATTGATCAAAAGTACTCACCTCCACCATCTCAGGAGCCTAATGCAGTCCCTGAGTATTCATGTGAAAAAAAAGCTTTTCTTCGCCAGGCTATTTTCTGAAGTCAAAAAGATCCTTTCAGGAGCTATAATAGCAACCCCCTTCCCACTTCACACCCTCAGTGAGAGGCACACTCCAATTTTCAGACCCCCAGGACCCCACGTCAAGGTAGAAGCTGACAAGTGTGACCTCTTTATGTAGAATATTCTCTGTCAAACTCGACAAGCATTTTGCTGGAGGGACAGGTGGTAAATAGAAGTGGGAGATTAAAAATTACACCTGGACACAGGGAACTAGAAGGGAACTCTTGTTCTGAGAGAATTTATTCATTTATTCTTTATTTCCCCAAATAATGTTTTGAATACAATTTTTGATTACAGACACAACGTCCTCTGATATATAAGGCAGGAATATCTTGGTGTGAATGTACGAAAAACAAAAAAAACCAAAAACCAAAAAACTAAAACCCAAAACCAAACATCTAGTCGGTGTTTTCCTTGTCAGACTTGGTACAAAAGGGAGGATGCTAACTGGGACCCCTGATTTCTCATTTGTGCTGTAAGAGCCAAAATCTTCCAGACAAGTATTTCTAAACGTGGCAGCCTGTTACAGATTCTCACCCCCTTCATCTTATCTAATTTCATTTAGGATGGTAGAGACTTGGGTATTCCAAGTACTTTTAATTTAAAATGATAACAATAAAAAAAGAAGCAATCTCCAGTTCTAGAAAATTTTTTTATATCACCCAGAAAGAGCATCATTTCAGAGTTCCTGCTGTTTTGGTTGCTGTCATCGGCTGGTTTTGGAGGGCACATCTGAGAGCCTATTTGGGACAGAGAGAGTGGTGCTCTTGTTTAAAATGCCCCCGATTCCTGGGGCTGTCAGCAGGGCTTGTTGTCTGGGGTGAGAATGTGGTTTAAGCTGCAGTAGGCAGTGGGCAGGGAGACTCTGGCCTCAGTTTTAAGAGCCAGTCTCTTTTTGCTCCGCTCAAGGGCGGTCTTTGGGTCATGTAAGAACACTGATGTCTTTGCCTTCTTAACTCCTCAGACATAAACCTTTTCTCGGAAACAACAAACAGAATATTGTGACCAAACTGTGGCAAGAGCTCAATCACGCTGCGGATCTGTGTGTATAGAATGCAGCGGAAGCTTCTAGAGTGTGGCACAAATCACCGTGTAATGACCTATCTGTTCTTGTGTTTCAGATCTGAAGATATGAGCAAAAACCCAAAGGTTTTCAGAGTAATAGAGGAAGGCCAGTAATAGCATCATCTTTTTTTGCCCTTTGGGAGAGTATCCCAATAAAACAAGCTCCCCGATGCTGGAAAATGCTGATCACTGTTGTGCCTGATCCAAGTGAGGGAAAGGTCAGGGTGGCTTCTGAGTTGGCCCCAGGGAAACCTTCACAGGGACCAGAAGGAACATGGAAACTACTAACAGTCTGTGCACTGATGAAGATCTGTGATTGCTGCTGATTAGAGGTGTGGTAAAAAAATGGCCTAGGAAACCTAGCTCCTTCTTGGAGCTCCACTTTCTAGCTGTGTGAGCCGCAGGGAGCCATCTTTGGTCCTCAGTTTCAGTAGCCACAGGAGGAGGTGATTGGAGCCCATGCTAGACAGTCTAGCTGATAATCCTGGTAGACCGGATACACGTGGATGACGTTTACGGTGTATTCCATCTCCCTGACCTTAGCTTTTTGATTTGAAAAATGAAATGCAGTTAAAACTATTTCCATTTACAGAAGAGTAAATGATAATAGTTCCATTTGACATAAACTGTTTAATAAATCAAAGGGGACTCAATTTAGTTTATACACAGACACAAGACTATAACACTAGCTCAAATGTGTACACATGTGAACAAATATAAATGTCCGAGTCTTATTGCTGAGGGATGCTCTGCAGCAAAAGTAAAAAACAGGGCATTTTTCCAGTAATGGAGTATTTTATTATGGCCGGGGTGTACCTTTAAGTTATTCTTTCTTTAGGCACCTGGCAAAAGCCAAGAAAGGTCGAGGAAAGCATTACTTGTAGCAATGGTCCTTTTGGAACGAGTGGAAGTTGGATTCTTTTTGGAATTCTACTGAAGGTCTTGCATAATTTGGCCTAAGATTGGATGAGCAATTTTTGAGAATGACTGGAAGTATGATGACTAGGATACCCTCCCCAATGCCTCCCCCGTCTTTTTGTTATAAATAAGACAATAAACTGCTTTGTGAGACTTCCATAACACTATCCTGTGAAATTCAAATGACTATTTCCAGATCTGAAAAGAATCCATAAATTATCCCGGAGGGGTTGGGCCATCTATGAAGTGGAATCATTAGGAAGGGCAGGACACCACACTGAGCAGTTAGTTCCTCAGGGACTCTTTGCTCTTGTTCCCTTCACTCCAGGGTTCCTGTGCGGGATGGGGAGTAAGGGCTGCCCAAAGCACCACAATGGGGTTGGTTCAGTGTCTCAATCCACATCTATCTGTAGGTCAGGATCCTTGAGGGGGCGAGGGGGACTTTAAAAATTAGATGCTGAGGTTCTATCCAGACATGGTGGACCAGACGGAAACACCTACAAAGCTTCCTGAATGATTCTTGTGCACAACAAGGCTAGGAACCACCGCTTCTAGAAAACAGAGCTCTCAGATTGCATCAAGTTGTGTTCTATGAGGAACCAATTGGTACAAGCACTTCCTACCAGTCCAAGGCTTTAAAAAGCCACATCAGTTCAGGCTCTTCCTGGCTCCTGGGAAGAAACCTGGACCCTTTTTGAGGTCCCTGAAATGTCTTATAAGTTACGGACTCAACAACTATTTGTGAAATGGACCAATGGATGATTTTTAGGTAGCTCGACTGTCCAATATGTTGGAAGTTCCCCGGTGTCCAGAGCATGGGACTAGCCCAAGATGCTGGTGGAGACCATCTGGCCAGGCCATCGAAATGTGATGGTTGGAGAGGTGAGGCAGGGCCATCAATGGGGCCTCAATCACACCAACAGGAGGCTGGTATTACCTTTTATCTACCACTTACTCACAAAGACAAACACTCAAAGTCAGCCTCTTGCTCATCAGGGCCGGGGATTCCCTACTGACTTTACGTAAACACATTTGTAAATTTCCCCGGAGTGATACTGGCTACCATTTTGGATACATAATTAAGTTTTGGTTAAAAAAAAAAAAAGGCTTTTGAGCAACTCTGATAAAACAGAACACAAGCCATCTTTTGTGAGATGCCAGGATAAACTTTATTTTCCTAGAAACTATAATGAAAATGAAAGAAACATGCACCTAAGTGCTGTGTTTCTACTTTATTAAATTATCACAGTAAATCAGAATGAAAGAGAGGATGAGGGTAGACTGGAGAGTCGAGCGGCAGTCATCAGCGGAGCCGTGTGCTTTTCCGGGTAGGCACACGCCTGCAAGGGCGGACTGTATGGAGGGGTCCAGCCCACCGAGGCCTAAACCCAGATGTGGGGCATGAGGCAAATTAAATAAGAGAGCAAAATAAAAAGCAAATGACATCCTATAACTTAATTCCCCATATTTATCAGTTTCTCTTTCTTATTTACATAAACTAAATGTTGTCGACCTGAACCCATAAGAAAACATTCACTAAATGTGTATATCATACACAGGTACTGAGTGCAGCTAGAACAGTGGTTGTTTCATGTTGAATTTCCCTCCAATAGATACAGACATGACGGAGTCCCATGTGAGACGTCACAGTAAGTTGAGAAGGATCTCTCCAGCTTCCAGGTGATACAGATGGACCAGGAAGGGAAGCGCAGGCTGCCACCCTGGGAGGAAGGTCAGGAAGACGTGATTTGCATGGTATGCGGATCCGAGTGATCTCTTGTTCAGAAGGCTGGGGGTCCCGTCCAGTCCATCAGCCCCTCTTGAGAAGGCAAGACTTGCCTCCCCTTCCTCCCTTGGCTTTTTAGCAAGCTGCAGCCGTCACTGCATGAAGACACCGTGACAGTCACTTACCCAAGCGAAATTTCCTCACTACTGTCTACTACTTCAGATTTTGCTATTTTTAAGAAGTCATCATTTCATTTTTTTAAAGTACAAAAACCTTCTTAGTAAGGCTATGGGACATTTGCTTTGGACGGAAATCAGTGTGTGCAGAGATCAGTGTGAAGAGAAGTGGGGGGACAGGCTTGGCTCTGTCCAAGATCCAGCAAATCTTACCCATTTGGGGCTGATTAGGGCCACTTTTGCTCACAGATGGCTGACCTACTAATGTGACGAGTCAGCACTGGGACTCAGGTGGGTCCCTGCCGGATGAGTGACCCTCCATAATTTTGCTGGAAAGGCATTTATTGCAAAAAGCACAATATTTGCTTTTCTAAGTGAAGAAAAAAAAAAAAGAACTTGATCATCTCAATTTTCCACCCCAAATAACAAAAATGATTCAGGTCCACATGATTGTAAGCAAACCTGGCTGCTAGGTTTCCTGTTTCCCTATTCCACACCGATGCTGCTGCTGACAGCAGTGAGCTCAGAAGCAGCTCCAGTCCCCAAACCGCGGGCTGGAGTCTGGGGTCTTAGGGATGTTGAAATCAGTAGGAATGACAGGAAAGGTCTACGTACTTGCTGCCTACGACTTAATTTCCCATTTGCAGGTTCGGAGGACTGGTTCTGGGAGATAAAATGGAATCATGGAGCAGGGACATTCAGTGCGACTTCTGCCACAGGGGATTTCTAGAGCCTGGAAATGAAATGTCCTCCCAGAAGCTACTGGCTGTCAGAGCCTGCCTGGGACTCTGGCGCCCAGGAATTGGTGATGTGCTCCTCTATAGGAATGAGGTCTGGGCACTTCGTAAACATCCAGAGGAGCAACTCAACACGAGTCTGGGGTCTGAGCGACAGCAGACAAACCTGCAGACCCGAAAGTCCAGATTATTAAAAAGATGGGGGTGGGCGGCTGGGGCAGGGGCAGGAAAGATAAGAATCGTGGCATTGGCTGACACAACAGAAACTGCTGTGACTTTCGTGGCTTCATGTCGTGAAGCCCCCCGTGAGCCAACCAGTTGGGCCCATTTGCCGAACAGCCCAAAGCGATTAAGGCTTACTTCTCTTTCTCTCAGGTTCCGGTAACCCCCAAGCCACTCCGTCTGCGAGCCTGGGCCTCACGCCCTACCTGCAGTCCTCTCTAAAGCTGAAAAAAAATTCTCTCTAGACTTAGAAGGTCTATCCTTCCCTAGGAATTTCTCGATCCTTCCTCAACTGTCCCATAAGCAAGCCTGGCTCCTGGGTCTGCTTGTTTCTCCAGCAAGGGTCAGGTACCAGCCACACCAGCGCAACGGCGGACGGAAAGAAGTGACTGGTCAGTGAAAACGGCTACTCTGATGGGCTGAGAGCGCTCAGTGGACTCACCAGGAAGGGGCCCAAAGCTGCCAGGGGGGGACACATAAGTGGGCACAGAGCAGAGAGGCAGAGAGTTAAGGGAGGCAGGGAAGCACCCTTTCAGGGACCGATCTTTCTCGGGTTCCTAGCGCCTGTGTTCTATGTGCTGCCCACCCACCCCTTCTGGAGATGGGCTGCAGGCCTAGGTAAGAGGCAGAGGGCCAGAGAGCTCTTCCTAACTGATGTTTCTGTCGCTGACACCCTCAGACACCCAGCAAGGATGCTGGCCCAGCACAGATGGAAGTTCAGGCTTTTCATTTCTTCTTCTTCTTTTTAAACAGATTCAACATGCCTTTCTTGGAACCAAATGGGTAGAAAGCCCCCATTTGTGGCATGGCCCTCCCCCAGCAGTGGGCAGGAGAGCACAACTGCAGAGCAAAGCTTCTGGAGGCAGAGGGACATCACGGGGGTGGGGACGACTGTCTCAGTGTAGCTCCTGCGCTGGTGTGCTCCTTGTGTGTTGACATGGGGCTGTGCTGAGCTGTGCCCTGGAAGCTTCCTGACCTACAGGAGCTTTCATAGGGACAGGACCCTGTTTCCTCCAGGATGGTTGGAAAAACCTCTTCCCAGTTAGTGGGCATCAGGCACCAGGTGGAAAACACTCAGCAACTCAGATAAAACTTCTCCTGGGCAAAAGACCCTGGGGAAAGCCAATTTCCATGATGATGAAATTTTTGAGTAAACCATAAATCCTAACATTAAGACCCAGTGAAATCAATGCAGGGAAAATTCCTCAGTTTAACAGCTGTTTTGCCAACCTTTCTGTGAATCTTGCTTGGGTTTATAAACAACTCGGGGTACAGAAACCAGTTGCTCTCCACCCTTCCCAAAAGCCCAGAATTTTCTCCTGTCATCCCAGCCGGGAGCAGTGGCATCAATGCCCACGAGAGCAGGTCTGTCTCTGGTTGTTGGCGACCTTCCCCTCTTCTTCTTTGGAAGCTCAAGTTTCGTGAGGTTCTAGGGCAAGATGACATGGCCCGGTGAGAAAGTCCAGCCCACGACATTCTGGTGGGGTTCACCTTTAACTTCGGAAGTCTTTTAATGGGAAGATGTGTCGAGGGCACTGGCAGAGCAGTCATGTTTGCCGGAGTCTCTGTATTTGGGGGTTTGGGGTGGGGGAGGGGGGCGTCTCATTGATCTCCTCCTTGCCAAGAGGCGCCATGAGGTAGGCACTCAGGCTGGCAGCCACGGACCTGCAAGGGAAGCAGAGAAAGGCCAAGTCATGGCACCAGGAGAGGCCCTGGGGGCAAAGATCCAAGAAGAACCTATGGTCCTCAGGATACATGGCACCACTTCCTCAGAAAGGCTTTGATGACCTTCCTTTGTCACTGGGGCAGAGATGTTTGCTGAGTGAATCAACACGTGAATGTCTTTCCTCCAGGTCTTTGCTCTGGACTCTCGGGCAGCAGAACCAAGCTATGAGTCTTCCTGAAATTCACCTGGTCTCACCATCCCATCCACAAGCTAAGAATGAAGAGAAAAAGCCCCTCATTGCAGTAAGGGGAAGAGGAGCCAGGGAGGAAGCAGCATGGCCCAGACAGAGTCCATGAAGAAGCCAGGACAACTTGATGGACAGTTTCGAGGATCCCTGCCTGTGTTATTATTTACACGCGTTTACATATTGATATTCAACCGATGAGTTACAACTGGATTCTTCCCCAAAGGGTCTGAGAGAGGGCTCAGGACTAAATTGCTTGCCAGAATGAGTCCAGATGAGCACAGCGCTATTTAACACTAGAGGGAAGAGGAGTAGAATCCAAGTGTGCGTGTCTGCACCTCCCCCTCCCCAGGGCTGCTGCGAGGGTGCTCAGAGGAATCCAGGAAGGCCTGCTGCAACACCCAGCCCCAGTTGCTGCTAGAGTCTGGTCTCCCCTGGGGCCGGGCTGTGAGGGAGAGGCTCTGTTTCATCACCCCTCTTCCCCCGTAAGCTATTTTTAAGCTGGCTGTGTTATACCCCAAGCTTCCGGACTCCAAACAAACCTCAGAAGCAGGCTTTCTGTCCTTCTCCCAGCATGCTTCACTTCCAGGGGTTTGGCCATTGAAATTTTTATTATTATTGGCATTTGCAATTTATTGATGTAAGTTGTCTTATTCACAGACAACATCTTTTCTCATTTTCTGACCTTACCTTATTGTTTCTAGGAAGAGCCTCTGAAATCAATACCACAAACACGCTTGGGCCTGAGGAGATGGCCTTCCCCAGTGGGTTCCCAATTCCAGCGCCTTAAGGTGCCCACCGTGGGGAGGGGGGCCCTACCATCTCTTGACTGCCAGTCTGGTCCCTGTAAGGCGGGGCAGAGAGAGGAAATGCCTGGGGCTCTCTCCTGGGGTTCTCATCTGTTAAAAAACAGGCTGCTTTTGACAAAGGCAGTACAGCTATACTGACCTCCATGACAGAGACGGCATTGGTAAAAGGTCTCTCTCTGTCCCCTCGGGGCTGGACACAGGGGTGAACAAACCTGATTCAACCCTAGATGATGTTCCATTTTGAAACACTCTCACTTTGAATTGTCTAAGATTTCGCATTCCTCACCAGGAACCACTCTACCCAGTATTGTAATCAGATCGATTGGGAGAGAGGGAAGGAAAAAAAAATAAAAAGCTAGCGAATAAAAGAGATGAAATGATGTTCAAAGCTATGATATTAAGTGAAAGAGTAATTGTGGATGGGAAGGAAATATCGAACACCCCCAGTCGGGGAGGGCAAAGAGGGGGGGCGGGTGCATGCTGCTTTCCAGCAGTGGGGCAGGACGGCAGGCAGGCAGCGGACGTTGAGGAATGCGTGAAGTTCTGCAAAACGAACCCCCCCACCTCCCCGCAACGAAAGCCGAGGCCCCCATGGCTGGGGGCAAAGGGACGGCTCCCCGCCCCCCAGCTGGAGCCTGCGTGGCAGTGCCCCTGCATTCCTCCAGTCCCCTACTTCCCACTCTGGCACATCCCCAGCCTGTGATGGCTCCTGCCGTGCCCACTGCACCCCGTGATTGATGGGGAGGCGGCAGCTGGGGAATGGACCGGCGGGCCACAAAGGAGATAATTCCACTCGCAAGCTGCCGGCAGCCGCTCCACTCTGTTCGGCCCTTTCCTCCTGCTGGAAGCCGGGGGTCTGTTCAGAGGGCACTCGAGCCCCACTTGGCTGCTCTGTAGTAGGAGTGGGAGAGGATGCATGCATACGGGGTCCCAGCCCACAAAGACTTCTGCAGGAGGCCCCCACTCTGGAGAGCACTGGATAGCCCCGCTCTCCTCCACCCACCACGAGCACTGGGGTTGGTGGGGGCACATTGCCTCTGGGGGCTCAAGCCAGCGGGCCTGGTTTGGAACAGTTCTGGGACTGAACCAAAGCTGTAGCTGAGGGCACAAGAAAGGGCTGCTAGCCCGCAGGGTCGCTCGCTGTGTCAGGGGCTGCTCGTCTGCCCTGCAGGTCGAGGAGGGTGATGCTGTGGATGAACCCACAAGTCTAGATGCTAACATTCCATCTGCGTAGCTCCTGAGACGGTGACGGGCATCTGTGCCATGCGTTCCTCTGTGGTGACACGGTTAATAAATGACAGCTCACTGGTGTCCTCCCGTATTATTGTGAACATCATCACCATCTGGTCTCCCTTCCACCTGTAAGCCCACGAGTCGGTGCAGCCCCGGCTGCCTCCTGCCGGCACTGCCACAAGGTGGCACCGGGACGGGCCTGGACCCCAGAGCCAGGGCAGAAAGGAGAAGCACACGGAGGTCACACCTGCTGCAGCCAGCCTGCCCTCTGGGTCCTCAACTGCAGCCCATCCCCGGGTTCTCCACTCTCTGTGTTCCCCCAGCTTTTGTCTGTTCTTCCTCCCCCAGCTGTTCCATTCAACAGCCCCCCAGACAACCTGCCCTCCCTGCATGGAGGCCTCGGAGGCGCCCATTAAGGCAAGCGGTCAAAGGCCGGCCCAGCACGTGCCACATCTTATCGGCCCATCTCAACATCCTGCTCCTCCTGGCTTGGGCAACAAAAAAGGGGGCGGCCCCGGGTCCACGGGCTCCCCGTGGCCCCACACACAAAAGGGCGGGTGACAAAGACATTTTCTGGGATGGCAGGTGTTGGTGTCGGATTCCCCGCAGAGCGCACGGGCAGAAGAAAGGCGAGGCTGGGTTTCCCCGGGGCAGCACAGACATGCAGGGGCAGGAGTGTGGGCAGGGCCCCTCGGGAGGGAAGGTGGGAGGCAGCAGGCACTCAAGGGGACATTTCAGCACGGGGTTAGCCCTGGATGGAGGCGGGTTAGTGAATTCATGCACCCCTCCCCGAGAGCACGGTGGCTGGGCAAAACCCAAGCCTCAGTCTTACCTTGCTCAAACATCGCAATGAGACCTTTACATATTTTAATCTGAAAGGAGAGAACATGAAATCAAATGAATACAAGCCCAGTACACCCACAGCCCAACCTGATAATGAACACAGTGCTAATAACACATTATTCCTGTGCTGCTTGGGTGTTGTCACAGCCTTGGAGATCATTACGAATTGAAAAGTCACTTAAAATTCTCCTTGGCAGGACAGAATTCTAGCTGCCATCACATTGATAGATGTGAAATGAGAGAGACAATAGCGTTCCTAGGATGTGTTGTGTAGACGCTGCTGGGAGCTCCACGGGCACCAGGCGGCACTGACCACAGGCCCCTTTTCCTGTCACCCCTTATCTGCAGACTGATTTGGACGAAAATACATAAAAAATAAGAATGTTCAGGAGGAGCATTTGGAATTCAATGGATGACCTGAAAAAAATACTTGCCAGGCTCTAAGTGTGCAAGTTTGCGTTCCTCTTCATTTCATTTCACAGGTTTCTGAGGTGTACACAGTGTGTTAATTCAGTACTAGTGTCAACGGTGATGTGACAGTCCCCAGGGAGGAGGCAGGCAGCCTGCTGCATAGCAGGCAGCTGGGAAGGGGGCCCTGCTGTGGTGAGATCGGACTGCAAGCTCACCTCCCGCCCAGAGCAGGAGGATCTCAGTAGTCAAGCTGACCCCGGGACGGGATCCGAGTTTTATGGACTTGGTGATGGGTTTTCTTAATTCCCCCCACCCCTCCCATAGACAGTATATTTCCTAGTGGGTTTCCCTTAGCAAGTCCTCAGCCTCATTCTCTACCAGGCATAGCTCCTCACCCCAACCCCCATGCCACTCCCGAATTCAGTGTCACTAGACCACCGTCAAATCTGGACAAAGGACATTCATCAGTGACACGGACTGCTGTCGTCTGCTCAGCTGCAGTTGTAAACTTGGACTGTCTGTTGGTCCTGCCTGCCAAGGTTGGCACAGGGAGCAGGGCCAGTTTCTAAGACAGTGGTTCAGAAGGCTTGTCAGAAGGACCACTGACATACTGTTGAGTGGGGTTCTCCAGAAGAAATGTGCACCTTTACAATCTGTTGAAAATTCATCCCCTCTGCAGAATTATTTGGGGTTAGGAATTTCAGGATAAATAGCCTGCTCCTTCTCTATACGTTGATAGTGCTCTAGCCCAGAGGAAGTGCTTGCGACTGTGCTGATTGCTGGTAACAGACTAGAATGTTTTCCACGGATCCTGGATAACACGATGATCTCGATTTCCTGCTTTCTCCCAATGCACTGTGCTGTGCACAATGTGGCACCCATTTCTGTGCATGGAAAATGGCAGGCATACAACATCTCTCTGCGGGTCTCTCTTCCTTCAGTTGGGGAGGCCCAGCTTTTCAGGGTAGCCCCATGCTACCTACCCTCTCCAGTGTGAGCAAAGGGTCTCTTCATGAAGGGACTCCTTGGCCTCCCTCCGCTCCAGCCTCTTTAGCGCTGGTTATGCTGGGCGTACCAAGAAAGCAGATGGCACAGCTAACAATGGATGACTTGTTTGTAATTGCTGATGAGGACTGGTTTGCTCGTCTCCCCAGTGCGTCCCCAGATGCAGCCTGGTGTGGTGTGCTGGACCAAACAGAATGTTTCAGTAACTGCCAGTCCATGGGTGAGTTAAGGAGATGCAAAGACAGAGACAGTTGGGGGCTGCCTTAATTATTCCGTGGGGCTCAAATGTCACTTGCCCTTGACATACAGGCAGTGCTACTGAAGGGCTGGGGCCTGCACTTGGAACAGAGGAGTAGGCTGTCAGCTTCCTGATACGTCCCTGGGGGTGAGCGTGAGGTACCAGCTAGCCTGGGCAGCGTTGGAAGGCACCAGAAGAGAGCACATGGAGCTTGGAGAGGAGAGACGGGGGAAGAAAACAGGAGGCGCGTGATGCTTAGGGGGATGTGGGAGAGATACAGAGCATAATTACTTCATCTTTTCATCAATTGGGCACCTGAGATGTGCCAGGTTCTGTTCCAGGCTCTTGGTTACAGCCGTGAACAAAGCAGGCGAAGCTCCTGCCTGTGGGGGGCTTTGGTGGCTGAGCTGTGGCCTGCATTCTAGCAGAGTGGTACCACCCCTTGGGTGGGCAGCTGAAAGCCCAGATATTAAACAAATACCTGGGATTTCTGGTGTTTTGGGAGGAGACAAAGGAGGAAATCCAGATGTCTTGGGGACCTCTGCGGTGGGGACTGGAGCCACACTGGGTGGGAGAGACTCTGTTCGCGTCTAAGAGCAGGGGAGTGAGGCCCCTCTGGAGAGAATCCTCTGTGTGTCAGGACACATCAAGGGGCTAAAATGCAGGTGCTTGGTGGCTCTGAGTGGAGAATCCAGAAGCCACTCATAGAGAAAGATGTCCTGCTTCGTGGGCCTCTTGCAGCTTCTCGGCTATTCCGGATATCAACGAGGATTTGCTACAACACAGGAAACAATAGTCTTGATTGGAGATGAGCTGTGTTCCACACAGCTCTGCCTTGTGGTCTTTTTGTGGCTTGTGTTCTCAGGCAGGCCTCACCGGGAGAGTGGAAGAGCAAGGATCTGAATGGAGCTTCTCATCTCCGAGGAAAGGCTGCCATCCGGGACCGCCACCTGGGATGACACTGGGCAGAGTTGGACAGGAAAAGTGGCTGCTTCTCCTTGGGTCCTTGTTACTGAACAGTCAGTGTGGAAAATGATGAACTGGTTCAAGATAATTAGGGAAGGGACTGGTTTTGTGAGCTGGCATGGCTGAGGGAGAGAGACAGTGGGCCGCGGTTCCAGCTTCAGGTGCACGCTAAGTATCCTCCCAGCAGGAAGGTGGACAGAGCGGGAGATCAGAGAGCTGTCTGGGCTATTCAGACCCCTTGGAATGGCTCTGAGGAAGGGAACAGGTGCAGCTGTGGATGGGGTAAGCCTGCCTACATGCTCAACTCAACACTGGCAACTCAAGACCAGTGGGAATTAGCCAGCTTAATTAACATTTCCAAATGGCCCAAGGATGGCTTCCAGTATTTCCAACCCAGCAGCAGTGGCTGTGTTCTGGCCCTGGCCCTGGCTCTGGGCTTCCTCTTTTTGGTCGTTGGTCTTGCCCATCAACTTTGGTTCCGAATCAGAAAGCTGAGACAGCTGGACCAAAAGGCAGGCAGGCAGAGAGCGCAGGTCCTGTGCGTCTGCACGTGCATACACACCTGTGCAGGGGCTTAGCAAGCAGGTGGGATGCCCATGGAGTTCTCTAGCACTCTTCTCTTTTCTTCCACAGCGATAATGTACTTACATGGCTCCATGGTTAAACTGAACTAAATTATACATTTAAGATTAATATCTTGGTTTCAACTTTTCTTGTCAGGCCCTTGCAGAGACAGAGGTTTCTAGACCATCTTGCTATCTCACAGAACATGAATACAAAGATCTCAGTTACATCTTAGCCATGATAGGGCTGTTCACTGTACCAGACTGAATTCACATCTCAGAAAGTGGCAAAACAGTATAGACAGTTTATAGCAGCAATATTCCTAAAAGCCAAAAAGAAGGAATAGTCAAATGTCCATCAACTGATTAAAGGATTTACATGGATGAATTTTATGGTAGGTGAATTATATCTCAATAATGCGGTTTGGAAAAAATGGCAAAAAGGAACAGAAGGTGATCTGGGCAGCGGCACTGTCACTTCCTTTCCCAAAGTGATACAACAGAAGTGGCTACAAGTTTTGGAAGAATCAGGTTCTCCCCCCACCCTGTGGATGCCCAGGGAGGCAGGGGGACTGGGTCACCTAGCGGATGCCAGCAGCAACTCTCCTCCTGTGTCACACCACAAACTCTCAACCAACCGTCCTCGGAGCAAAGAAAATGGGGTTGTCCCTCAGACCACACACTACTCTTTCCTTCGAGGTTCTCTCGGGTTTATCCTAACTTAAGTTTATCCATCTCCTAAACACCCAGGAGTGACCTGGGGTGGCGAGGTAGGACTACAGTGTAATTCTCCTCAGGACACGCTAAGATTCTGTGTGCAGCTCGGGACAACTTTTTACATTTTCTAATAATCAGCTGCTCAGGAAAACTTAGCAGTGTTGTCTGCGGTGACTTGAGGGAAGACAGGGAGTTCCAGGTATCTGTCTGAGGTGTCTGAGGAAACATCAAAGAAACAATGGGACTGTCTGGGTTGTTAAACTGACGAAAGCCACCCTGTTGTCTTCAGACAGGAAGGAAGCAGTTTTATTCCATAATTAAGATGTTTTCTATATATGAATTCTTTCTGTGGTGTTTCATTTGCCTCTTAAGGTAGGCAACACTTTGGTAATTTTCAGTTACATTTCTCAGTTATCTGTGTCGAAGCGGCTGTGTATTTGCCACTGGACACACTGTAGAGATCAGAAGTCCTATAAAATAGTCCTTTTTGCCTTTTGGGAGGAGCATTTTGCCTTTGCCACAAAAGAAGGGCTCCCCCCAGCCACAAGCAGGCCCCAAAAAGCAGGGGGCCTCTCAGGGCAGGCAAAGAGTCTCATTTGGCCAAGCCCCTGAGCCCTGGTCTTGACATGACCAGCCGCCTGATAATGAAAAAAAACAACACTCCCAAACTGCCAAAGAGATGAATCCTGCTCTGTGGAGGGCAGACTGTGGGAGAGAGTGTGCAGTAGTATGATTTCTTCATATAGGTAAAGAGCCTTTACTACTCATCGATTGTTCTAGAGACTGTTTTTCTCAGAGCAAAACAATGCCAAGGAATCTTCTCTCTTGTATCCTAGGTCTTATGGCTCAACGCAAGTCCTTTTATGTGTCTTCTGTGCACCGGGGATGGTTATCTACCATGATTCTCCACGCTAGCCCACGGGTTCCTGACCACTGGATTCTGGTATGAGTCTGGCGGAGGGGAGTCTTAAGCAGGTGGGGGACAAGCGACCGCAGGTCAAAGTGCTGCCCCATCCCCTTTTCACTTTCTTCCTCCCACCATGCACATCTTTCCCTACGAGAGGTGGGTGTCACCATGCTCCCCTCACCTGTTCCGTTCCAGTTAGGGGCTGCATTCTGTGGCACCAGGGGGAGGAGTCATCATCGGGGGCCCCTCTATTGGCCCCATGGAGAATGTTCGGGGTAGCATCTCTTGGATCACAACATTCATTCATTACTCAACATATATTCTGTGCCTGCTGTGTAGCAGGGGATGGGAATACATGGGGAACAAAATATTATCAGACTAGCCTCCCTCCCGCCCCTCCCCTAGAATATCCTCCCCACAGGAGTCAGAGTGATCTTTTTAATTAAGAATCATACCATGTGACCCCACTGCTTAACACCCTCCAGGAGCTGCCCAGCTTACTAGAGTAACAGCCAAGGTCTTTCTCTAGGCCTGTGAGGCTGTTCTGACCTTCCTCCTCCTCCTCACCCTCTTGCTGGCTCTACCCTAATCACACTGGGCCCCTCACTGTTCCTCAGTTGTGCCAGAAAAGCACCAGCCTTGGGGTCTTCCCTCTGCCTGGAGTGCTTTCCCCCAAGATTTAAATGGCTCGCTCCCTCACTTCCTTCAAGCCTCTCCTCAAATGTCACCTTCTCAGTGAGGCCCATTTTATTTTATTTTTTTCAATGATTTTATTTGAGAGAGAGCGAGAGAGCGCATGAGTGGGGGCGGGGTGCAGAGGGAGAAGCAGACTACCTGCTGAGCAGGGAGCCTGGTGTGGGGCTCCATCCCAGGACCCTGAGATCATGACCTGAGCTGAAGGCAGACACTTAACTCACTGAGCCAGCCAGGCACTCTCCCATCCCCCATTTTAAATGGCACCCCACAGCTCCTGACAGGAGACCAGCGTCTTCACTCATCTAAAAGATAAGCCTCAGGAAGGGTGGGCTGCTGTTTTGCCCATTTCTATACCTTCTCCATTAGTGCACAGTAAATATTTATGGAACGAATGTCTGAAGTCCCTGACTTATGTGGCGATGTTCCGAGGAATGAAGCTATAGTTCCCATCTACCTAGACTGTACCAAAGGTACGCGCGTGTCCCCAGGACTTGAGTTGGTCTGAGTTTTAATATCTAAATATGGTGTCTGGCGAGTCACCAGCTTTGGGTAATTGGAATAAAGAGCAGAGTCAGCCCAGTGACCCGAGAAGCCCTATTTCTGGCTTCTTCCTTTCTTCTCTGTGGTCACCCCTTCTCTGGGACTCTTGCCCTGATGTTGAGTGGGCCAACATCCCCGGGTCAGGAGAGCCTGGGCTCAGAATGCTGCATGCCCAGATGTTACACAGGGCTCTGCCGTTAACCGGAGTCGGGCTGTTTCTCTAGCTGCTTCTCCAAGCCCTGGGGACAGAGCTAGGGAGCAGGGTTTCCCTAACTACCATGCATGGGCTCTGGGATGCAAACCAGCTGCAGGGTCTGTCCGGACATATCTCAGCAGCCATGGCAGGAGAACCTGCACTCTGTGGTTTTGCCTGAGATCAGGGCGGGGGGAACAGGACCCTGCCACCTGAGTCCTGGAAGACCTGCAGCGGCTTTCCTCACCTTGGGCAATGCCAAGGTCAGATGACCTTGCTGGAGAGAAGAGACAGGCTGGGTGACAGTGTAGGCCGAGGACGCTGCCACAGGTAATGGCTGAGCACTGGGGGGTGTGGTGGAGGGGGATGCCGGAGGGTCCTGGTGTGGGGACATAGGCAACGGGATGTGTCCTCTATGCATCTGGGATTTTATTGTCTCATATTCCTGAAGTGCCTGAAAAATAGGGTTTTGCCTTTTCTTTCTCTCTTTATACTCTTTACAGAGATGTCGTAAGGTTTCTTCTGTGCTGAGAAATGAATTTTGGCCATGTAAATGCTGTAAATCTGTTTTTTATTTATTTTTAAACAAAGTTGACTGGCATGCATGTTTCTCATTTTTTAGGGATTTTTTTTTTTTTCCTCCCCGGCCTTTTGAAGGCCTTTGGAGGTTAATTGGAGAAAAGTAACCAGCTTTTCTGTCTATTATGCTATGCAGAGGTTTACTTCCTGGTCATCATAATATAGTCTTCTGGAAAAGGACAGTATAAAATATTCTTTCTTTTTTCCATCAGCAGATTTAAATGCTGGTAAGAGAGCTTCCATTTGGCCTCTGCTTTGGTTTAGTTGTTGCTAAATAGAAACTCAAGCAAAACCATGGAGTTTTCCTGGAACCCATGCTACCGGCTAGGGTTTGCACCTATTCCACCTGTTAGAACTGGGAGAACATGACCATCACAGCTGTGGTTCACAAGGAACATGAACATGGGGTGTTGGAAAGCTCCAGGTTCTTCTGAAACAAATCTTGAAGATTATTTGAAATAAGCTTTAATTAAGAGTAATTTCCAAAAATTGTCTCTGAGAAAAATTCTTGTTACCTGCCGGCCATCTCTTGGCAACTGCAAAAGTGTCACGGGAACCGTAATTAGCAGTAAGGGAGGGAGGAAGATGCCACTTGCATTTAAAACCCTGTAAGGACTGAGAAATCAGAACTAAACTGAAGACGGCATTTCACAGAAAAAGCAGCATCTTCAAGTTCTTCCAAAGAACAATTTAAATGTGATGTCAATACTTCAGAATGAATCATCTTGGGTCCCTTCTTTTTCTGGGAATCTGTGAACAACCCTAACCTCTGTACCAGCCCCAGGGGTAGGAGGGTCCCTACACGGGCTCTGAAAGGAGTAATTTCTTCCTTTGTGCTCTTTCCATGTTGACTGTCCCTCATATTATTCTTCTTGTCCATGGCCTTCCAGTTCTCAGACATCTCAATTCTTAGCCAATGTGGGAAAGTTGAAAATTGACTGGCGGGAAGACTTAGTAGTGTATCTAATACTTATCAGGTAAGTTTCCCGTGTCTTCCAGCCTGAGGAGGTAGATGGCACAGCTCATCTCAGGGAAATCTCAACCCAAATGACCCAAATCATTGGCTCACTGTATCTTTCTTTCTTTAAACTGTATCTTTTTAATATGTGGTGACAGTTTAGAGGTAACTCATCTGGGCTTACTCATAAGTAGCCATGTTTTAGTAGTTCAAATACCTGCTTTTCCCTAACAAGACTGCAAGCTCCAGAAGGGTAGGGGAGACAGTGAAAATGAAGCTTCCAGAGCCTTCATGTTCCCTTAAGGTGCCCAGCACAGTACCAAAGGTGGGGGAGGGCAGGGCCAATTCAGAGATGGCCCCATGGTCCAGGGAGTACCATCATTTCCTATTGGAACAAATGTCTGTCTCCTTTCTTTCTTCCCCCTCCCTGAGTGGACACTGAGGAGAATAAAGGCATTTTAAGAGGGAAAAAGGGATGAAAAAGCATAAAGCAAAATCTGGTGCTGAACAGGGCAATGAAGAATTCTCTTTAAGACCCACAATACTGTTTATGAAAGTATCCTGAAACACATTTCAGTTATTCAAACTGTATCATGTGGTCTGTGGAGTACCCAAGCCCTGCCCCCCGCCCCTTCTCACACCAGGCTTTGGCCATATTGCTTGCTCATCACCAGTCCACAGTCACTAGGAGACTAGGAAGGGAGGGGGCCTCCAAACACAATCATAGGAGTTCGTGCTGCCTCTGCCTCAGGCCCCACCCCACACACATCTGTGACCTGGAGACAAGCAACAGTCTGAATCTTTCCATCCACATTTCTATTATATTCCTCTTGCATATGTTTTAAGAAAGAAGCCATACATGTGTCATTCTCTAAAGAATTGACCACATTATAGCTAGAACACAAACATGCCTACGTGCACACACACGATTTACACAGGCTAAGAAAAACGAAGATAGGAGTGATAAGTTAAATGGCACTAAAATGAGGAAGCAAGCATTACAGAGGTGGCTTGACAGTGCTTCTCAGCCCTGATTGCATAGTAAAATGCCCTCAGGAGTCCTTAAAAGGAAGTCCTCCTGCCAGGCCACACCCCAGACCAAGATACACACCTCTCTGGCGGAGGGTCAAGTGGGGATTTGCAGGTGGGCTTGGGCGATGGGATTATGGGTGTTTTAAAGAAATCCTATGGATGCTTTATCACATTTTCAAGAAGAATACATTTTTAGTTTAAAAAAAATACATCATGGCGGTGCCTGGGTGGCTCAGTCAGTTGATCATCTGACTCTTGATTTTGGCTCAGGTCTGTGAGATGGGGTCCCATGCTCAGCAGGAAGTCTGCTTGAGATTCTCTCTTTCCCTCTCCTTCTGTCCCTCACCCCTGCTCTCTCTCTCTCTCTCAATAAATAGTTATATCTTTAAAAAAATATGTCATGTGCAAAGGGGGTCAGAATTGAGCTGGTGATGTGGATAGAAGATTTGGGCTGGCTCTGTGAGGGACTACTGGGATGGAAGGATTGAGTGGGGTGGTTAGCTGTTTGGAGGCCACGTGGCAACACTCACTTGGCTACAATCAAGTGTTTTGAGGGTACTGAGTGGAGGTGGCCCTGAGTTCTTAAATAGACAGTGATAAAAGAGCACTTATATTTAAGGGAAACTTCTGGATGATCTAAACGGAGTTCTGAGCTTTCATCTGGGTCTTTAGCTAACATGAATAACAAGTCAGCAGCCATGGCTCTGATGAATGGGACTATCCTCACAGGGTGGGTGCTGCAATGGCATTTCCACAGTCATGGTCCCTGGCCTGTACTCCCCTTCTAGGAGACAGGCCAATGGACAGGCAGCAGTGTACTCCAGGATGAGAAAGGAAGACTCAGGAGGCACATGTTCTAGGAGGAAGGCGGAAGCAAGACTGGCTGGAAGAGGTAGAGGGTTGTATAGTATGGAGTGAGGAAAAACGTGGGCATAGCAGCCCAGCAAACACTGGCTGAGGGGTCCCCATGTGCCAGGCACTGTGCTCATCTCTTTTTACACATACTAATTTACTGAATCCTTATGAATACCCTTTAAGGAAGGTTCTTATTAAACTCATTTTACAGAATCATGCTGAGCCACAGAATGACAGGTAACTGGACTGAGGCCCCATGCTGGAACACAGATGACTCCAGCTATCTGGCTGCAGAATCCAGCCTTCTCAGGGAAATCCCTCCTCCCTGCAAGGAGCCTCCAAGGCAGCTGGGGAGGCCAGGGGAGGTGCCAGGTAGAAGGTTCTGCTTATCGTTGAGCAAGGAGGACAGAAAGACAGTGGAATCTGAGAGACTGAGGTGGCTCTATGTGAGGAAGACAAGCAAAAGAAGGAAAGCCTGGGCTGTATTAAATACCAAGGGAGGAAACTACAAACTCTGGCCATGGAGTATGAAGGATTAAAGCTTTGCTGATGGCTATTGCCATCTGCTACTATTCTATGGTTTGGTAGCAGTGCGTGGGTGCATGGGCTCTGGGCCCAGGCCCTGGCTGTGTTTCTAGCACCCCCAGAATATCAGAAACCCCTCTAGGTCTTGGGATGGCCTGTCTGAACCCTTGGGGCCTGATGCAGCCAGAGCATGTGGAAGCCTCTAATGCGTGTTTGTTCATTACATGAAGTCAGAATATATTCTGGGCTTTGGTTCCCTCATCCTGTTCCCTGTGGTTGGTTAGAAGTGGGAATGAGAGGACCCTGGGAGGGTTTTGCAGCCACAGCTACGAGGCCACCCCATAGACTGGCACAACGACACAGGTGTGCTGGTCAGTGAAGTTATCACTGGTCACCCGAGTAACCAATAACCACATCAGTGCATTCTGACAGCTCTGGTAATCTGAGCTTCTGCTGTTTACGTTCTTAGCACTACCATTTCCCAAACTTCATTCTCATCTTATGAGGACTTTTTGAAAAACAACAACAGGAAGGTACAGCTTTCCTGAACAAACTCTGTTGGAAAAACACCGAATTAGTATCGCTTCTCTCCTCTCAGAGGCGACATGGGTTTTGGACATTGAAAAACTCTTAAAAGTGGCTGATTAGGAACTCTGTGACCAATGTGCCTGACAGCCAATGTTTGGTGACAGCTTATGAAGTAGGGGATGGTGGTAACCATCTGAGTCTTGGATGATGTCACTGACACCTGACTCCACTTTGGGAAGAAAAGAGAGTGTGGAACAAGGGGTGAGGGCCCCACTGCCAACTTGCCCATGGCCTTCAGTTGTCCATTCATGGCCTGGTCTTCAGCCTACTCAAAATCAATGTGAGGGGCTTAGGCTTGATATCTCCTGAAGCTTCCTCGAACATTCTATGATGTCCTTTGCTGGTTTCAGCAAATTTATGAGGAGGATGAATACGTAAGAAATGCTATCAATCAAATCCTTATGAAGAACACTTTAACATGGAGGGAAGAACAGAGAAAGGAGGGCAGAGAGGGGAGTAGGAGAGACAGAGAGAGATGGAATGAATCTGTAACATGACCACCCTCAATGAATGGGGGAAATCTGTCATCTTTTGGGGCGTTATAGTTAGAGGCTATCTTGTACAGTGTCTGGGGATCAACCTGATGGCTAACTGCCAGCAAACAGGCCACAGTGGGATCTGTGGGCAGAAGGGCAAGCCTACAACGTCCTGGCACAGGTGAGCACTGCGCATGGTTCAGGGCTCTGGCAAGTAGAAGCGGGGTGTAGCTTTACTCCTCTTGCCAAAGACTGGTGGATTATAAAAGGAGCTTGTGTAGCATCAACTTGCCTGATTCACTTTGGGACCAGTACACCTGCAGTCTTAGAAGGGTCACCAGAATGACCCAGTGACACGAGGCAGAGTCCTCTGATAGTCTCTATGAACTTAATTTGATTTTGTTGTAGGAGAAAATTACAGGAGTCTTGTTTATCAGGCAGGTGAGCATAATAATCCTTTCCAAGAGGGCACCTTGCGCGTCGTGAGTGTGACTGATGAAAGCTTACGGTACAAGAGTCGCGCTGGCAGCAGCATCCTAAAACCGACTCAGACTAATCTGGGTTAAGCTCCAAATATGACCTACATTAAAAGTGGCAGAAGCTGGTGGAGCCCTAGTGAGGAATTTCCTCCCACTTGTTTTAAATCCTGGAACCTTTACAATCTGGCCTATCATGAAGGAGGAAGTATTTCGGACCATATCTTGGAGAAATCAAACATGTTTATGTAGGGCTCACAAATAAACAAAGATTTGTGCTCCCTCTGCTGGCTCCCCACAGCAATATTAAAGTAGAAAGGAACCCAAACCAGTGTTGGCATGTTCGGCAAACAGTTGATTTGTGTATACTGGGAACAATTTATTTAATTTGGTTTGGGACAGTCTTTGGAAAAAATCAATCTTTATGAGGGTCTGACCAAGGCACTTGGAAATTCTTAAAATTAGCTATTAAATTCGACATACCTGTAGTCCTCCACTACCAAATTGCTAGCTGTGACTGTAATAGTGATTTGGGGATTCATTTATCAACAGACACAAGTGGATTCCTCCAAGGTTTTAAGGTCCAGACACAACCTTTAAAGCAGTTGGGGATGGGGGCAGTCTCAGGTTCAAGCTCAAGTTTTTTTGTTTTTCCTCTTGTTTATAAGACCAGCTTCCAAAAAGTAAAGATTTATACTATTTATATCCTTTCCGATAATGTCAAACATTAGACTTGATTTTCCAAATCATTAGCATGCAGAAGAATGACCTCATGGTGAACAGATGCACTTGGCTGTGAGCTGCAGTGATTACATCAGTCCCGCCCAGCAGTCGAGGGCGCCCATTCCAGTTAACCCTTTGAAGGCCTCTCTGCCAGCCCCCCTTCCTTGGAAACGTGCATGAAAACACAAGCTGAGACTCTCAGCCCAAAGTGCGTGTGTGTGTGTGTGTGTGTGTGTGTGTGTGTGTGAAACACATGCATATACATGCATAAACATATACGTGTATGCAAACAGAGAGACACACATACACACGTATGTGTTAATTGCAGCCAATATTTTCACACTGGCTACCTTATAGAAATTGTTGGCCAAAAGGGAAGGAATCACAAGGAACACAAACTACAGGGCTAAGAGAAAGGCAGCTCAAATGCCTATCATACACTGACTATTATTACCAGTACAGGTAGCGGACAGAAGAGGTATGAGGTAGGTGGTGTTTTAAAATAACATTTTCTGAATGGGAAAATATATATTTTTTAAAAATCTCCTTTTAAAAAGCTGAATACCCAACCATGAGCCTAATTATTGAAGATCTGACATCTTCATGGGTGGCTGACAGTGAATCATGAAGAGAAGCATGTGTACTTGGCCAGTGTGGCCCTCTATGGCTTCCTTGGGTGACAAGCAACAGCATTGGGGCAGGGGGAGTCTGAGGAGAAGGCATTTTCCGACAGCAGCATCTTTGGGCATGAGCCCTTCCCAGTGAGCACATTTCTTACTTATGTGTAGGACTCCACGGCTGATATTATAAGCCTTCCCTCTAGAAAAGGGGGCTGCTTGCTGCTACAAATACAGTATGGAAGGAATACAGGGTTCAGGTTATTCTCCCTCTGCATTAACGACAAAGCCCCTTGCAGGGAGGATACAAAGGAAACCTGGGAGTCCCTAATTCCTCAGATTGTGCATATGCATGTGAGCAGGAGCCCAAGGCCCCGCTTTGATGGCACTGCTGGCCGAGATGGTCTGATTGGGTCCTAAGTGCACTGTGGGGGCTTAAGCCGCTCAGGGTCAAATTTTCCAGTTGGCTTGCTGCTTGGAAGAGCAGAGTCTACCTCTGTTTCTTAGTTTAAGCTAGCTGGCTCATCTGGGTTTGACTGTACTTGTCCTAAGAAAATAGGGCTCACACTGAATAAATGAAAAATGTTTTCATCTGTAAAAGTGGTACCAGGCCCGGATAGGGATTCCTCAAAAGCAAAACTGGCAGGGAAAGGAGGGGAGGATGTGCTTCTGAAAACATGCCTATTTATGGTCTGGAAATGCTCCGCCCTCACGGCATGGCCCCCAAATTTCAGTGCACATCAAGTTCTTTCCTAGTTCCTTCCTAATCTTTGTTGTGGGCATATATATGCAAAGTGGTGACAGAGAACATGATGTTCAGACTTAAAATCACGTTCATGGATTGGCATGATATGTGTACCCAAAATTTTATCACTCAGCAGTGAATGCCCTAAACCCTGAACATTGAGAAATGTCATCTGGATGCTAATAATTTGGAAAGAGGAAGACCAGCATTTGTCTTGATATCTCATCTTTGGTTTCATGTTCCCTTTGTACCAGTTCCAGTGCCCACTCATGAGCTGTCAGACCCTTATCTGCTAAGTGACTTTGGCAAATGTGATGCTCTTGAAGAAGTCTGTCAGCCACTGCCTCCAAATAGCAGGTCTTGGAAAACCCAAATCACTTCTGGAGACTCACTTAACATGTTACCTACACACTGGCTCATTTGAATTGATTTAAGTCATTGTGCACTTTTAGAAAAGATCAAATTAATTTATATAGATGCTAAAGTATGCATAGGAAACAAAGTTCATCAATATTTGTTTCAGGAACATCTTAATCTGGAGCCTTAAGACTGTAGCAGTTAAGGAATGTCAATATCTAGTTATTATTTAATTTCTTCTAATTTTAAGAAACAAAAAGCTTTCTCAAGAGTTAAAAACAAACAAACAAACCCAACAACAACAACACAGAAAAATTAAGCCCCAGTACCTCATAAGGATGAGAAAGAGCTGAATGAGATCTTTAAAAAGAATTAGCTTTGCCATGGATCCTTCGTGTTCTTTCACCTACACACTAGAAATGATTTTAAACCTCCAGCCAGAGTGGTGTGAAATCTTCATTTCCCTTGAAACCGATTTTTTTTTTTTTTTGGTTTAGATAGAATGTTGGCAGAGTGTATAAAAGAATTCAATTCACAGCTGTTCTACTTTTTTTTAATGTAAGAAACATTAATCAAAGCTTTAAGTTATAAGCTTTCTCATGTTGTTTAGTATTCCAGTTCAACAAAGATCAATAGAGGCCATCCCTGTGTTTCTTGACGCCTCACCAGGAAGCAGAGGCGTGATTATGTAAATCGCAGGGCTCCCGCACCTCGGCCAGCTTGCTTATCTCTCAGGCCTTCTGCCTGCTGCTCCTGGCTCCCTGTGCAAGAGCAAGCCTCTCCCTCTTATCTCCCAACAAAGCTCGGAAAGGCAAGGATTGAAGCCAGCGATGTTAAACAATGATGCATGGCTGATTTTATTTGTAAGTGATTTATTTCACTGAATTTAATTTTTTTCACTTTGTGTGTAAGATATTTGTTAACAAGTCAGAATCGGAGAAGTAAAGCGGTGTTCAGAGACAACTGACACAGGTTAGAAATCTATTAAGCATGCTAACAGTTGTGTCTACACCGGTGTCAGAGGGAAGCCCCTCATTGAGAATTTCAACATGCATTGACTAAATATCCCATTTACTCTCTGAAAGGCAATTAATCTGTAATTACATGCAGAAATTCACAAGTAATTCTATTCTTTGGGAAACCCCCCCCCCACAGTAATCATATAATCAGTTTAAGTGGTAGTACCCATTTTTTTTTCAAACTGGAAATATAAAAAGAGTAAAACCTAAAAACAAAGACATGCATGGAAATTTTTGAAATTTTCCATCGGCGCAATAAATGAAAATGATTGAAAGCCAGTTGCTAAACAGGTTCCACGCCAGGTGCTGCTCTGGTCGGCAGCTTGTCCATGTGACACAGACCACTCCAGAGAGAAAAGCGTGCACGCCGCTCTGCTGTAATGACAGACCAGGGGACACTGTCCTTCCATTTCTCTTGCATTAATCCCTGACCCGAGTATCTCGGCAGCATAATCCCCATTTAGCATTAGTAGCAACGGCTTCAACTGTGAGGAACACTTTTTTGATAAGTAAGCACTGATTTGGGCATCGCTTTTAAACAACATATTCCCAGCTCAGCAAGAAACCCACACTCCTGAATGAACTGGAGCACATTACTGAGAAAAAGTTCATTAACCTTGCTAGATTCGGGGGTTAACAGGATAGCTGAAGAAAAGCACTGAGTGAACAGCTCGGATACAAAACAAATTAAAATGAATGTCATCATTCCTTTTGATATTCATTAGTTGATTCAGAGGGAGAATGCTCTTCTTAAATTTGCAAGCATTTATCTGTGAAAAACAGGTGTACATCTGCTGCTCGAGTGCGTCCTAAGCGCGGGAGGGCAGAATAATGCAGACACTCACCCGTTCCGCCGAGGGAGGGGTTGGGCGAGGGAGAAAAGACTTGGGCGGCAAAATCCTCAAACGTCATGACTTCTCGGTGGTTCTGAATTATTGCTTCGAGGTACAGAGCTCGTTCTTCGTAGCTGCAGTCACAGGTCAAGGAAGACAGTGCACATGTGGAATGACATGCATAACAATGACAGCTCACTTTGGTTGGAATACAGTTACACAAATTTGACGTGGGTGGGTGGGGAGGGGGAGGAAAGTACCTTGCAAGTCCATTACCATCCTGCCAGGGAATTAAATATGACTCAGAATTAACAGTAAGATTCTGATATTGAGATCTAAGTCCCTCTTAGACTTTGGTTACATCCAACAGCAACATTCCTGAAAAATATGTACACCAATGGTTATAGAAACACAGCAAGAAGTCGTTAAGCTTGAGTCAAACAAACAAAAACAGAGGCACCCGGCTGTGGGACAGTGTCGGACCATCCCTTCCTGGTCAGTGGATATACGTTCTTTTTAGTCTCTTAAAGAATGAATTGACGCTTAAAGCAGGAATTGGTGATACACTTGAAAAAAAAAAAAAAAAGGTGAGAGGATGTGCTTCCCTGGGGAAGAGGGAGGCGGGAGGCCGGGAAGGTATTCTCGGAAAGGGCACCAGTGCCTCCAGCCAGGATGGGCTAGAGCATGAGAAAATAGGAGCTAATAAGTGAGAGACTCTAGCAGAGAGGGCACAATGCAATTTAAAAAAGAAAAGACTATTGCCTTTTAATTAAAACTGCAGTCTGGAACACACGCATTCAAATGTGTAATCAAAAACCAGTCACCAATAAAACTTACAAGCGTAACACGCTGAAGCAACTTTCCAGCTGTCTTAATAGGACCCCTGCGTGTGGCAGCCTTTCACAGGGCAGAAAGCAAATCTTCCCCTTTTGTGTATGGCTTCTGTTTCCTCAGAAGGTGAATCATGCACTTCCAATAACAGGATAACGTCAGAACAATTCGACAGTGGATGGAGGCCCTGCACATATGACTTTATGAATTAACACTTGGGGAAGTCGGCATGACGTCTCATTTTCCCCTTCCCAGTTATCAATGCAAAAGTTAAAAGATGTATTTGAGTCATTTTGAAAATCATGCTAATTCTCCAGGACACAGGGAACATGGATCATCATCAATCAGTTCATTATTTGCTGCTTCGGAAGAGCCAAAGTAATTTCTAGGATTTCTCACTGGATTTTAAAACTATCTTTCCAGAACGGCCTCTTCACAAATGAAAGTTGGTGAAAATGATGCTTTTCTAATCAGCTTTCAGTAGGAAGCATGTGATTTAAGATAGGAAAATGTTTTTCTATTTTCTTTTTGTCCAAGGATGCACACAGATTTCCCAATGCAGGCCCTTCCTTTTCCTCCTCCTTTAATTATAGTCAGAGAAAGAGTTTTTACAGGGTGAGACCAGAGGCATCCTGGGGCCTTGCCAGCCAATGTGGTAGCCGGGAGCCGCATGTGACTATCTAAATTTAAATTTAAATTTAAATTAATTAAAATGAAACAAAAACAAAAACCAAAACCAGCAATTCCCTTCCTGGGTCCCACTAGCTGTACTTCAAGCCCTCAGCAGCCACACACACACATGAGCTGGCGTTACTGGGTTGGATGGCACGGAAAGAGGACGTGCCTTGCGTTGTGAAAAGAGCTACTAGGCAGCTCGCTTCCAGAATTTCTCTTTAGGGTTGCTCTAGGCAACTTTAGAAAAGCAAAATGTGTTTGAGGATGTCAAAAGCGACCCCTCTGATGGCTTCCCAGTGTGTTGTATAGAAGGTCACCACAGCTGAAGGCCTGGGTGGTGGGAGCCCGAACTGGCTTCTTAAATGCATGCTGAACTCCGGGTGACACTCTGAACGAACAGGCTGCCACACTTCCACACTGAGAGGCATCCTCTCAGGCCCAATTCTAGAGGGACCCACTAATGCCATTCACGTCTCATTATGAACACGCTTATTCTGCACAGCACTTGGCTATCGCGTAGCTCGGGCCCTCCGAGCACGGCCCCAGCGAGCCACGGGTCCAGGGAACAGCAGGACGTTAGGCCTGAGTGGCCGTCTGGCGAACAGGCTCTCTGACACTAAGCTGGCACGTGCTGGCCCAGCAGGGGCCGAGCGAGGCGTGACAAATTACTCAAAGAGCTGAGCTAAACTTATGGCTGACAACCACCTGAGCCTTAGGACAGCCGTGGCCCGCTGTCAACGTGCAATTCATGGCTCCCCCTTTCAGGCCGCAGTCTGCTTGAGGGCCTGGGTTAGAGCCGGCGCAGCCCTCTAAAGACCTGTCATGCTCTGCCTAGAATGGTCCTGCTGTTTCCTGAAAGGCCCCACTGCGTCCAACACGTCCACATGCAGTGCTCGGGACATTGGCGAACAAAATAGAAGTGAGGATGCATTTTGCTAAATATGCTTTGGAAGCCGTGTATCTGGAAGAGTGGCTGCTATGTTACTCGAGCTTACAGGCAACCCTACAAAGAGACGCCATGTATAATACCCCGTAGACCGACCTCAGGCAGCAGCCCGTCATCCTCACCCAGGATGACACTAGCCAATTCGGAAGCTTGTCCTTGTCAGGCTGGAGAAACCCGGGCGCCTAAGAGCAAATCCTGCGCTAGAGTTACAGTGGGGTGATAATCAAGTTTTGAGATTCTCTGGCTCAATGAATATTTATGATCTGACTCCTAAAACAGGGCACTATGGAAGACAGCACAAAAAGACGCTTCCAGAACCAGATACTAGAGGAGGAAGTGTTTACCTCATAGAAGATTCCCAATCTCGCATTCACGCCCCCAACTGTCACACGTAGCACACATTCCCCCACCCCCAGGCTGGTCCTATGCTGTCACGGGAGCGTTAACAGCGCTAAACTGGGTGTTGTCATTTAGACAAACATCCATTAGGGACTGCAGGGAGACCAGGAGATCACCAAATGCATTTTCACTCGTGGCCCACGCCAGGGCATGTAAACACCATGACAAAAAGAAAACAAACACCACCCCAATCCTGGCAGTGTTTAGAAACAGAGAAGGAGCTCAGGGTGCCAAAAAATCATTTCTTTTAGTAGCTCTTAAAAGTCGTAGCTCTGGGATTTAACGGAATATATTAGAACTACCAGCAAGGGCAGTTAGGAGCAGTATTACCTGACATTTTCTTCCCTAACATCTTTAGGGCTTCAGGGCTGGTTGCTTTGTATATATATATTAAAAAAAAAGGCATTTATAACTCAGACATCAAAATGCTTCTAAGGTTCTTCTCAGGCGTAAGACATGTGAACCAAATGCTGTAATAATGCCAGGAGTGGATGGTCAGCGCCTCTGGCTGAAGGCAGGTGGCTAAACAGGCACCTGGTCACACATTCAATACCTGTTTTCATACTGGCTATTGTCCTGCTGTTCTCTTAAAAAGGCCACTGACAGATGTAAAACTTAAATGCTGTCCTGAATTACTATCTCATTCAAAACCCCACATAGTAAAGTACGCTGTTAAAGAGAAAATTTTCCCTTTGATTACTCAATTCAGAGAGCATTCAAATTACTACCTAGAAACCCCTTTTGGTTTCCAGGTATTTTGAGCTTCTTCAGTGACCCGCTGTGTCTATGTTGTTATCTAAGAATTTTATCATTTACCAATGTTTCTCTACTTGAATGAAGAGGCTATATATCTTTGCTGCTTACATTTTATTAAAAACTTGCAAGAGAACTTTCTGAGACCCTCAAGACGCATTCAGCTGGGTTGCAAAAGCTCAAGAATCCGAACCCAAGTTCCCCAAATTTTATTTTGATGATTATTTGCTTCTATTTTCCAAAACAGCAGCAGGAGCATGAGAGGAAGAAACTTGCCTCTTAGAGGAAGCCAGGCGTAGGTTGGAATTCCAGTCCTCTTTTCCACCCACTGGGGTACCCAGGGTAAGCTGCTCCAATGCCCCCAAGCATCAGCTGCCTTGTGTGTAAAGCAGTGATGCTGACACCTGGCCTTGGGGCTGCCCCGAGGATCAGATGCAATTGTGTAATGAAGCCTTAACCCTGGTTCTAGCACACAGGAGAAGCACCGTAGATGTGGACTGCCTGCCCCACTTCCTCCCTTAATGTGGGTTTCTAGGTTCCTCTCCCAGAAAGAGCATAGTGGATAAAGTAGGAGGAGCCTCTGTGTCAGGCTTTAGGACGAGCATGCCTCCTTTATGTTAGGCCTCTGTGAGCTAGGGGAGTGCCATGGGCCCCCCAGTACTGGTCAGCAAGTGGAAGCACAGAGGAGTCCAGTGATTTTCCAGAGTCACAGTTACTTGGTGGTGCAATTGGGACCAGAACCCAGGGCTTCCAACCTTTACTGCTTTTGGCTATTGTATCTTGATTTCTATGGTCCATGGGATTAAGTTCAGGATCCCATGCAAGGTTGGGAGCTAAACTAGCAGTGAGGATAAATCAAGCAATTGAACTATACAGAGGTCTGAAAATCCACCTGAGTTCATAGGTTTAAGCTGCATTGATACCCATAGACCACGCTGACTTTATAAATTCAGAAAAATAACAATTACTTCATTTTAATTGTTTTTTTACTTATTCAGGCTATGTGTTTGTTGACTGCTATTTAAGACGTTCAAGTTCTTTGTAATAACTCCTCCTGTTCTTTTGTTTGCTTATTTGTTTTTAAGGAAAATGGAGAACTGTTGGCAAGAGTCTCTACTGCAGATTGTACGTTTTTTCAACCCTTGACATTTTTCTTGCCAGGACTTTCTCTACGTTTCCAGGGAGTGGACATCAGACCCAGCCCGACAAAGCAGCCTTGGAGGAGGCTGCCTCCTGAGGTCAGGATGTGTGTCTTCTGCAGTGGTTCCCATACCTGTCCCTGGTTTTCTTTCTTAACTCCTTGCAGTCCCTTATCACTGACACAAGGCTGCCCAGAGCTGGGCCCTCTTGTGACTCCGCGGACTCCCCTTCCCATGGCAGTGGTCCACAAAGGGAGGGAAGCCACGTTTCAGCACCACCTGGGAGGCTTTGGTCAACCTTGAGCCCCTTGGATAAGTTTGTGGCACTTGCAAATTTTGCCACTGCTGCTTGTTCTTTCCCTTGAGAATATGATGGGGGAGAAAAGAACCTCCTGCTACAGTTAGTGTAGAGGACCATTTCTTCCTAAATATCCTTATATTAGCTTCCTGTGGCTGCTGAAAGTGACCACAAGCTGGGGGGCTTAAAACAACGGAAGTTTATTTCCTCATAGTTCTGGGAGGCCAGAAGTTCAAAATCAGGTGTCAGCAGGGCCTTCTTCCCTGCAGAGACTCCAGGTGACTGCATCACTCCTGTCCCTGCTTTCTGGCCATACTGCCTCCCTCTTCTTTGTGTGTCTCTTATCAGGACTTTTGTCATTGGATTTAGGGCCTACCTGTATAATCCAGAATGATCTTCTCATCTCAAGATCCTTAACTTACTTATAACTGCACAGACCCTTATTGAAATAAGTTAACATTCACAGATTCTGGGATTAGACATACCTTTCTGGGGGCCACCACATAGCCCACTATGCTCCTTGAGTGTGAGTCAGGTTCATCCTTACATTACTTGCTACCTAGCTTATATATATTGCCTGGGATTTGTGCCCACTGTTCTGGGCTATGATACTGCTAGATATATTCCAAGCAAAGGCAGTTTAGAAGGAGAAACTAGAAAGTTTTCCATTTGAAGTAATATTCTGCATAGATTAAAAAAAAACAAACCAAGTGATACAGAACTTCTAGAAGAAAGGGCCAAACACTTTGTGACCTTGGGATATGGAATAATTTATTAAACAAGAAACAAAAAACATGAACCATAAAGGGAAAGAGTGATACATCTGAGCATATTCAACGTAAGAACTGTTTGCCAGAACACCATAAAGAAGGTCAAGCTACAAGGCACAAAGTGGGAGAAGTTGTCTTATCACCTAACTGACCAAGGCTAAGTATCTAGAATAATGAACTCCTGTAAATCAGTAAAAGAACCAAATAATCTATTAGAAAAATGGGTAAAAGACATAAACATTTCTAGAACATAAACTATGAATGGATGTTAAAGTGCTTAACATTACTAAAAATCAGGGATTATTAGAGCCACAATGAGATATCATTTTATATATACCCGATTGGCAAAACAAAACAAAACAAAACAAAACAAAATCTAATAATCCAAGTGTCAGACAGGATGTGGGGCAGAGGAACTCTCACAGCCTACTGGTAGGAAATAATTGGCCTAACTTCTCAGGAAGGCAATTTGACATTATTAAGGAAAGGGCAGCAATTCCACAGGTAAAAATGTTTATCATATTCTATAGACAACAGCAAAGTCAAAAAAGAGAGACAAACCATTTTTAACTTCTAATGATAGGTGTAGTCACACAGTAGAATACCATACAGCAGTGAAAATAAACTATAGATACGTATGTGTATTAGAATGGATGAAACTTAAAACAATGCTAATGAAAAAAGTAACTCACTGAAGATCATTCTAACTACACACATTTTTAAAAAAGAGACAAAGTGAAATATACTGTTTTAGGAATACACATACATGCAGTGAAACTATAACCTAGATTATCTCTGGGGTAGAGGAGAGGTAGGTAGCACATGGAAGGGTCACAAATACATTGGTCGGTACACATGGGGGGTTAGGATGGGGGCATATTCCATTGTTCTTTAGGACTTCTGTAAATGTCCAAGGTTTTCTGGTCTGTAGAAAATATTTCATAATAAAAATAAGCCTTCTGGTAAGAATGGAATATAGGGCTAATCAAAGAGATCTATTCTCACCTATTCAAAGGACAGAATGAGCTTCTCTAAGCCAAAGGCAGATAGGAAAGGTATAAGTTTAGTTGTTAGAGGTAACAATGATAGGCAGGGCCGTCTGACTCAGACACAAAAAAAGCAGAAAAGAGGCAGTGCCAATTCTAAGGCCTTAGTTCCAGAAACAGACTAAAACATGAGTGCTCAACATTTTCAGAAAGTTGTGGAAAACTTTGGATACAGATGCCATTCATGGGGAGGAGGGGCAGAAAACTAAGCCCTCCAGGCACTGTTGCTGGATCATTTGTTCATGGAAGACTCCCGAAGAGGAACAGACCAGGTGCTAGGGACTGTTCTAAGAGCTGGAAGGAGCAAGACTAAAGATTACAGCATTCATGACCTATCTGGGAAGACAGACACCAATCACCTGTGAGGTGGTAAGCACCCCACGGGTCAAATGGACCCAGAGGATGTGTGAGTCCATGTGGGTGGACAGTGGTCTAGGTCAGACTGCAAAGAGCCCATCACAGCAGGAGGAAGGACAGTCTCTAGCATTTAGAATCACTGGAGTTTTTTAAACAGACGAACAGCAAGATATGACCTATACTTGAGAGATAATGGCGGAGGAGGGCATTATGGTGTGTGGAAGGGCCTAGAAGGGAGAGAGATTGGAGGAAGGGAAACTAGTCAATGGAGAGAGATGTGACATGGGCCTCAAGAAAGCAGGGGTAGAGGGAAGGGAGAGGAGGTGTCAGACTGCAGGGTTGCTCACGCTTGGTGACAGAGGGAGAAGGCAGGACAGAACTCCACTGATCGGGGCTCAGGTGACTGATGAGGGGAACAGTGGAGTCTGAGGGGCCAGACAGGATGTCAGGGGAGAAATACTGGGCAGATGACAACTGTGTCCCAGCAGAGACGCCTGGGCTGGAGATGAGTAATGAGTCATGGGTTTGGAGACATTCTTGAAGGAGAAAAGGGGAGCATGCAATGCTAGGAACTCCTTCCTGCCCACTTCTATGGTGGGGGGCAGGAGTACATTTGCAGGAAAGGAAGATGGAGGAAGGAGTGGGAAGGGAACCATGTCACAGAGCCCTGGGAAGGTCCCTTTTGGAAGGAGGAGACTCCGCTCCAAAGCACTTCTCTATCCTTAACATCTTTCCCGGTATCTGCCACCCAGGGAATACTCCATAGGTGGGCTGGTTGGCATTCAATAATCCTAAATAAATGGATGAAATTCCATAATCATCAAGACAGGAACAGATGCCAGCTATAGCCTAAAGCCATACATCATTTTTTACAGAGATTCTGTTTGTCTTTCAATATAATGCAAATTTAAATTCTAGGACTGTTTAAGACCCCAGATAAATGAATCATTCAAAGTAAATGTCACAGCCTGGTAACGGATGAAGAGGATGACTTTACTGAACAATGTAACCAAATAAAATAAATGTTCGGGAAAAGGAAATTAAACACATGGAGGTATAAGATATTCGATTAGGTTTCAAACACTAATGATACACTCTTGGAGAGGAAAGCAGTCTACTTCTGCTAAGAAAGAAGAAAACATCCATATAACCAGGTTTAAGAATAATTCTGAGGAAATGACAAGAGTAAGTGGAAATGGGACAGAAAGAGGTCTGCTTCAGGCTATTAGATTACAGACTTTTGGAAGTCTGCTCCCATATTTCTGCATCCTTCTGGCACAAGGAATGGAAGGTCTCCCTCTCAGGATTTCCAATGCTCCAAGGGTCCAATGGACTGGATCTCTACTCACGTCAGCTCTGTTCAGGGGACTGATTTGTGAAGGAGCACTGCCATTTCTGTCTCCTCCAGTGCTTCGAGTACACCACACCTTTGGTAAATCACCAAGAGAGAAAGGACCCCACGACACTGCCTCTCCAAGTGTCTGGCGGTAAAAACATGAGCGACGATGGAAACCACCCAAGAAGTGACAATTCAATACGAACAACGAGAAGCCCAAGCGCTCTGCCATGCTGATGCCAATAGTGTGGTTTCTGGGAGGAAGGCAGTCCATGTCACTTGAACTATTTCTCTTTCACAGATTTTCATTCACCCTAAAGATATGGCACGCGAAGGGCTAAAAAACGTACTCTGAGCCTTAGCTGGAGAAATGGCTACCTCTGACACTGTTGGCATTCCATATCCACGTAGAAGTCACAACTAAATGTAAAACAGTGAGAAATGAAGAACGGGCTCGTAGTCTGGAATGTACTTTGTTGCGAGGTAGAGAAAGGGCAGACAACTGAAATGGCAATAAACTTGGATTTTTCAGCTCTAACTTTATTGTCACTGATTGTAAGAGGACAGTTATTATGAATACATTACAGGTATTATTTAGTGCAATGTAATTTGAACTGAATCATCCAGTATTTATGCTTCAAGCACGCTCGCTTTGGAGGTGAAAGTGCATTCCATGTGACCTAACAGATTAGTTTATATCTAGGTTGATTCTAAAAATAAAATAGATTCATGATGATATATGATAGATAATAAGAGAACAAAATCAACAAGGATAAAAAAAAATCATTTGTGGCAGATATTCTGGTTCTCCTTCTCTTGAAATATCCTCTCCAGTTGCCCATCAACAACCCACTGGGCACAGATGAAGTAGGACAGGGCTCAGGCATGGCAGAATTTAATTTCCTGGCCCAAAGTATTTGCACCAAGCTCCATATAGGCTTTCTAGATTTTTCATTTCTACAAACACTTTGGGTGAAATACTCCTTTTTATGATGTTTATAAGTTTGAGCTGTATTTTTTTCTTTTGAACATTTAAAAACAAATATATCTGAAAACAGAATATTTCTATAGTTCTCTAAAAATAATTACAATGGTTTAATGGCATCTGAGTTTTCCAGGAAGATACTTATCTTAACACCAATTATCAGATGACAAGGAGAAACTCCAAGAAAAGCTAGGGGGTTACCAAATGCAAGCGACCTAGAAACCGAAAATCAGCTCATATGAAGGGTGCCAAGTGGCTTCCTTTGGCTTATGCAGACTCTGGGTGGAAAAGGGCATCACCTCAGCACACCTGAGTGAAAACTATGACTGGAACCCAAGAGGGTGTATTGAAACTCAATACACCCACAGACTTAGCAGTGAGAGCCAAAAAATTACCAAAACCTAACTGGAAATTTGGGGAAATTCTAATAATACAAAGTTCTTCAATAATCATAAGGAGCAAAACTACGTTTGCCACTTAATATTAAAGCAACTTATTTCTGGAAATTGAAGACAGCATGTGATGCAAATTGTTCACTTCAGCAGAAGCTACACCAAGGGGACACAAGAGTTGAGCTGTCAAGCTGTCACACTGAGTGGCAATGGAGGGGGCGGGGGTGATGTGCATGGATGCAGGGAACTGTTGAACTGCTCCAACCCTAGGCATGGCCACAGCTGTCAACAGAAATGACCCCCGTGTAAACTCCCAAGTGGTCAGATGAGCAAAGAGAATGTTAGTTTCATGAAAGGGGAAAGGGTGTTGAGTAGCTGGAAAGCCAAAAGTACCTTTTACTCCTCTTAACATTAGTTCTAGCAACTGGGTCAGTGTTAGGTTTAAAAGGCTATAAATGCATATAAAAGTTAAATAACATAGTGGAAAACTTTTATGCATTTGAGGTTGGTCACAGAAACTCCCAGGGGCTGATGGAATGACTGATTTCATTTCTGTTAAAAACTGTTTGTCTGGATGAAGGTCTAGCTGTTTTGCATGGACCAGGAGTTATCCTTGCATGGGTGTAGATGAAAGTAGAGAAACAACCCGTTTCCACTGGGCCCTGGAGCCTGCAAGGTGGTTGTTGTGCATTCCTGTGCCACTCCTCTTCCTAGGGGAGAAAGGGAAACCGCCCACAAGGAAACTGGCAGAGATGTCAGGGACAAGTCTGACGTGAGAGTTGAGCGCAGTGGCTGCATGATCTGAGACGATCAGAAACACGCCATGTACAGGATGCCCTTTTACAAAAAGCACTCTTGGTCCTGACAGCCCTCCGGGAGGGTGTCTGTTTATGACACATGAATCAGACTGCACCCCGAATGTAAGCCAGCCCCAGGCCCGAGACACCTCCACTGATGTGGCACCGACCACAGGATATTGAGAGAGTGATGCCAACTACAATGATCGCATGCTTTCCACAGGCCGCACACGTTTTATAGGCTGAATTGCATCCCATCCTGTATGGTTTTTCTATTACTCTTTTGATTAGGGAAGGAAACCAAAGCACTGAGAGCAAAACATGCTCCAGGCCCCTCAGATGGTAAACTCAACCCCAGCAGCCTGAGTTTGGAGCCCCCACTCTTAGCCATGGCCCTGCCTCTTGAGGTCATAATTCTCCCTCAAAAGAAAAGCCCTGTGTAGCCACAACTAACAGTAGGCCCAGCTCTGTCTCCTTCTTGGTGTTTTTATGGAAGCCTGAAGGAAGAGATGGGAGCTTTTTTCTTGTCCCCTCCAATTCAAACATTATTCTCCAACAACTTCAGGGGAAAGAAAACTTGGAAGATTTTTCCTCCTGCCAATTAAATAAGTCTCAATGCTTAGCTCTCAAGTAAGTATTTGCAGCTATAACATGTCAGTGAGAGAAATTCCTGTGGGTTAGGACAGGGACATGGGGACTTTTTCACTAAACCCCGCTGGTGTACAAATCCTCTGTCTTGCAGGGTGGGACTTCTGCAGCACTTGGCAATGCAGATGCCTCCTTTGGTCTCTTGCTCATTCCTTGATTAAAACTACTTCCCACTCCTGGCAGCCTCCCCATATGCTGGCGTCCTCATCCCCCCAGGGCCTGGCACCTTATATCTGATGGTGGACAGTGTGCGGTGACCACTGCATTCTTTGTGCTTCTGGTCTTATTCCCATTCACGGGCTGTGGTATTTTCCATGGCTTTCACCTGACACTGGATAGTGTCATGTCAATGACCCCACAGTTGTCAGTTATAGGAAAGCAATTTTCTACATGAGCTGTGGCTAAATCTGGCTCAGGGTAAACTGTGGGAGGGAAGATTTTTTTTTTTATGTGTTTTCTTTTGTCCTTGGAGAATATATGTCATCAGGTGTAGTGAATATTCGATCCCATTTGAGTGGGACATTTGGATAACAGATTCAACATTTATACTACATTTCAGTAGGTACTTTTGAGTGTCTAGAAATTTTCTATTTTTCAGAAAAATGCAGAAGGAAATAAAGAAACAAGGCTAACCCAGTGGAAACAAAGATCAGAATTAGAAATTATCTCATAATAACAGATGCTTTAAAAAGAAAACATACAGATAAAAAATGACGTCTGTCTATATCTTGATTTTGTCATTAAAGTCAGCAATTATTCTATTTCACACTTGAAATGAAAACTGCCTGCTTTTATATTTTATATGCAAAATTCCCTATCAGAAATGCTGTTCATTCTGACTAAAATATATTTGTCACATTACAAACAGAAGCAGCCCTGAATGCTGGTAAAGATCAAATTCCCAACTCACACAATTCTCTGGGACTTTCCACATTTGCGTCTCATGAAGTCACTCAATATCATCGTCATGACTAAAAATATAACTGCAGTATTACTTAAAATTATAATCAAATCATTCTCCTTCAAATTAAGACACTTACTCTTGGAAAAATAACTAAATTGAATTAGGTGTGTCTTTTCTTGATAGATCAAAAGCAGCTCCATTAAATCACCAGCTTTATATTATCAATGGCATGAAACATGGCCCAGATGAGGAAAATGTCCTTTGGACCCACTTTGTATTTTATTTAAAGAGAGCTGGAGATGTTCTTCACAATTCAAATACGAAGTAGAATTGTATGGCATGTCCCCAGACCAGGAAGGCAGATATGATCCCCGTGAAGTAGACCACTCTTAACCAGAAAGCCCAGGTTCCTCTTTCCATAATTCCTTATTATTTCCAATCACTATGCCTGCCACTCCCCAATCCATCCATCCATCCATCCATCCATCCATTTATCCACCTTCTAACATTCCTTCCTTCCTTCCTTCCATCTACCCAATCTTCTAACCATCCATCTATCCATCCAAACCATCCAGCTGATACTTGCTTTTTTTTTTTTTTTAAGATTTTATTTATTTATTTGACAGAAAGAGAGAGAGAGAGAGAGAGAACACAAGCAGGGGGAGTAGGAGTGGGAGAAGCTGGCTCCCTGCTGAGCAGGAAGCCTGATGTGGGACTTGATCCCAGGACCCTGGGATCATGACCTGAGCTGAAGGCAGACGCTTAACAACTGAGCCACCCAGGTGCCCCAGCTGATATTTACTTAATGCTTTCTACAGTAAATCCATTATTCTCCCTTCAGATCTAAACAAACAAACAAACAAACAAACAAAACTTCCTTGCTCCTCAATTCTCTTCTAAGTCTTGGCTTCTAGAATACATAACACTCAACATCATGGTAAGTGTTATAGTATTTTGTGGGGGATTCTAAAATACATTATGGCTCTGAGTTTACATTATAATTAGCCTGAGTTCTAGTGGGGCAAACCTCACTTAGAATAAAAGACAATCCTTATGAAATAAACAAGAATGACCTGCCTGGTGTTGGCATACTGCTCTGCCCTTTTGTAGCCATGAACCCATGGGTCCTCTTGGAAATCTCAAACCATAGATGCTGAAGCAGGGACAGGGAGCAGAAGTAATCCTTCTGAGACTACCCAGTTAGTACTGAGCAGGGCTTGAACTCAAGCCCAGGCTGATTTGTTTCAAATGTTGGCCCCTTCTACTCTCTTATGCAGTTTCAGTTTAATTTGAATATTACTTTAGTTAAGAATTTGCAATTGTCATGCTAAGTTAATTCACAGATACTCTTATTTGCTGACAGGGAAGGTGAAAATAAGGAAACTAGATTCTTCTCCCTCCAGAACCAAGACTAGTACACAATAAATTTGCAGTTTTTATAGTTAAACTGAAATACCAAGCTGAGTTATTATTGTATTACTGATATAAGAGGCCAGAATTTCAAGTAACAAATTATATTAATTCAATTCTTTCACTTATGGATCAGGGAGGGATTGGGAAATTTAAGTGAGTCCATTTAAACAAAAATGATCTTACTCTGCTTATTTCTGGTCACATCTTTAAGACAATCAGTATATAATTCTGAAGTTTTATTAATTATTTCAAATGGATCTTTTCAATGAGAAAATAATTTAGATATGTTTGAAGTTGCAACATGCTTCAACACCGGAGAACAATGCAGCTTCTCATTGCAATACCCATTTGGCTTCTGCTCCACAATCAAAACACTGAGAGGCAATAAGAAAGGACTGTTAAGCCTCAACTGTTATCTTTCAAAGGTAATAAAGCTTCTGGCAAATTCTTACTTTTTAATTATGTGCTACTCGGTGTCATTAAAAACCATAGAAGAGGGTACACTTGTCTTTGGAAGGACTCTGAGTAAAAGACAGATTAGAGACATGTGTGTTGTGCCAAACAGCATGGTCTAAGCCAACTCTGTGTTCAGGGCCACATGGCTGTAGGCAAGTAGCTTGACTCAGAGACCCTCAGTTCCTCACTGGGAAAGAGGGTTCAGGGTTTACCCATAGGGCCATGTTGCAGTGAGGGGGAATGATGTCATATGGGTGTGGAGTCCAGGGTCCAGGTGGAGTGCTGTTCATGACCACAGCTGCCCCCGTTAGTGGAACTGAAGAGCAGTTGGCAAGGGATAACTGTGGGGTGGGGAGCCCTGGCATCACAGAGCAGAGGACAGAAGGCAGGGTGGCACTGGGGCTGAGGACTGGTCAGTAGCCTGTATGGCGGCCAGATATCTGGCCCAGAGTCATGGGCCTTGATGAGGGCTAAGGCATTGCCTTGTCCCACTGCTTCCTCCAATGATGGAGGAACATTTCAAGGGAAATGTTATTCTCAACTAAAAACTGAAACAGGAGGACCAGGGACAAGGACAGTCATTGCTTTAAATTATGGAAACTTGAGTGCTGCCTAATGTGGATTCTGAATCTCATCAAATATGTGGGTGATTCACTTGTGAACTGATGTTTCGGACTCTTCTTACCCCATGATTCCTTAGAAATATCACTTTAGAAATTCCCTTGGTACTTCACTACCACTCTTGCCTTCCAGGTTTCCTCACAGCCACATGCTGATCATAGAGATGGGGTCCCACTGCTTTCATGGGACATCACGTAAGCAGGCCCTTGAGCCCACCTGTCCTGGTATGGACTTGGCCCCTGAAGGGTCAAGGAGAGTGCATGAATGAGAATGTTAAAAGAAAAAAAAGTCTACACTTCCTCAATCAGGAGTAATTATTTTTTGAGTTCATGGAGATTATAAAAAACATCTACCTCATGGTCCCTGTCTTCTCCCCAGCTTACATGGTGCAGCAGGACTGACCTGCAGGACACGTTTCTCACATAGTGCCTATAAATGCTCCAGGTACTGAGAGCAGGGACCCGCTGGGCCCTTTGGGGTGGCTGGGTTGCTTGTGAGGAGGGTCCTCCCCACAGCATGGCTCTGAGACTTGGGTGGCATCTGTAATAGGCAGGGTAAGAATGATGGAGGAGGAGTAGGAGGAGGTGGGGAGCAGTATGAGCAGTTTATAAGAAGACTGTCCATAGAAATACAGAAAACAGGACCTCTTAGAAATAGGACTGAGAGAAGTCTAGATGTGATTGGCAGGAAGAGATGGTGGCCCCCAAAGAAGGAAGCTTGACTGATGATGTGGGGAGGTGGGTCTGGCAGCCAGGCACACAGGCTGAGGGGAAGGAGAGAGATGACACAGCATGGGCGTCTGGCAGAGAAAGCCCCTGAAACAGCCCTGGGGATGCCTCTGGGTGAGAAAAACAGCGGGGCACGGGGAGAGGAAACCACACAGGTAGAGGATATTCAAAGAGCAGAAAGGTCTTGAGAGGTGCCTGTCTGGCTCAATTGGTAGACCATCTGACTCTTAATCTCAGGGTCATGAGTTCAAGCCCCACATTGGGCATGGAGCCTACTTAAATAAAATAAGATGTTTGGGGCGCCTGGGTGGCTCAGTCGGTTAAGCGTCTGATTCTTGATTTTGGCTCAGGTCATGATGTCAAGGTTGTGAGAGACTCAGATCTCAGTTGGGGGGGTCTACTTCTCTCTCTCTCTCCCTCTGCCCCTCCCTCCACTTGAGCCTTCTTTCTCTTTCTAAAATAAATAAGTCTTTAAAAAAAAAGCAAAAACAAAGAGCAGACAGGTCTAATGGATGGTGCAGAGAAAACTGAATCATGCACCATATTTTATAATTTTTAAGGGTTTTACTGAATTTGCAAGAATTTTTGCAAATTAGCAATAGATTCCTCCAAAAATATTGAGATGGGGGATGGCAAACATGGCAAAAATGGAAAACAATTTTAAGCATCTTTGTTTCTGCGATTCTCAAAGGCAGTGTGTCGCCAGGTCATAATGCCACCTACAGAGCCCCTTTGGGAATGGCCAAAGTTCCTGGAATGTGACTCTTGTCCTGGTCTTCCCTCCATGTGCAGCTCCTGAGGAGGCCATCTTTAATGGAGAGAATCTACTAATGTTGTTTGTACAGATTTCGTGAGAGAGTAAATGGGTTAACTTGTGACTAACAACAAATGATATGTAGGTCACTGAAATCATTTATCTTTCGGAAAAAGCACTTGCTGAGAGGCATTCTGAGGGCTGGAAGAAAGGAGCCATTGTGGCACAAGGGCCAGGATCACTGGTCACTGTCAGAAGTCGCCATGAGAGGAAGCCATTAGCTCCCCCCCGCCCACCTTGACGATCTGACCACTATAGAATAAGAGGCCTGTGTCATTTTCTACAGGGATGGTCCAAGAATTGACTGTCTCATTGAATCTATCCATGAGTGATTGCCAGGGCCCTCTGTGGGTGACAATCATTAGCTGCCTGGTGTCACGAGCCAGGAGATACCATGGGACAAAAACAGGGGGGAGGTCAAAAGTTACTGAGCGGTGGTTCCCCACAGGTTTTGTGACAATGCTAATATTATTAAAGGTGAGCGATCAGCCACCTAATGGGCTTTTACCTTTGAACTTTCTGAAGGACAAATTAAAGGCACTACTTGAGCTTTTTATCACTTAGTAATGCTATAAAATTCCCTTGGTTAGGAGAGAATTAAAAAAAAAGTCCACTGCATTTCCTTAGAAAACAGGTATGTAGTTATTGATTTAAAGGAGACGAAATAGCAGATTAATTCACCATGGTGAAAATCCACCCCGCCACATTATATGTACATGGGAAACCAAAGAAAGAACAAACTCTGATCTCTCTCCAAATAGCCTTGTCCCTGGGTTTTGTTTTGTGTTTTGTTGTTGTGGTTGTTAGCTGGCCTCCTGCTTCTGCCAGGGAGGATCATTATCATTGTTAAAAGCACGAATTCCTCAAACTGCCCATTCTGGAGCTGTGGTGTGCAAAGTAGCTTCTCTCTGCCAGGGTCTCTCTGGCAGGGCAAGGCCAGGACCTCCGCTCCAGCTGGTGACCCACATCTGGTTTGTTGCTATGCCCCCAGCATCTGTTAAGTGAATTCCACTAGTGATAAAGAGCTGGTATTTTAAGAAAACACCATGAACATTTAATGACTATCCATTTGGCCATTTTCACTTCATGCCAAGAAGCAGACATTCCCATACATGCATCCATCCATCCATCCATCCATCTCTCCATCCACCCATTCATCCACCTGTCCATTCACAAACATAATTATTACTCCTATTCTGTGCCAATCATTGCCAAGATTATTTGGAAAAATTCTCAGGAAATTCTATGAAGAAGGTATTGCCTATTTTCATTTTAAAGCTGAAGAAAGCAAGGCTCTGAGAAGTTAAAGATTAGGCCAACATTGGCAACTTCAGGTTCAGCCTAATAATGTGTCCTGAGCCAGAGGGAGGAGAGAGAGAAAGAGTGCACAAGTGAGAGAGCAAGCCTGCACTCTTCCCATAGAATAATTTGAAAGAGGTGGAAGGAATGAGCAGATATACCTCAACACAGCTGGAGGGTGGACAATTGGGAAGCTGGGAGAAGCTGGGGCCGGGCACAGGAGACCCTTCCAGAGGCTGTCAGTCTGTGAAATCAGGAATAAGCTCTTTGATGTAAGCAATAAATACAAATTCAATTTTAACACGTCGTACATTTCTGTACAAGCTGCACCACCCGCAGTTTGACCTATCTTACGGGGCTGAGCTACTTCTTATACGAGGTCTGGCAACTGCATATATTCATGAACAAACCCCCTCAGCCCACTGAAAGCAAGCTCTTACTAATTAATTTCATAATTAACGTGTTCTCACTGTAAATCTAGTTGGCATCACGCACCCAAAGGATTATAGAGACGAGGTCACCTGAGAAGTTACAAGGTCTGGATGTTTGCTTGAGAATCAAGACAGTGTTCTTAAAGAATGAGGACAGGCACCTCTGTGTCAAAGTCATAGGTAAGTGCAAAAACAGTGACACAAGTCGCTCCTATCCTGCACACAGGCCTCTTGTGAGGATTTACTAGAAGAGCCGGCAGCAACTTGTACTGAGGGTTTGCACCATCAGCAACAGGGCCTGGCTTTTAAACGAAGAAGTTCAAAGCCAGAGTAGACAGGCAAGAATAAAAGCATGTCCATACAAGTGGACATGCTTTCAGCCCCTCCAAGCTCCTTGGGGGTGTTTCAGCTGAACCCGACCAAAGTCCTGGAGAGCAAGTCACAGAAATCCCCACACAAGGCACACAGATGTTTTAGGCTAAATGCTCTGAAGTGAAGATGAGGCAGGGGAAGGCCATCTCCTTGATGGGGTGCACTTGTTTCGAAGCAGCGTGTCGTCTTTTATGTCATACCATCTTATGAGGTAAGAGTCTTATATTTACATTCCTCCTATGGAAAGCCATTCCAAGAGAACACACAAGAAGTAATTCCACGTTATTCTTCTGCTATTCTTACCCTGTGCTCAAAAATTAGATAAAACAGCACAGAGAGATGGCTCTGAAGGTGCATCTGTTCTTCATCTATACTTCCAGAATTCCATCTGTCCCAACACTTGAGGTACAAAGGGACCCACCCGATACCTGGGATCAGGGGATGCTGTGGCCCCATTTCTTTGCCAGAGGCCCCTGCAAAGCAGCCTGAGCGCTGATGCCAGGGTGCTATGTACTGATGACAGATCTGCTTACTGCTGTTGGCGGCTGCATCTGGGGCACTGAGCTCAGCCCCGGATGAAAAGATAGCCTAGGGAGGCAGTGGAGGGAAAGACGAAATGTACAAAAATGTGAAACTGAGTGCTGTGACAGAGAGGCAGAGGTAAGCCTTCAAGTGTCACCTGTGCGGCCATGCCTGAGCAGGCCCTGCTGGGAGGGGAGACAAAGGGGGTGAACAACAGCCCCTGCTTTCAATGGCTCCATCTTTTAGGGAGGAAAATATACACCCGTGCAGCTAATGCAGAACAAAAGGGAAGGGATGGTGAAGAATAAACTTTTTTTTTTTAAGATTTTATTTATTTATTTGACAAAGATCACAAGTAGGCAGAGAGGCAGGCAAGAGAGAGAGGAGGAAGCAGGCTTTCTGCTGAGCAGAGAGTCTGATGCGGGGCTTGATCCCAGGACCCTGGGATCATGACCTGAGCTGAAGGCAGAGGCTTTAACCCACTGAGCCACCCAGGCGCCCCAAGAATAAACTTTTTAATCAAAATGCTACCTGAGGGAGAAGAGTAGGGGATCAGGGTCACCTGCTCTAGAGGCCGTTGAGGCAGAGGGCTGAATGCCCTCTCCTTTGCCAAGGTAGAGAGAAGGGGAGGGCTCCACGGGAGAAAAGACAGGTCAGAGCACTGTGCTTAGCACAGAAGGAAACCAGGGGCTCATGGTGGAGCTGTTGAGGGTGGTCAGAGTCCCAGTGCAGTGGAATCCAGGGGCTCTGTTCTCTTGCTCAGGGGAACAAGGGACCCCGATGCTAGGACGGGTCTACAGTCCTCTCCGTGGGCAGGACTGTATAGCACTCTCCTTTCAGGGACCGCTCGGGATGGAACTCACATGGACAAGAATCAAGATGAAGTCTGTGGGCAGGATTAGTAAAATTTTTGGAGATGTCTTGCTCTGAATTCTGTGGAAGTGAATAGCCCCAGAAATACTGTATTGTAGCTACTGAAGTCTGAAAATGGGGTGATTTATGTATTAGGCTGAATCATACAAAATGGCTGGTTCTTGACCTACAAAAATGGAAATTTCAAGTGTTCACTGATTACTCCGGAAGGCCCACAGGCTGTGTGAGTTCCCCGTCAGCCTGGGCCACAGCCCTGCACATTGGTACTTCTTCTTCCCTCTCAGGCCACAGGCCATGAGCTCACCAGGGAGCTGGATGGTCCCCAGCATGCAGTGCTCTCCGAACCCTTGAACTACCCCACAGAGTCACCTCAGCACTGCTAAAATCCCCAATGCTTCCATGTCCTACTGAACCAATTCCAGACCTTCAGGGGTTTGCATGAGTTTTCTGAAGAGATCTCAGGCTGTTTGTAAATACTGCCCCCACGATGCCAAAAGACTTAATAAGATAGAGCTTTCCTAGCTCCAAGATGATATTTACCTATTCCCTCTTCTGACGCCGCCGTTCCTAACACAAAGGCAAAATGAACTGGTGGCCGATGGAGGTGTACTCAAGTGTTGTGACGATGAAAGAGTAATAGGGCAAAGCATCCCTGCCCAGGACACAGAGGTACAGACACAGCAGCATGGCAGCCGAGGGTATGGCCAATCTCCCCCAAGGAGACAAACACCCATTGCTTGCAAAGACTATAAGCCATTGATCCTATTGACTCTGCTGCCATAAGACTGGAGGTGGGAGAGTCATCCAAGAAGAAGGAACAAAGCCCTGGCCTTGGTAGGGTTGTTGGGTCTAGGCAAGGCAGTGAGTCTATGCCCCAGACCCCTGGAAGGCTGGGAGCAGTTCCCACCCATGTCTTGACAGCCATGAGTCTGTGCATGAGCGAGGAGCCGGAGAGGTCCTGGACAGCTCATGGGAGGCTCAGGGTTCTGAATGCTGCCTGCAGGATCTTGGCAAGGTCTCCACCTTCCCTGAAACCCCTGTTGCCTCTGTAAAGTGGGCATATTATAGAACTTGGTTGTTAATATATGTGTAATACATAATTTGTACAATGTAACATCAGCTAAATTCTGGTTGTTATTAAACAGATGCTTATCCTCTGCAAATGGGGAAATTAAGTCAGACTAGTGAGCACCAACAGCCCTGAATGTCCCAAAGACCTGGTGACTTAGGACACCCATGACTCTACTCCCTCTTACATGCCACATCCCATCTGGTAGCAAATCCAAATCTAGAACCTGGCCACTTGTCACCACTGCATGCCACCCTTGAGCCAAACCATTGTCTCTTTGTCCCTGGATTATGGCTGCCACCCCCTCTCTGCTCTGCTAGCCTCTCTGCACCCAGCAGCGGGGGTCATGATGGGATGCCCTCCAATGACCCCGTCACACAGAAAAAGCAAAGTCTTTATGGCAGTTGGTGAGGCCCTGCCCTATTGGGTCCTTGCCATCAATCACCTTGGACCATTCTGTGTCCGCGTGGAATGTTTTTCCCAGATCCCCCTCTCTTTCTTGGGAGGCACCCTGATCTAGTCCCTTCTCTCTCCTCCACACTTTTATACTCAACTGTGCTCTGCATCTTCATGATTCATCCTGCTGGCTATGTGCCTCTCTGCACTAGATGGAACCTGCAGAAGGACAGGCACTGTGGGCTGTCTTGGTCATTATTCTATCCCAGGTCTGCAACCTGCAGCCATAGCACCTTACATGTGGCTGGCTGGCTGAAGGAACACGGCAGTGACTGACTCTGGCTTTTTGCCCCCATTCAGAGCATCTAGATGAGGCTGGGGCGAGGAGGAGTCTGCTTCCACGGTTCTTGTGAATCCTCAAAGGTTGGGGGAGGGTCTTAATCTAGGTCTATGGACACACTCCAGGGGTCTCTTTCAGGTGATGATCAGAATTGACCCTTGGATTTCTAGGGTACAAACTGCATCCTTATTTTCACTTTCCTCTGACTGAAATTAAGCAATTCTTTCCATTATGAATATGGACAATGAACCACAGGAGTACTATCTGTGACTTTGTCACCAGCGGAAATTACAGATATTTTCATATCACATCATGGTGCTGCCAATGTCTCAAAATATTGGCTTTGCTCATCACTGCTTCAAAGTTACAGTAGTTACAATGTCCACTGCTAGAGCTTAGTATTTAATGCATGTATAACAACGGCCATATATGACTACACATGTGCTTGATTTGGAAAGTATTTCCCTACACCTGACTTACTTTGTAATCCTATGTCTTTTATTTTCTGCATTTATAAACACTCTAAGGGCAGGAGGTCCATGGCACCGAGGAGTTTGAGGGACCCTGCTGGTGGGACAGCCTTTAGTTAAGTTCTAGGGTATATGGGCAAGGTTGAGTCCTCAGAGGGAGTGACAAGAGTGACAGCTCCTACCACTAACAGTATGGTTCAGTGCTGTTGCATCTGTCCAATGTCCCTATCTATGACCGACATCGGCTCATCGTACAGATGTGGAAACAGCTGTGGAAAGGGGGGACTGCTGTAGTCCAACTGGAAGCAGGATTCACATCTAGGTTTCTAGCTCTAGAATCCTGCACCAGTGTCAAGAGGGGCTGCCCATAAGACTCTGCAGTTTGAGCAAACCAAAATGGACTTCCAAGCTTGAGTGGAACACACACACACACACACACACACACACACGTTCTTTTTGTCTAACAACTAAATTCAATACATTTATTTTGTCCTTGCAGAATACTTATGTAGAATGGAGCCTGAAAAATAAATTGTTTATTTTTCCATTATGAATATGGACAATGAACCACAGGGGTACTATCTGTGACTTTGTCACCAGCGGAAATTACAGATATTTTCATATCACATCATGGTGCTGCCAATGTCTCATGACCTGGGAAAAAAGGGCATGACCTGGGTCTTTTTCCATTGGAAAAGACCCGATGTGTGGGGAGGAGGAAGAGGAACACTTATGAAACAGATCCTGCTGCACTCATAGCTTTTCACATACCATTGTATTTGCCATCCCTTTTCACAGATGTGGAAACTGAGACTAGGAGTAATGACCTAACTCGGCTCAGGTCGCTCTCCCATTTTACATCTAAGTGGCTTGACTGCCATTTGATAATAAATATACTGAGAAACACCTGAGACCTAACACATCCTTTTCTTTCTTTTTTAATTTTATTTTTTCCTTTATTTGAGACAGAGAGAGAAAGAGAGTAAGCACAGGCAGGAGGAGAAGCAGAGGGAGAGGGAGAAGCAGGTACCCCACCAAGCAGGGAGTCCGACTAACTCAGGGCTCCATCCCAGAATCCTGGGATCATGACCTAAGCCAAAGGCAGACGCTTAACAGACTGCACCCCCCAGGTTCCTCTAACACTTGTCCTTCTAAGCAAACCTAGTAGCTCTTCACAACTAGTTACCACCCCTCAGCCCCAGTGCCGGGCTGGAAACATTTTTCTCATTTAGGTTTTCTAATGGTAGCTACTGCCCTGGGGGCAGGGGTGGGATTCGCCAGTGGAAAAGCTCCAGGCAACAGTTACAGCCCCTCTGAGTCAACAGCCACATGCACAGCTTCAGAGCAATACAAAACAGGTAATTTAATTTCATAAAAGGATCTTTCTACGGTTTGTTTTTTTCCTCCCAGCCTATTGAAATGTACACACCACGAGGACAAAGTACAAGGTGCTGTTCAGCTGTAATTTTACTTCTGCACATATTTAATGTGCTGCTGGGGATGAAACATTTCATGGTTCCTGTGCTCAGTAAATGAAATAAATCAATGTGTTTAAGAGAGAGCGATTTTTTTTTCTTCCTTGCTGTTTGGGGGGAAGAGCTCTTTACTTTTCTATTAACATGAACTTAATGAACCATTTCACATTCAAAACCCCTTAGAAAGGTCGTAATGCCTATTTCCTAATTAAATTTTTTTAAAGTCAAATAATGCTAATTTTCTTTTATATCTCCACATGGGGAGCAGTGGTTTATAAAAAAAAAAAATTACCGGAACAAACAACAGCACTGAGTGAAGGGCTATTTCAGTGAGTTAGAGATCGATTCTTGTAGGGCTTTATAAAGGAAGACAGAGAGAGCAAAGACCTGGCCCAGCATTTTACTAAATATAACCAAAGAACCACAGAATTTGGGTTGCCATGGAATTTGGGCCTCAGTAAAGTTTATCGTTTGGTGTCAAGTTGGTGTGATGCTTCAAAACGAGCAGCCATAAAGCCAACATGCTTTATGCAACTGTGGCCACTCTGCACTTGGGTGCCTTTGCTCCGATTTCCTTTACACTGAGCCCGTATTAAAAATGCGGAGGCTTCGTGGGATGCAGGAACAGGTACTTGAGGCTCACTGCTGCTTCGTTCTCAGGCTGGTCTGATTTTTTTCCCCCTCCTAATTGCAGCAGACAGCATCGGAGCTTTGTCAGCATTACCTGCTCTGAATAGAAGCACTCTCGGGCCGCCTCGTCAAAGACCAGGGAAGAAAGCAGGCTCTCTGGCTGGCAGCGGTCTTGGATTCTCGCCCCCGGCCATACTGTGCAATCACGCTGTTTATTCCACTGTAACAATCAGACGGCGCGAGCGGAGCACCTGGTCCTCCCGGCCGGGCCTTCCTTGGCAGCTGACGGGCAACCTCGCTGCCAGGTGGTCACGCTTCAATTACATTAGCTAGCCATTCTAGGGTTAACGAGGACCCACTTTCTTCAGAATGCCCCGGGAAAATCAGGTCTTCATAAAGGACAGTATGCCTTTTGTTGATCACTGAACAATGTTGCTGAAAATCCATTAAATTAAATTCTCTTTATTGGACTGCATAATGCAGTAGCGATAGCCCCAGTGAGAAGTTTGCCCGTTTATTTACCAAATTTCTGAATAATTTATACATGAATCCTGGCTCTTCTTTCATTTAGTGGCCAAATGTTTCTTCGGAATGGAACAGTGTGCCTTTGCCTTCATTTTAATTTGGGTTAATGCTCGCTTGCAAATAAAAAAACAAACAAAAGCAGAACTGAATTGAAAACTGGCCAGAAGAGTCAGTGTCATTTTAACTCAGAATTCATATTCCAATTTTCTTTTGCAGGAGGACTGTCAAATATATTGGCATGAATTTATGTAATGTGCTTTTTCTTTTTCATATGATCACCATCTTTATAACAGAAAATGAGAGAGATGGAAACAGGAAGGGGGGGGGCTCCAACGGCCGCTGAACTATCAGTCGGGGAACTGTGGCCAAGGCTCAGGTGGAGGTGAGCCTAGATGGAACAGCACACAGTGACTGAGTTAGATGCGTGGTCTGTGCGCCCTCCCACCCACCAGAGCTGCTCCCTGCAGGCCTCACGTGACAGACGGGCAGGATAGCAGCCGACGGGAGCACCCCTGCACTGTCTTCTTTTGTTTTTCTCCCCCCACCGCCCCAGAATCGACAGGGGGTCCCTGGAGGAGCCCTCCTATCTTGCTGCGGCGGGTGCTTTAGGTTCCCGATGGTTAGACATCCCGGCCGACAGCCTCCGACACACAGCTCAACAGTTTGAATGTGTTGGAAGAGGGTGAAGTGGAAGACATGTAAGGAAAACAGATGTACAGAGAGCTCAAACAGTTGTTTAGATAATATTTCCCAGGAATTTAGCCTTAGCTGTTTGGGAGATCATTTATTTATTTATTTATTTATTTATTTATTTTTATACTCAGAGGAAGCATTTAAAAAAAAAAATCAACAAAAGGGGCTTCTGGGTGGCTCAGTAGGTTAAAGCCTCTGTCTTCCGCTCAGGTCATGATTCCAAAGTCCTGGGATAGAGCCCGCATCGGGCTCTCTGTTCCCCGGAGAGCCTGCTTCCTCCTCTCTCTCTGCCTGCCTCTCTGTCTACTTGTGATCTCTCTGGCAGGTAAATAAATAAAATATTTTTTAAAAAATCAACAAAAAACCCTTAGATATTAGGTACATATTAGGTACCAAAAGAACATAAGCCAAGCAAAGAAAAAAATTCTATTGAATTTCATTTATGTTTAAGGGGGGAACCCTACCTTTTTTCAGAGATGAGGAAGAGCGTCTGAATAAATTTAGGGAGAAAGTTGTAAATTTTAGTTGATATGCGATTACAAGTACTGTGTGAGAATATTTGTAGCAATTAGTGAAGGCACAGTCAGAGGAGGAAGGCATGAGACAACACAGCGCTTAGGAGAACAGTGGGTGTGAATGCCTCTCCACTTACTGGCTGAGATGCTTGGGCAAGTCTCTGCACTTCTTCTTCTTCTTTTTTTTTTTTTTTTAAGATTTTATTTATTTATTTGAGACAGAGAGAGAGAATAAGTGGGGGAGAAGCAGAGGGAGAGGCAGAAGCAGACTCCCCGCTGAGCAGGGAGCCTGATGCTGTGCTCATGACCCAAGCTTTGGCTAAGGCAGACGCTTAACTGACTGAGCCACCCAGGCATCCCACAAGCACTTCTTTCTGAGCCTCAGTTTTCTCTCATGTAGAATGGGGCAACAACCCCACACCCTAGTTACGATGAAATGCACATAAAGCAGTGCAGCCGTTACACAGACCCCTGGAGCTCACGTAAGGATGACCAGCTAGTAGATGTTTTACTAGAATGTCATCAGCTTCCAGTTTGCTGAGGTGACTCCACTCGGCCCTCTGTCATCCTAGCCTGATTCAAACTGGGAGCACACACACTCAAGCACTCTCAGCCCTGTAATGTAACCACTGCATGGATTTCTTTTGCAGTCAAACGCCTGAAGCAAAAGCAAATTAGAACCCAGTGCCAGAACCAAGCACCAAAGAATAACCTTCTGTTATATTGCTGATGGAATATCAAGAGCACAGATTACAATCGGACACTCAGAAATAAATGTTTTAGTTTTGCTTCCTGATAATTTTCGATAAACGCTTTGGCTTTGCCTTGGCATTTATCTTCCTGAGGCAGGCTGGTGTCTGGTCACAATGTACGGTTCTAGTAACATTATCTCTGAATTATAAGATCCACCTTGAACAAGGCTCCAGCACAAAGGTATTAGAATGTGCTGGTGACAAGCAGACGCTCTTTTGCAGCTCAAAAACAATGGCTGACGCTTCTGTATGAATAGACAGAAAGCACATCAAAGGCAGCCTTTTATGGAGAAAAATTGTGTGATGTCCACTTTAATCTCTCTCAAAATCTATGCACAAACTGAACTCAATTTCATTTTTCACATAAATGCTAAGGCTTGATAACAAGGACATCTTCTTCTTTACAGTTAAAAGACAAGGAGACAAAGATATGCTAGCATAGCCTTTGAACTTTTTAAAGCTGTATCAATGGGCCATGATACTTAACCACTGATACAAGGGCAGAGATTTTACAATAGCTGCATTTAAAGCATTCTGACTAAAACCATTCATTATTATAGATTAAAGAATAGCATTAATATCCACACTTTCTTTAAAGCTGCATAGTTTTTATACTTTTAACCCTTTGATCAACTTCACAAAGGCCTAAGAAGGTAAGATGGTACTATCACAAGGGTTTATAAAAATACAGTGGTATAGGGATGTAATTCAAAGGGGGTCACATTAATTTCCTGGATGAGGAAGGATGCAGAAGCAGCACGTTTTGGGGTAGAAATGGGGGAGATGTCCTCTGACAAACAGATGCCTTGGAATGGAGATAACAAAGGCAGTGACTCTTCTCACTTGTTTGGGAGGGTTATGGGGGTTATGAAATAGTGTCTTCAGATCTCCATTCTCCTTTCCTTGTACCTCTGGGTCCCTCTTGAGTCTTGGGTGTCCCATAACAGGTGCCCTAGTTGTGAAGTTGGTGCTGTTTGTTTTTCAGTTTCCAGCCAGCATCCTGGAGTCCCCCACTTGCTCCCACCTGCCAGGCTGCTCCTCATCTCATGCAACAGTCCTGCCGGTGGAGTCCAGGCTTTGCGGTTGGTGTTCCGATCTTGCCATCACCACTCGTCCAGCTGTGTGCTCATGAGGAAGTCAATCCCCCTCTTTGAGCCTCAGTCTCCTCGTGGGCTAAGGTTGAAAACGGTGATCCTACACAAATTGCTTAGTATGGTGACTAGCACAATGTAAACCCTAGAGAGATGTTTGCCACTACCTGCCACTCCTGGCTTGGGAAGAAACCATGAAAGTTCCTGATCCCATTTCCCACAAAGCAGCAGCAAGCCTTTCTTCTTATGTCTTGGGCATCCATGAATCCCCATTATGGGAGCTGCTAATGTCTCATGGCAGCGGCACTCACTCCGGGCCACATGTGAGAATAATCTAGGGATTAATCCGCATTGATAAAGCCCCACTCCAAACCAAGTCACTAGAATCTCTGGAGCAGGTCCCGGGCATCAGTCTACACTGCACTTCCCCACAGGATGCTAGGGTTGAGAACCAGGGCCAAGGGCAGTGCAACACAAACATTTCCTCTGGAGTCCCCCCCTTCTGCAGAGGGGCACAGGATGGGAGGGGAGGACCTTCAGGGGTCTAGAAGCCAGGCCAGAGGGACTTGCGAGCAAGATGTGTTCGATTTCTTATCTTAAAAACAATGCAAATTCCTGGTGTGTGTTTACATTAATAAAAATATTGTAAATGACTAAACACCCAGTACTGCTGCTAATCTGCAAAGATGCATTTGGCTTCTCATGGGACCCAGCTGGCTCATCGCCCGGTTTCCCAATGTGAGAAGCTCTAATGTAATGTCTGGCCATCCTAGGAGTGTTTGAGTTTCTCGAGAGGAGGTTCATGAAGAGAGAGAAGTCTGTTATATCCAAAGGGCTGAAGTCAGGGTGATGGAAGGGCAGACGACAGGACAAACACACACACTGGTCAGAGGTTGGCTCCGGTGCAGGGCCACTGGGTGACATTCTCTATGTCTAGAGTAGGAAGTTGAGGGGAGCCTTTAACCTAATCCTAGCTTTGGCTCAGCTCGTGGCCTTGACTAGTCTACATCTCCCAGAAAGGGCTGCTCCTGAAAAAAGCTTGTTTTAAAAACCAAAAGCAAAAAAGACCAACCTCCAACCCCTCTTCCCCAGCAGGGCTATCTTACCCGTGGCTACGTGTGGGGATGCATTGGAAGAACCTCTCCATGGAGCCTCCCCACGCACAGCACTGAAACACTTCCATCACCCTGAACTACCAAACAGGTGTTTAAGACTCACATTTCAGTGGGATTTTAATTATAAACAGATTTTTATCAGTTTGTCCAATGTCTTTACCATTCTTAGAACCAGTCTGTAAGAAGTATATTCTAGAAAAGAAAAACTGTCCAAATCCAGCAACGGCTTTGAAAGACGCTATACGGAGGTCTGAATTTGTAGGTTATTTTCTGAAAAGCTGAAATCATGACACAGCTAAAACTAATGCAGCCTACTAGCCCTGAACAATGTACATCTGTTTTGGATGTAGAAAAAAAAGATTTTTAATGAGAGGATTACAAGCGAAGTCTATTTTCTTCTTAGAGCCAAAAGTATTTCTCCTGCTGAAGGACCTTTCCCTCCCTTCAACAAGAGCTGTGGTCAGTAAAATTTGACATTCTTATTTAACTACATGTTCATAATAGAAATCAAACTTGTGAGCTCCTCTGACTGTTGCATGGACGTGCAGGTCTCTAGTTAGCAGGAAAACACAGGTAAAAGTGGAGAGGGACAAAACAACAAAATCTGAGATTTTCGTTCCCTCACAATCTCTCCAATTTGAGGGTTTCACTTAAAAAAACAAGTGAGAACCATTTAGAGAAATGAAAAGCAACTCTGAACTAATTTTATATTCAACACATATGGTAGCAGGTTATAAACCTTTTTCTGGGATTGATTTTTAAAGCCCTTATCACAAAATAGGGTTGGAAACACTGCATATAATAACAATAATAAAATAACTCATTGGGCACAATGCCCAGAGAAACCAGCTACGCAAATACAAGGCGAAAGGAAAAGGATGGTCTCAGAGAGAGACCAAAATGTTTCAAGACATGGCAACGTCGACGCTCGGGACTTCCATGGAACAAGTGGCCTCCCAGGCATAGCTCTGAGCTCTGGCAGATGTCCTGTTTGGCAGTTAAACCCTCCTCACAGCCCACTCCCACCCATTCCCCCCAAACCACCGTGCACGCAGGTTTCTTTGCACAGTTAATGGAGTTCATATATAACACACATTTTGAGAATCCAAAAACTTAGGTTGAAATGAAATGAAAATTAAATGAAACTACATGAAAATGCATGTACTTTTGACTAGGCCCCAAATAGTCAAATATCAACAATTTCATTTACTTCAAGACAATTTAAAGTAAGGAGTGGGAAGTTCATCCCACAATTGCCTCTCATTTTTCACCAACATAAAGCTGTTTTCAGGGGCACTTGAGTGGCTCAGTTGCTTAAGCATTTGCCTCTGGTTCAGGTCATGATCCAGGGTACTGGGATGGAGCCCTACATCGGGCTCCTGCTCAGTAGGGAGCCTGCTGCTCCCACTGCTCTCTCTCTCTCTCCAACAGATAAATAAAATCTTAAAAAACAGCAAAAAAAAAAAAAAAAAAAACCCCAAAAAACACCTGTTTTCAGAGTACCTCTAGAGGGGACAGGGTGGGACAGTTCCTGATCAGGCCACATCAACAGAATCAGAGGATCCCTGCCCTTTTTATCAATGGTACCTCTAGGGAGGATGCCCCGACTATAGACAACATTCTGTTCAACAAAGGTTCATGGAGGGAGGGTAACGTGTGGTGCTCTTCTAAATGTTCCAATCCCATGCATCTAAACACGAGCGCCCTGTGGCAGCATTCTAGCTGCCCTTTGCCCATTTATTCTTCTCTTAATCCTTTTTGTTTTTATGCTTACCGTTCAGGGGAAACATAGTTTGGAATAACTATAGTATTGATTTTCAAATTTATTAACTTTATAATTATTAAATGGGAACACAAATACAGTTTCTAGTTCTGTGGGGTAGGTAAAAATATTTTGAGGAAATTAATATTCAAACATACATGTAAATATATTAAAATACATATATTATATTATAGGTAAATATATATATAAATATATATTTTACCATTATAGGAACAAGAGTTAATATTGTGGTGAAGAAATACAAGCTGAATGTGGGACTCTACCCTGTGTTAGGATAGAAAGAAATTCTACGACTTGGGAGCATCTGACAGGGTAGAGTGGAATTTAACCTCCAATATTAAGTAGTCTTTAAGAAAAGGCATGAACCATAGGCATTATTTTTTAAGATCAGGGTTAAACAGCCGATCTTAGTCTGTAATAGATTTTTTGAATGAACATGCCTAGTTTTACACCATGTGTCATAAAATATCAAATTTGTCAGGTCTTTGAAGAGATAATAACAAATCACCTCTATGTTCGGACAGAATTTTACAACACATTAAAAATTAAACAGATAATGGAAGTTTAAAAAGTGTTTGTCTTGAGTGTTACCATTTTTCCAGAAGAAACAAACTCAATTGTTATTCCATTACTTTTAATAAAATCTATGCTATAAAGTTTCTTGGGCAAGTCCACAAAGGAGATACTGGAAAACGGTAATGACATTTTATTTTTGACATTCCAGCATTTCTAGAACTTTAATTTCAGAAGGAAGAAGCTCGAACTAACAGGTATATTTTCACTGCATTGAAAGGAAATGTAGCTTTTTAAATATTTGAATCTTTACTTTCAGTTAAGAGAAAGAAATGATAAAAACTGATTAATAATTCACTTACTTAAGAAGTGATCTGACTTTGAGTTTATGAATATATAATGAAGGAAAAAGTAAATCTGCTTTCAAGTTAAGACTTAACAGAAGTTTGTTGAGTCCATAATTAGCACCTACCCGGGCGGGCTTTCTAGAATCTCAACAAGGAAAACCTGGAATGTAAGTCCCATTCAACAACCTGAGAAGACGAGCGCTTTTCACAGGCAAAGAACACATTACGAAGTTCATTAATTAAACAGTGCGGGTGGAGCAGATGGATGCTACCTACGGTCGAATGACGCTAAATTGGGACAGAGGTTTGCAGTCCTTAATGAGGCTCCATAAAATGAATGATTACATAGTGATCACAAGTAAACAAGCCTGTGAGGAGAGCTGGATTATCAGGGCAACAAGTCCTGCAACATGGTAACAAGAAGACCAAAGTGAGTGGAAGTATCCAATACACAAAAACACCTCTGAGGTCATTCAATCACAGGACCCTTCCAGGGGCTGAGGAAAGCTGTATGGGGCTACAAAGGGTTAAGCATGAAATGACAGTGGGGCAAGAATATGAAAATGCCTGGCCATGGAAATGAATGGGACAGAAACCTTTTTGTCACATATTAAGTGCATTATTGAGAATGAGACTCTCAAGATTCCTTTTATCTTCACAGAAAAACAGAGATGCGAAATGTCAGGTACTTGGGCTTTTTAAACTAAAAGGCTTAGCAGAAGCAGCTATCCAGAAAACGTGGGCATTAAGATTATTTTTTAAATGATTTTTTTTCTCTTATCACTAATTAAATTTTTTACTTTTTCAGCTATCTCAAACTCTTAACTTTGGGGGGGCCTCCTAATTAGCCTTTGTGCACATGGACTTGTATACACACTCAAAAGAAATTTTTTAGATTCACAGGTAAAACAGAAACTTATTTTGATATTAAAAATTTGCTATGAAAAAAAAATTGCTATGAATATTTGTTGTTCTCTGGAACTTAAAATCTTGAAATGAAGACTATACCTCTTTAGAACGATCTGTTATAGTTTCTAGTTTAGGCATAATATAAGCTCATTAACAGTAATTGAGAATTTGGAACAAGGGTACCCAGAGAAAGGATAGCCATGTATTATAGTGTAGCTCAGAGGCTGGCAGTAGTTAATAGGAACCCCCTGCTTCTGTCTTGTGGCCCCCATTGGGGCCCATATCATTATGTGCCCATGTGCCTGATCTGCATTTCCTTGGCTTTGATTTTCTCTGTACACATGTCCTTTACCATAAGTGTCTTTAAATCCATTTTTGAAAGAGGTAGAATATAAATAGATTCAACATATACAAATCAGTGTCTTGTTTGCAAAGATCAGAAACACCACCACGATGGAACTGTGCTCTCAAATATTCACCAAGGCAAAAGCACAAGGAGTCACACCCCTTAGGTCCTTGTTTTGAGTTAGACTCTGTTGTGAGAAATGATATTGAGAATATTTATACTGAATGTTTTCACTGGTGTTTAATTTGGAAGCCACATGTATTTAGGTACAAGTGATGGATATGTGATATCAAAATGGAATCCTTTCCACTGCAATTTTCAAGAGTTTACTTTCATCTTTATTTCATAAAATCAAGGCTTAAATGGCTAACATACTCTTGGTAAGAATAATGACAGGCTAGGCTAAAATGTAATGGAATCACTTCACTTTCTCTGTGTAATTTTGATGGCTTCCTGTTCTCAGGTCAAAAATGTGGACCTTTGAGAAACAGTGGGGTGGGATGGGAGCCTCAGAACCAGGGTTGGAGGGGCCCCCATCCTGGCCCTACCCTGGCTGTGGGGCCGTGGCCAAGACTCCTGCTTCCTGAAGCTTCATTCTCTCCATCTGTGATATTCTGCAGTGCTGTCACCAAGAGCGGGAATAATGGACCAATGGCCCTCTTCTTCTGTGTGCCTTTGACTAGCCTGTGCTTCTTGGCACATTATCCACCGCTGTCCCAAACTGCCCTTTGGATGACGAGTGCAGCCTCTGGCCTGTCAGCTCATGAGAGAGCGTTTTATGGCTTACATGCGGACACTAACTACTGATGAGAGTTCAGTCTCAGTGGTGTCCCTACTTCTGTATTTGGATATTTCCCTGCATTGGAAATTAGAAATCTTGTACCTGGTAAACTCAAGTAAAATATTTTTAAAACTTCGGTACCTGTTTAATTTAATTTTAACTGTCATGGTGAACGTTAAAAGTGTCTAATGGATTTTTAGGCTCACTGAATATACACAAGCTGACTTCCGGTGGCAAAGGGCAAGAACATTTGAGAACATGCTGGGTAAACAGCATCAAACATGAAGATCTGGGAAGTGAGGCACATTTAGGAATTTTATATATTTTGTTTCATTATCTGGAAAAAGAACACTCTTTATAGGAGATCAGATGTACCTCTGAATTCATATCTATTGGTAAGAAAACAAAAATTCTGGATTTGAAAATGTAACCAAAATGAAATATCAATATTAAGAATATGAGTCTCCAGTCCCTTCCCCCAAAGAAATCTTCTGGGGGCACACAAAGTAATCTGTTAAAAAAAAATCTGTATCATCCTCCTAGGTTGAAGTTCCTTTAAAAATTTATGTATTCGCCAAAATCTGATTGCAAGAGCTCTCATGTGCCAGACTGACTACAAAACACTTAGTGATTAGGTCCATAATTAGAAACTGTCTAATCATTTTCTGTTGGCAATTCTTGACTCTGAAATGCTTAAATAAAATGTTCAATAAAGGATTATTTATGAAAAGAACCAATATTTTGATCACGAATTCAAAGGGAGGCCTGATTGTACAAATGCAGATAACAGCCTTATTTTAGTACATAAAATCTCAGATTGAATTTAGACATCTATTAGCCCAACTGATTCTAAATAATTTAGTAGGAACATTTTTTTAGAGAACCCCCCTGTATTTATTTTTGCAGTTTGAAAAAATGTTCATTCTAATGTAAATTTATAATCTAGGTTTGTTTGGGTAGAATTTGATTATTTAAATGAGCCATGCATTTAGTATTCTAGGAGAGACTATGAAATATCATATTCCACAAAAGAATCAACATTCTTTTATAGCTTTAAAATATTCTAATGTGAAGAGCTTTGAAATGGTCTGCAATTGAGCTGATGTACTATCAGGCAATAGTTTCTATGGAAGTTTTAAGAGAAAGCTAGCATTAAACTCTCCCATTGTGAGAAAGGGACAAAATGTAAGCTTAAAAATTTCCCTTCTCTGAAGGGGGAAAAAACCCAGTCCAGACATTTAAAATAACTTCAACCCAAAGCAAAGCAAGACAGTTCATATGCTTTCAATAAGTGTACCACATTTTTATATAACGATCCAGAAGCCACCTTTCTAGAGCCTTGCAACTAAAGACTTTTTAGCTGGAGGGGTTAAAAGTGTGGGTGTGGAAGTCAGCTTTTGTTTGAAAAATTAGCAATGCTATGAGTCATCATGCATTAGCAGCAGAAGAGTTTTGCATCTTGTAAGAATCCAGACACCATATGCCATGCGAAGGCCTATTACTTTATTCGGTGCCACCGCTGACAGGCAGCCACGTGGGTATCCCCAGTGGAAGGGCTGTCTCCTCCCGGCGGCGAGGACAGGAACCCAGTGAGCTGAACACATCCGACATTGTACGGAGCAGCAGGAACAGCTGGTAAGCTAGCAAGCAGCAACGGCCGAGCGGAGCGCGGATGCTAATGAGCCTGGCGACAATGCCGGCCTTCAGAGGGACGTTGGGCAACGTCCGCATGTCCCCACAACAGCCTGAAGAGTAGAATCTGCTTGTTCATGCCTTCAGTCTCATTAAAACACAATACTGGTATTTGTGGTTTAGCAAAACCAGTTGTAAGTCACAATTTAAAAAGATCCAACATGCTTGAAAAAGTTGGGCCGAAATAGAAGTACAATTTCCACGGACATCTGTACGAATTGCGAGCCGCGGGGTAACAGTGCAGCTGCAGCAGCTGCGATGGGGTCGTGGTCCCAGCTCACCCCTAACATGACTTGTGTGGCCTCAGGTGGCTTATTTAACCTTCCTGAGGCTCTGTGCCCTCAACTGTATTTTTCAGATATAATAAAACACATTTAATAGGTTATCTTATACAAGACAGTGTGTTTGCTTAACATCCTGATATAGGACAATCACTGTATCTTCCTCAGAGGATTTTGGCAAGGATCAGATGAGTGACTCTATGTGGGAGGTTCAAAGTGCCTGGGACGCTAAGCAAACCACCGACTCTCCAGGTGAGTGGAGAGTGGAGCTCTGTTACTCCTACTAGAACCATGGTGGTGGGCAAGTTCCTTAACCTCCTAGCCTTGTTCCTCAACCTCCTAGCCTTGTTCCTCTCACTGTGTAAGACACAGCAGATTTCCTTAGGAGTGAAGGGCCTGCTACGTGAGGGTGGGGCAGAGGACAGTTACAGTAGGATGAGTGGTGATGAGGAAGTGGGGGTAGGGAGGCCTTTGCAAGTGGGGTGTGGTGCCTGCCTTGACATCTGTGGTCCCCAGATCCTTACTGAGGGTCTGTTCTGCTGAAAGGAGCTCACTTCTCTGAATGCTCCTTGCTTTGATCAAGTCCCTGTGACTCCTACTGACTCTCCAAATGCCAGGTAGAAGGCCCCCGCTGAGGATGTCTTTTTTCGGGCTCTGGGCTGAGCTCTCCATCATGGCCATTATGAAACTGCATGGACTTCTCTTTTCCTTATGTTTTCCATTCTCAACAAAGGACCCTTTGAGGATGGGGACTGTGCCTTCCCTCCATTTGTGTGCCCTCAGCAACAGCATGGTTCCTAGTGTACAGAAAATGGCCAATAGATATTTGGTTGAATGAGTAAGCTAATGGAAAAATATGGCTTTTAGATGTATCATTTTCAGAAATGGTGTTTGGGAGTGTGAATGAGATGATCAGAATCTGTTGATCACTTTTTTTTTTTTGGCCAAGATTTTCTTAAAAGCTCCAAGAAAAGACACTTTATTGAAAGATCATCTCCAGCAGTGAGTGCACTTTCCATCTCTATTCCTGGGGTTGGGTGTGTGTAAATACGGTGGGAGAATTGTCTCCCTGAACTCTTCCTACAAGCTCAGTTCAGCTCCGGGGGTGTCAACCCGAAGGTGACATTGGTACTTTCTGAAAAATACAAAACATGCAATTGCCTGCAGAATGCAGAGTGATCTCTGCCTCAGAGTCTAAAGGGCTATAAAGACTGACAAAAAGACGACAGACCAGGAGAGATAAACTTGAATTTAAAGAAGTACAATGACAAACATCCTAAGGAACTATGTGCAAAATACAGCATGGAACTCATGACAAGTTCAAGCATGTTTTAATCTGGAAAAGTGCATTCATGGAGGAAATCCTAGTTCTCTGGCCAGCAGCTGCTGAGGCTCTCACATGCAGCAGGCATTAGATCCTCGGCTCTGTTGCCACTGGCTGTCTGCTCCTGGCAGGGTGGCCTTGCACAGTGATCAGTCCTGACCCTGATTTGAATTTGTTGTTTCCTATATATTAGCTTTCTTTATCATCAACTCTCGATTTTCTGTTGCATCCAAAATTCCACAGACAAAATCAGGATTACTTGAGATGCTAAATGAGGATCAGAAATCAAGGTGGAGAACTGGAAGGGGCTTTTTCTGACTCCCACCCTGCTTACAGATGATGCCCATGAGCAGTTTGAGAGCAGACCCTCGGGCAGAGGCACCCTTCCCCCCATCCCCGGCCTCAGTGGACCTGGAAGAGCCAGGTATTCAGCCCTAAGCCCCTCACAGGTCAGAGCCATCCAAAGACGAGAGTGACACACAATGTTTAGTATCTTCTACTGATCTTTTGTGGGGAGGCAGTTGCTAGAATAAGAATGCTCTTTAGTCACTGGGATTTCAAAGATTAAAAAAAAATCTGGATATTTAAAAAGTTCCTAGAATAGAATACTTGCAGCCCAAGTCTCAAGAGTAGATGAAACTGGTCAGGATGAAGTTATCAGGATCAGCACAGGACAGAATTGGTAGATGTTGGGAAGGGAGAAAAATATGTGCCTGAAATTTACACACACACACACACACACACACACACACACACACACACAGTGTCCCAAGTAGTCCATTTTCCTGAATCAGGTTTCAGAGGAATGATGATCCATGTAAGAGATGGTAAGATGCACACATTACAAATGGAATGTGCCCCTAGCAAGGGTGCTATGAATCTGAGCCATAAAGCTGCCGCCTCCACAGTCCCGTGTAATGTCACCTAAGCGCTCTGCCTTGCATGACTTGCTGCAGGCTGCCGCAGATTAGAGCTATCGATCGCTCCCTGCAGAAGGGTCTCGCTGTGCGAAAGGAAGGTAAGCGGCAGAGACAGACAGCTTCAGTATTGATTAGCTCTGGGGGTGGGGTGGGGGCTGGGGAGGGTTGTGCTTCCAAATGAGGGTCAGCACTCCTTCACACCACCTAGGAGAGTTACTATGATGTGCATCAGGGCACAGAGAGATAGGGGAACTGGGCCAAATGCCAGAGTCTCAAGGCCACCTCTTCTCCTGTTAGCTGGTCACAATACCTCTCAAGAAGCCAAAGAGGCCACATGAAATCTCAGGCTTTAAAAAAAAAAAAATCATGGCAACAGAAGCCTAGGATGGGCATGGTATATACTTCCAAGGCAGACGGACCACTGTCGCACAGAGCTGCCAGAGGCCACATCAAAAAACTGTAAAAGCAATGTGTATGCAGCTTCAAGAATGTCCCTCTAATGTCTGAGAGGTTCACCAAAGCCAGAAGGACAGCTCTCGCTACAAAAGATAAAAACCTTTTCCCCACTAAGAGTTGACTACTCCCCCACTTATGGTTGATCATTTAAAAAATTTTAAAAAGGGGGGGTGCCTGGGTGGCTCAGTGGGTTAAAGCCTCTGCCTTCAGCTCGGGTCATGATCCCAGGGTTCTGGGATCGAGCCCTGCATCGGGCTCTCTGCTCAGCAGGGAGCCTGCTTCCTCCTCTCTCTCTCTACCTTCCTCTCTGCCTACTTGTGATCTCTGTCTGTCAAATAAATGGATAAAATCTTAAAAAAAAATTTTTTTTAAAAAGGGGCCCAAGCAGACATTCTACGTAAAGAAATTTCAGTGATATGTGATTCTCAAAAGATTTTCATGGAGACAAACTTCTACAGGCACAAAAACATAAACTCATCTCAAAAGTCAAGTAAAATTATGAGGTCCATCATGGTTCATGATTCTCAAAGGTAATGTAAAATTAAATAAAGGATTAATAAGGACAGATTAAAATGAAAATAAGGGGGTGCCTGGGTGGCTCAGTGGGTTAAAGCCTCTGCTTTCAGCTCAGGTCATGATCCCAGAGTCCTGAGATGGAACCCCACATCGGGCTCTCTGCTTCGCGGAGAGCCTGCTTCCTCCTCTCTCTCTCCCTGCCTGCCTCTCTTGCCTACTTGTGATCTCTGTCTGTCAAATAAATAAATTAAAAAAAAAATCTTTAAAATGAAAATAAGGAACCCAAAGAAGTCAAGCTAAGAACAAAATGCACCCTTTAAATGTATGTTTCTGTGGACATGGAGGCACAGTGAACTCAACTTTACCGCTTTTGTGATTAAATTCTTTGGCCTAAGCAGTCATTATTTAAATCACTTCTCTCTTTTTGGTATCCATTATAAGTCATTTCCACTTATGCAGGCATAAAGACATCTTATGGTATAATTAAATAAATGGTGCTAGAGTCTATTTTCCCTTAATTAGAAATTCCTTAAAATGTTTGCATTTCAGATTTTAATTTAAGTAACCCCTACTGAGTTCTTATTATGTTGGATGCAGGAAGACTGAAAGGCAAGTGAGACCAATCTTTGCCTTCAAGAATCCTGCTCTCCAGCTGAGAGAGCAGGTGCATCAGAATGGGCCCTGCCCTGTGTGCTCAGCACCACAACCCACTGTGGAAGACAGCAGAGAGGTCCACTGGCCTCCTCCCCTCCCTGCATAGATAGGTAGCTGCTCCCCTCTGCAGGTGGATTCTCCTCCCTTGAATCTTGGGACCTGCCTTGGCCAACAGTTCTGGGACTTCCAAGGTTGAACTGTGAAACCTGATGCCTTCTACCTGGGTCTCTTGGAGCCCAGAGTAGCCACATATGAAGTATGGGGTTACTTTGTCGTGAAAAGACCCAAGCTAGCTAGATGGGGAGGCTGCCGAATCACCCAGCTAAGCCCAGTCAACCCACAGCCCCATGGGAGGTCCTCTCTCTACCATCTCTCCGTTAAAAAACCTCTGCACATGGGGCAAGTGGGTGGCTCAGCCAGTTAGAGTGTCTGACTCTTGGTTTCAGCTCGGGTCATGATTTCCTCGGTCATGGGATGGAGTGGGCTGAGTGGGCTCTACACTCAGCAGGGAGTCTGTTTGGGGTTCTCGGCTTCGGCCCCTCCCCTGGACTTGTGCTGCAGCACTCACTCTTAAATAAATAAATTAATTTTAAAAACTCTGCACAAGTCTTCAGACTTTATCCTGCAGGTTTCCAAAGTGGGAAGTGACAAGACAATGCTCAGATATCTATTTATATGTATTTTTTATATCTAAAATTAAGAAGAAAATTCAGGTTTACCAAGACTTAACACCTGGCTCCCTTCTTGTTCTAGCTCCATCATCTATTAGACGGTCCCAGGTCAGTATCAGTCCCAAGGGTGGGACGGGGTGGGGAAGGGGGCTCCCTCATTCACTCTTAACACCTTGCGATGTATCGTTGTTTACGTGACCCTTTATACTGAAGTTCTGAATTTTATTATCTTATAAATGGGATCACCTTTCAAATACATTGTACTGAAGCAGGTCATGACCATGAAAATCTTTCGTACCACACAAACATTTGTTCTTGATCTCACAGGAAAGTTCTTATTAAAGCTCTTCAACATAAAGATGAATTACTCATCTTTTTCATAGAAAGACAAATGTTCTAAATTTGGTGACTGCCTCTGTAATGACAAGGGGCTGAATTTATTCATTCATTTAACAAGTATTTATTGAACAAATGTTTACTCTGTGGCAGGTGCTGAGGCTGCATCCAGGGTTGGTATTTACCTGGAAAGCCCCAGCCTGGGCATCATCCTGGCCAGTGTCTGCTGCTGCCCTTGTGATGCCCACAGTTAAATATTTCAACCATCACTCTTGGAGCCATCAAGGAACAAAACAGACAAAAAATCCCTGCCCTTATGCAGGGGGCACAACATGAATACAATGAGTAAGTGACTTATACAGTAACTTAGTGGATGATAAGGTCTGTGGAGAAAATAAAGGGTGCAGGTGTGCTGCAAGAGAAGGTGGGCAGGTGTGTGCAGGTGTGGGGCCACTATGCCCCAGGGAGGCTGGAAGCACGGGAGAGGGGATGAGGGAACAAGCCCAGTGGACATCTGGGGAAGAGTGGTTCAGGCAGAGGGCACAGAGCATTCAGGCCTTGATGGCAGGACTCAGGCCTTGACTCTGAGTGAGGTGGGGGCCACTGGAGGCTGTGGATAGGACATCGATGTGACCTGACCCACATTTTAGTAGGCTGGCTCTGGCTGCTGGGCTGACTGTCCTCCTGGGCAGAGGCAGAACTGGAAGCAGGAAACAAAGCCAGGAGGCTATGGTTGGTCAATAGTACATCCTTAGCCATTATTCTAGGAAAAATGACCCTACCCTTCCCTCAAAGTGACATTCTGATATTGAGAGAGTCACTGCTTATAAAGGAAATATGTCATAAAGAGAAGATCTTGACAAGAAATGCTGGAAAATGATGCCTTCAGCCTGGGAGTTTACTGTCGAAGATGGTTTGTGTTTCCAGAAAGCTCTGATCTGTACCACCAAAAACCTCACAATTTCATAACTTTCCCAATGAAGACCTGACTGCATTTTCAATCTCTTTCTTGAAAAATATAATCAACAACTAATATGACCTCATGGAAGGTGGAAATCTCCTGTCAAATGCCAATACGTACCTTCACAGAATCGATGGCCAAGACTGAGTGTCAGTAGGGCAAGACAATGATCTTTTGCTCCCCAAGGCCTATGTATCTTTGCAAGTTTTTGTTTACAGCTATAAAACCAAGTATTAAAATAAACTGAGTTTAGAGGGACTCCTTAGAATCCCTGAATCACAGAACTATTATAAAATCAAAGTTATAAAAATAACATTTAATCCCATTGCTCTCACTAAAATACAATTTATATCTTAATAAAAGTAAAATAATTTTATACTGTTAAATATAAAATAATTCATATTATTCATTTCATCTTCAGCACATCCTTTCAAATTCTCATTTGAGTATAATATCATATTATAGTAGAACCTGTGCATACTTTAAAATAAATCAATATACATATGATTCAATGGCATGATTACAAGTTTCTTTCCTTCATTTCTCCCTCCCTCCCCTCCCTTCCTCCCTCCCTCCCTCCCTCCCTCCCTTCCTTCCTTCCTTCCTTCCTGTCTTTTGATGGGATATGTAGTAAGAAAAAGACGAGAGATGACAGAGTTAGAAGTAGGTTCAAGGTGGGTATCCTCAGCCTGAAGGGAGGACCGTTCAGGCCGACCTCCACCCTTTGCTCCGCGATGGACTGAGTAGTAGCTGTCTAGGTTGACAATGAAAGGTTGCTCACCAAGAACCTCAGGCAAAATGAAAAAAAACTGTGCAATTTCGGGCCTCGAGTTGTAGATGCATACATATGAAGAGATACGCAAAACTATGTGAACAATTTGAAGACGCTACCAGAAATAAGCTTTCCCCTCAGAGCTCCCATGACCTTCTGATCTTCTCTTTTGTGTTTCAGTGACTCCACAAATGCCCACTGGGCACTAACTGCAGGTCTCTCCTAGAGCAAGGGTCACATTCCAGCCTCTGTCACAGTCACAATTGCCATATTGGCTGGGAAGCCTCTTAAGGGCAAGGCCACTCATCTCTTCGTCCTACAGCGCTTGCCACAGCCACACCACCAGTGTGGGTGGAGGGAGGAACATGGAGTAACCAGGTGCGTGTGGCAGTCTGGACCTGACTTCCTCTCCTTGCTGGGAGCATGGGGTGGCTGCTCCTGGATATAAAGAATATGCAGGTGTGGGCTTTCCTCTCCTAGCAGTTTGCTCATGCAACATGCATGCATTTCTCCTGCCAGGTCTCATCCTGGCCTTTAGAGGTGGGGGAGATGGCGGAGAACAAAACAAAGTTCCTGCTCTCATGCCCTTTATATACTAGTGGGAGAAAGAGACATTAAGTAAGGATAAATGCTAAGGAGGACACTGGTGAGACTACCCCAAGGGCATGCTGACAGAAAACTTTCTGATGAGTGACTGCTGAGCAGAGACCTAAGGGAAGGGAAGGGGTGAGCTGTGCAGATGTTGGGGGGAGCAGGGGTAATTCCTTGCACAGCGTGCAGTTCCTGAGGCTGGAATATGTTTGTGGATCCTTGTAAGTATTCTGGATTTTTCTGTGGGTGAAGTAACTGAGAGTTCTGAGTTCTGGAATGCTTTGATTTCTATTTCAGGAGGAAAGCTCTGGCTGCTGGAGAGTATTCCACGGAGAGCAGGGAGAAGCAGGAAGAAGCAGGCAGACTGCTAGAAGGCTGCCACACTGGCCCACGAAGTGGGTGCCTGGACCAGGGCGGGGTGATGGGGAGGTAAGAAACAGCTACATTTCCATTATGTTGTGTGGATTAATTATATATATATGTATATATATATATATATATATATATACACACACACACACATATTTTTATGTACATACATAAATGGAATGAATATATATATTCATTCCATAAATCCTAATAATAATCTGTCTATGAGGGATTATGGTCCTCATTTTAGAGATAAGGAAACTGCCAGAGGTAAAGATACTTGTTCAAAGCCAAAGAACCAGTTATTATTTAAAATAAAATTGAAACCACCCAAGGTCTGTCTGAGGCCAGCTACCATACATCACCTGCTAATCTGAGCACTACAACTGCAAGACACACCTTACACTTTATCGGGTGCTTGTCGGGAAATTGTTGCTGAGGATGGACGAGAATGTCCTCAGATGCTTCTCAGTGAGAACAGAAGCTTGGAGGGTCCCCTGCCACTGTGTCACTGGTAACTGCCTCACAGGGGATCTAGACAAAGGGTTTAAGGTGCTTTCAAGTGGCTTTGGTGGGGGGGTGTGGGGAAGGAAGTTTGCTCTCCTTTATTATCAGTAGTAGTTAAACCAGTGGTCAATACGACAAACCACTGAGTAAATTCGGGGGCCCCTAGTGCATGTCGCTGGAGCAGCTCTGGGACTCCAAAAGCACAGCTGATCTGCTGCCTTATCTAATCTTTACGGCCTAACTTGTGATAACTGGGGCGAATGAATCCAGAGAAAGGAGAAAAGGAGCAATGAAAAGATTAAGTAAATTTATCTCAGAGGAAGCCAATATATTAGAAGGTAAGAATGTTCATCCTGACCTGATGTGAGTTAAAACCAACACTTAAGAGAAGCCTGAAATTCTACAGAAAGTGGACTTTATGTGAAGTGTTTCTGCACAACTATAGAGAGAGACATTTGCTTGACAAAATTACAGTGCATAAGTACAGAAATAATCCTAATGCAGATAACTTAAATGCTGGTTTCTGATACAGACCTCTGATGTGCATATATATGGTTATATGCAGATAATGTTTATCCTTTTAGGCCTAAATTCTATTTTCCCAAATTAATGAGAAGATGGTATTTCTAAGACATTCTAAAGAGGCTCTTCTTTATTTAAAGGAGTCAAAAATCCTGTGAAAATACCTGCTAAAGTTAAAGTTAATTTACATTTCTTCTCATATTCATATTAAAATTGGTTTCTTGGTAGTATAAATTTAACTTCAATTCATTTAATTTTAATCCTTTAATTTTGAATATATGAAGAAAACACACATCCTATATATATATTTTTTATCACAGTGAAACTGAACTCTCACCAGGAAAATACAATGTGAGGACACTTTTCATCTTCTTCTGGGAGAACGTTATGGTTCTGGGATGTTAAAGGCAGAACATAATGATAAGTAGCAGCAGCTCCCCCCACCAATTCCAAGCCTTCTTTAAATTCCACTGAGGATGGCAGTTTGGATGGAGACCCCAAAATCTATTCTGTCCATCTGTTTTATTATTCTTAGAACAACTGTCAAAAGTTGCCCAGGGATCAAGTTGCAAACATACTAATTTGCCTTTGAAAAGTAGGCCCTGGGGGAATTCTGGAACTCTGCTTATAAATTCAGAATCCCATCAGCTATCGAGCCTGCCTACCCTTTGTGGAGGTATGAGACTTTGCACTTCCAGGCACACATCTGCCTCAAAGCCAGGATGCACTGATATACTTACATCCCACTTCATAGGCAAATGAAGGGAAAACCAAAGGGGCTTGGCATCTTAAGGGCTGGCTTGTCCCATGACAAGCAGACCCTCAGTTTTTAGAAGGCAGCCCCTTCACTGATCACTCATGGATTAACACCAAAGCTTTGTACTGGAGAGTTTAAATGAGTGGGCACTGCAGAGGGACACAAATTCTGTACTCTTGTATGTCCTAGGACCAAATTAGCAAGACTGAAAACTGAACTGAAGTGCTAGAAGAAATCAGCTGAAGATAAACATCATAAGCCTCTAAGTGTTATATTTATTTCATTTTTGTGACTCTGATAAAAGTGACAAGATCATGTAGACATACATAATATCCGATGTGGGTTTCTAAGTAATGAAGAACAGTGTCCAAGGAGGTGTCTGTTTAAAATACCGTGGCATTTTTGGAAACATGCCACTCAGTTGGAAACTAAAGCAGTTGTGTACTTCTCAAGTTGGCTAGGTTAAAGGCATGTGCAAAATACAACGTAAACATTAAAATGAATCTTCACTCCCTAGTGGCTTGCGCACTGGACACCTGATCACAGGGGTGGGAGGGAAAGTGGAAGAGAAAAGGGGTGGGCATTAGCACTGATCCTCAGAGCTCCCATCCTTCCTGGCCCCAGGCCCCACTGGTCTCCATATATTGAGTCTCAGAGAATAAAGTAAAATACTTTCAAAGCACAGGACCCCAGGAACATATTTAAAGCACAACATTCAAAGTACCAGTTTTAGAGTTTGGTAAAACTTGACATTAGTAAACTAGAAAAAACACCCTTTGGAAGCTAACAATGATGGCATTTGGCTTGCACTCACCCACAGGTTACCAAAAAAAGTATTCTGCTTTGATTAAAAAATTTACTTGAGTGTGTTGCAAATTACTCTAGCTCAGAAACCTGCAGGGAGCTCGCTGCATACACGAAGGCAGACGGGCACAGAAGGGATCACCATTTGGACTTGCCTGCTTTGTCCTTCTTTGGCTTTGCACAATCTCTTATTATAATAAGGCATGTATTATCCTTTTTGGAGATTTGAATAACAGAAAGTCTCACTTTCAAATATATTGCTTATAATCCCAGAGTCTACTAAATGTTCTGCGGATGCTGTTTATGGCATTATGCTCCTTTCAAAATGGGACTGATAATTAGTAAACTGAAATTTGATTAATGTTGGATTAAGAGGTTCTGATGTCTCGCTGCAATGTGTTATTTCAGTCTGTGGGCACTGGAAGAGACTGTCCTTAGGAAACTTGCTTCTTTCCCCTTTCCAAAATGCGAAGATTAATTTAAAACCCTGATTTTTTTTTTTTTTTAAAGAATTCAGTTTCATTCAACAGTTTGTAATGTAGGATTCAGTTTTTTCTCACTTTTTTGTTTTCTCACTTTGAAGCTGGAGCCAATGAATTAACTATTTGAGAGAGAACAAAATAAACTAGAAATAAAAGTCTTCCTCCAAAAATGCCAAGAGTGAGCCCTTCCTGGTTATGGCAGAGTAACCTGGCATGGATAAATCATTCAGACAGTCTCAGCTCCCACTAGATTCAAGTACAGAATTTTGAAAATTACAACGAACTTCTCTGAAAACAAAGGACCTGTTGGGTGTAAATATTGAAGCTTGTGAAAATGACCACAAGATAATATCTGAAGGAAAAATTTTAAATTAATACTGCAATATGCTCTTTAAAGTTCAGGTTAGGGCTAACTCTTTCTGTTTCGCCAGGATTATAAGAAGGACTGTTAATTTTCAGAAGTTTTCTGTGCTCCGTGGCCAAAAGACTCCATGTTTCTTCCTCGCCTGTGTTTTTAAAATTCATTATCTTGTTTGCCTACTACTGAAGAGTGTGGGGGAATCAGGAATAATGGGCTCCCCTGGAAGCTGTGTCATTCCCAAAGTAACCATCTGAATACTAAAGAAATATTGTCATTTATGGAATGACCTTTTGCTCTTTGAATATTCAGACATGAACAAATGTTAAGTGCCTAGAAATTGTAGCAGCACTATGAAAAAAGGTACGTAGGGTCAGCAAATACCCTCTTGCATGCTTTTGACATGATGACCATTTCCACTTTTCTAACAGCTTTCTAATAGCAAAATGTATTTGGGAACAACAGTGGAATTTGTGTCATCATGACCAAATGATTACGGTGCAAACCGGAGATTCTTCTGGGGCCCAGCAGGCTTCTGGTCCCTATGGAAACGAAACCTCAGATATTGTCCTCCACTCAGCTGGAGGACGGAGCGAGGGAGGCTTTTGTGCTTGGTGAGATTTCTTCCACAACCTTCCAGCACCAGACCCTAGTGCTTCCTCCCTACTCTTTTCTAATTGAGATGCAAATTAATCTCTCTGGCTGATTACACTTCCCTTAAAGCTACTGACAAATGCAGCTGTAACCAGAGTTTGCGGACTTTCCAACAAGTGACTTCAGCTGTCAGTATTTGCATGTGCAGCCAGGGCCCAGCCTGCTCCAGGTCTCAGACATGCGGAGAGCTTCCCTTAGGCATTGCAGGCGTTTTATTTACGTGTATAAAATTTACATACAATTAAGAATGCAAAAAAAAAAAATCCCCCACAACTACATCCCTAGGATTTGGAAATCTACTCTGACACCAACATTAGTTAAGGCCTTTCCAGAGGCTTCTTTCTTACTGGGACTGGAGGGACACGCCTCTTCTGGGAGCCCATGGCTTTCCTGGAAACATGTTTCCTTCTCCCTTCCTTCCTGTCTGAAAGTTTTCTGACTTGGACACTCTTTGAATCTAATCTGTCTCTCAAAAACCAACTAAATAAAGTTATCACTGTAGGAAAATAGGATAACTGAATAGCCTTTACTTTTCATGGTTCTCAGGAAGATTCCATTAATTTTGAGACCAACTATAAAGTCACCATTCTAATTGTCAGGATTTCCACATGATGTCCTTCAATACCTTTTTAGGGTGGTGATGAATGGATTATTATTTTGAATGCAATGGAATACAAAATATGCACAAAACACTATCATTTACTAAAAAGAAAAATACACATGGAATCCAGTTTTTCAGTAAAAATTCTAACACTTTTCTCTTGAATACTATCATGTATGTATTTTTGCCAATATAGTTTGCTCAAAAACTAGTTACTGAGTACCTGCTATGTGCCAGGTGCTCTTCTGAGTGTTGGGGATATGGATGTAAACTTAAACATGCAGAAGTTGAATAAGAGGGATTTTGAGAATATATCTATATAAACCTACACAGATACATATTCTCTTTGTAGAGCCATATTTCTTGGATAAATGAGATTTTCAATTTTGAAAAAATTCGGGTTTGTAAAATGATTTGCTTTTGTCTCTGTTTACCAAATTTTTTTTTCTTTTATCAAATCAATCTCCCTCCCTCCCTGTCTTTCTTCACACAGTCAGAGTCATAATGTATATGAGACAGGGATATCAACCAAATGGAGACAAGGCCCCTGTTGGGCAGCTCGTAGTATAATCAAGAGACAGAAGAGGATAGAGGGAGGCCCTGTCTGGCAGAGAGAGTGTCAGAGGGCTATATGGCTATTGGGGGGTGGGAAGGGTATTAGTGATCTGTGCCATAGGAGAGATGCAACGGAGTGTCTGGGGTCAGCAGAGCTCACCGTACCCTTAGGTCCTGCCACAGGAAGGAGCACAGGCCTGTGAAGAACTGGCTCTGAGACACTGTGACCCCACAGCCATGGACCCGAGAGGGGCAGAGCAGAAAGCTATTTCCCTAACCATGCTGCCACCAGCCTGATTTCTGCACAGATTGTGAGATTTACGTTAACTTTTCTGGAAGGGATGGTCTCATAGCAATAAGTCACTTTATAGCAAAGAAGTGCAAAATGGCTTCTTGGTCCCCCTTCTTGAAGACCTTCCCCACACCAGGTGCTTCTTGCAGGCCCCATCAGGCACCAAGGTGGGGGACAGCCCCAACTATAGGGAGCTATGCCTTAACAAGGAGGAGTGCATGCCACATGTCACAGAGGGAAGACAGTCTCTAACCTTTAACACCTGTGATGGGAAAAAAGAAGTACTTCCCGAGACCTAAGTCCACAGGCTGGGTGGTTCCAGTTCTGTCAACAGAGGTTTAAAACTCCAAGCTGGTGATGTAATAAAAATCACCAGGGTGACACTTACGGATTCCTCACCAAAGACGAGGCACCGTGCTACCTGCTAGGCCCATCCTGAAAAGAGAAGCCAGCTGGGGTTGGGGGTGCTGCCTGGCACCAGGCCTCAACGCTGGGCCACATGTGGACCGGGCGAGCTATGGTGACAGGGGAGCACACAGCCTATAAGGAGGCTGATTGCTGCCAGCAAGAAAGGGGGCCCAGTGGGGTCAGAAGCTCTGATTCTTGAAGAGAAGTCAGAATCCTAAATTTCTGAAAATGTAAAATCTCCTGATTTTTCAATGAGGCTGACAAACTCAATCTTGGAGGCCAAGTGCAATCCAAACAAAACCCATCTGGGGGCTTGATTCAGCCTGTAGGCAGCTGGTTTGTCGGCTCTGGTTTTTGAACATTGGCTTCGATTTAAGCTAAAAGCTGCTTCCTGGTTGCCTCTGTTTATTGGTCTCAGTTCTGTAGCATTGTCTCCTTTTTAACACCCCCCCCCCACACTTCTGAAACAACAACTTCCTGGTTTTAGTGGCTCCCTGAGACCTCTAGGTGCGGTGCTCACGATCTATATGGACATGGTCCAGGTTGGTCAAGGTCTCTCCTGACAGTGTGGGCCCCGGAGCAGCACCATGTATGTTCACAGTGCAGACCGAGGCAGCAGGAGCAGAGGCACCATGCCTCTGTTTCTGTGACCTGCACCTCAGGTGTCTCAGGCTGTGTGGTCTGAGAGAACACGGGTAGGCCGCTGCATCACCTCTGAGGTCAAGTCTGTGCTTAAACAAAATCCTCAGATACTTCCTGGGGACTGCTGTCATGCCCCATCATCCCCATCCTGTACACACACAGCTGATCATCTAATAGGCACATGGCATTAGTCTACCCTGCTAAATCTCACCTTGTTGGTTTAGGTCTCCAAGTCTCATCTATTGATGTAATCCTAGTTTCTGATTTTGCCTTGTGTCAATTGAGTTAACCCTCTTAGCTTTCTGACAAATGGTATTTTGATAAACGTGTCTAGACCTCTGTGAGAGTTACTGACAAAAATGTTGTTCCATGGCAGAGGGTTAGGGCAAAGTCATGGTCCCACGCAGTACCAGAGATACAAAGGCCCCAGTCGACTGGTGGTCCATGAATTAATGCATTGTATGTCTGGCCAGAGTAAAGTCACCCAACTCCCTGGGACCCAGATTTCTCTCTATTTGCCAGATGACTGTGATACTTTATCTTGTGTTTTACTGAAATTAATATTTTATATTTAAAAGCTTTCTCTAGGGGCTGTTGGGTGGCTCAGTCTGTTAAGTGTCTGACTTTGGCAGGCAGGGTCATGATCCCTAGGATCATGCCCCATGTCAAGCTCCCTGCTCAGTGGGGAGTCTGCTTCTCCTTCTCCTCCCTGCTTATGCTCTATCTCTGTCTCTCTCTCTCTCAAATAAATAAAATCTTAAAATAAACAAATAAATAAATAAATAGCTTTCTCTAATCTCTGGAAATAGTAATTTTATCAAACACAATGAGTATATTTGGGGATATTTTGTTCTTTGTAAACTCCTTCTTTTCTGAAGGCTTAGAAGCTATTTAATAATTTCATCTAACAATTTACAAGGGGTCCATGCAACATTTCAAAATTCATCCATATAGTCCTATTTGAAAATAAGGAAAATATTTTCCTGTTTTCAGTTCTGGGTGCAACCTTTATTTTACTTGATTCCTCAAAAAAAAAAATAGTTTTCATGGATATGAGACCATTGTTGGAAATTTGTTCTACAACTAGACATATACTGGCCTTAAAGGCTGGATCTTACTTTCAGGGCCCAGTTCTTTTTTCCTTTTTTCCCCTTCTTACTGTGTTCTCAGTGATTTGAGTTTTCATTCAGACACTTTTCAGACACTTTTCTGTCCCTTCCCATTTGAAGAAGATGGAGGACAAGTGGGGTAAAGGTTAACATGACAGGCTTCTGTCAGGGCAGCGTGGAGCTCCTGTTTCAGTATTGATGCATCTGTGTTAAATATGCACTCATCGGAACCCACGCTGGCACTTACACTGGCTGTTCTTCTGTGCTTCCCCATCTCTCTCAGAGACAGTTTAATCTTCACAATAAAAAAAAACAACTCTCATTTCTTATTCCCTTTTATAGTCTCAACCCACCCATGGGAATTCGCCATTCCTTGATCTGAACGCTACTTTCTGAAACGTGCTTCCCAAGTGTCAAGGTACAGGTCTATTTGCTCTTCTCCTGCTCTTACATGAAATCTAGTACAAAGTCATTACCTTCTGCAACATTCAAAGTCACAAATCTCATCTTTCAAACTGCTAAGGAATATATCTAAAACAAGAATCTCCCTCCTTTGCTTCCTCTGTCTTCTGAGAAGAGGATATTGTTTGCCTACCCAAAATTTATCATACACTTGTTGCCTTTAGTAGAATGTATGGTGGAGCTGATACCGTGTGGTACAAATCCCTGTCACAATGACATTTTGCCTTTGGGCCTGTTTAGAAGTGTGGCTTGGGAAAGCACTTCCATGCCGTCCCATCTGGGGCATGACTCCATTCTGGTGGCTGCTCTTAAGTCTGGCCCCCTCCCGTGCTTTTCCCATTCTCAAGCACTTCCATTCCACCCAGGAGTGTCATCTTTTCCTCGGAGCTGTTATCATCTGATATGTTTGCTTCTTTCCTTGAAGTAATTCAGTTCTAGCTCCTATCATACTCAATGCTTTGGATGAAGACATGGGACTGCTAGAATCAGCTATGGGTAAGACCTTTCAGGAAGGTGTGTCCTGCTTGACCACTCTGCTGAAGGTAACCCTTCATTTCTCTGCTCCTCGCTTTTCTGTGACACTGTTCTCTCCTTTTCCTCTGCCTCCCTCTCTACCTCCACCTCCTCCTCCTAAGCCTACTCCTCAAACATGATGCTCCAGCAAGGTCTGTCCCTGACTGTCTTCTCATGACCCTCCATACCCCAGCAAATCTAGCAGGCCCCATGCTGAATTAGTCTACCAGTTTTACACAGGGATCCAATCCATCCCCCTGCCATTCACATTCATTGCCTTAGATCAGGCCCTTCTCTCAGAACTCATCCCACTGCCCCTTTAATGCCTCCATTAATACCTTCATCCCCACCCTGTGTGTGTGTGTGTGTGTGTGTGTGTGTGTGTGTGTGTGTGTATGTATGTATGCGTCCTCTCTGCCATGTGGAAGCTTCTGTGGTTCTCAGATGTGATGTGCATTTTTAGAGCAAACAGCAAACACTGTCCCATCACTTGGAATATCTTATTCATATTTCCACTCCCAGGGGATAGGACAGTGCCTAGCACAAGTCAAGGATACAGTAAATGTTGACAAATGCATACTCATTCTGCATGGCAAAATAAACTAGATGGCACTGTCTGACTCCTTTTTATATACTTTTCTTGAGTGTATAGAACCAAATGGAGGAAATTAAAGATCTTCCCAGGAAAATGAAGCAAAGATCCTACCAGAAAAGTTAGAAACAGAATTTTTATAGCTTTAGGGAGAGAGGCCACTTCTGAAGGTGTAGAAATTGAGACCAAAACTTAGAAATTAGGAAGTCAAGAGTCTAAGGGAGAAGCTAGAGTATTATCACCTATATCAATTAATTGAAAATGAAACTAAATTTCACTTAAGAAAGAGACACAAAATTAGTTTTCCTTAGGCAGCCCAGTTCTCTCTATCAAATGCTGATAGTTCCAGAAAGGAGAGATGGCAAATGCCACTGTGGCTATTGTTCTATTGAAGTGGACGTTGATTTTAAAAAGCCACCATCTGTTTGATTCAGGGTGAGCTCCTCCTAACAAGCGCGCTGCATGTCATGTGGCAATCTCTTCCCTGAAACAAGTTAGCTGAGGAGGAGAAAGAGAGAGCCCTGGTTCTGAGGATCTGGGGAACTTCCACCAGCCGAGCATGGTTTGATTTTGGACTCTTTAGTTGGCTTGGGAACTGTAAACATAACATGTGGCAAGCCTCCCATTTACAACACTCTAGGCATGGGACTGGCCCCCTGATTGCCCACAAGGGATAGAAAAAGCAGATGGCAGGTGAGTTGGCCCTCGTCACTCAGAAGAACAGCGGCCACGGGACAAGGGCTCCACTTGACAGATTTGATTTAGCCTGCTGAGGAAGTTACCAGAAAACCCAGGAAGGACAAAGGGGCTGAACTGAACTGTTACTGAGGGTGCTTTCCAAACACATCCCTACTGTGTTCACTTTTTTTTTTTTTGGATCTTGTACGACAATGGTAGATTCTTCAGTCTTCTGTGAGCCTTCACCACACAGTTCCAACTGTTTGATCATTTAGCCAAGGGTACCCCAAACAAGAACTCCATTGATATTGATTCTTAGCTGGATTTACTGCTCAAAAAGATTGCAGAGAAGCAAATCCATTCTAACAATGTTCCCACTCCTCTGTTTCATAAGAAATGTTGTATTTTCTTGAACATTACTGAACAAACTTGATACGTTTACTGCTCACATTTCTACTCCTAGTTAAATACTGAATTGCAACTGACACTATTTTAGGGCACTGAAGTGTCTGTTGGTCATTAGGTAGGGAGGGCACAAGAGATGCAAACTAACTCCTTCAGCTCTTTTCTTCATTTGTCATCAGGCTCAATGGTTGGCTATCTATGGTCAATACAAAAAAACAAGCTCTTCCTCTATAAAGGACTGAAAGAAGGTTTGAACTAAACAATGTGTCCTTTGTTCATACCATAGTCATTCTGATACCTGAGTGACATTTGGATGCCATGAACAGTTTGGCAATGTTCTATTTAACAACGTGACCTCAATATTAGAAAGAAAATAGGGACACAAGGTTGCCCATATAATGACTGGTGTTGACAAATAAATTTCCCATTCTTTGTCAGCATTCATTACTATACCTAATATCTCAGGGCAACAGGTAATAGCAATGCTTTCTCAGAAATGTGGTCTTTTTTATTTTTATTCATTTATTTGACAGACAGAGATCACAAGCAGGCAGAGAGGCAGGCAGAGAGAGAGGAAGGGAAGCAGGCTCCCCACTGAGCAGAGATTTCCCCATGCGGGGCTCCATCCCAGGACCCTGGGATCATGACCCGAGCTGCAGGCAGAGGCTTTAACCCACTGAGCCACCCAGGCGCCCCAGAAATGTGGTCTCTTAAATGAATTGTGTCTTCTAGGGCCACGCATGCAAGCTGCTTCATTCCTTACTAGGTCTTGGTTCATATGCCAATAAAATGTTGTCAGGGGTATACTGTCAGGCTTTAGGAAAGGAAAGAAATCTAATAAATTTCATGGGGGAAAAGCTCATACTGGGGGTAAAGGGAGGGTTTGGAATGGGTTCCAGGGAGGGCTTCATGGGCATGTGACCTGAGCAGCTGCACAGTGCTCGCAATGGGCCCTGCTTTGTTTAATACTCTGCTGTTGCTCTCTTGAAGTTCTTAATAATTGTATCTTTGATCTTGTGTCTTGCATTTGAAGTTTGATGAGACAATGGAGTATGCATAAAGGAAATGTACATAACATGTGCTCTGCTGATTTCTTGTATGTAAGTCTTAAGCAGAGCCCCAGGAACAGGACTATGGTAGAGCCACAATGCCTGGAAGGTCAGAGAGACTCAGAGAGAGCACACGGGGAAGACTGAGTAGGTGGGGAAGCAGACTATCCTGAGAGGCCATACTCTCCGCCTGAACCAGAACTTGTTTTGTGCACAGAAAGAAAGCAGCGTTGTCCTAAGAAACAAGAATAACCAAGAAATCCTATATATCCTTACTTGTGTTAATTCCCTGTGTTAGCCAACAACTCACTCTGAAAATGATGACAGAGAAGGAGAGGGGAAAAACAAGGGACTCACAGTTCCTTTTCCTGTCAGTCCTTTCTTACTCATCAGTAAACTGAAGTAAGAGTGCTGGTATAATATGTATGTACGAAGAATAAGATAAAAATAGGTAAGTTAGTTTGTGTGGTGTTTTCACTGTTAAGAACAGAATATATCCATTTATGAGTTACAAAATATGAGCTGTGTCATTGTGGTGATTCCATACATGAGTTAAATGCTTTAATATTCGTCTATTAAACAACATAAGGACTGATAAAACTAATGCTAATAACCTAAATTTTTAGTATTTCTTGACTTAAAGTAACAGTAATAAGCAAATAAAAAACACCATGCCAAGTTGAGAGAAAAAGCACAAAAGAATGGAAAAAGCTTCATACTGTAGCATGTTTAAAGGCACTTTCCTTGCTTTTTGAACAAAGGGCCCCATATTTTCGTTCTCTTCTGGGACCCCTTGGTCCTAGCCCTGGTTTTAGATGTGTCCAAAGTATTACTGATCTTCTTAGCCCTTGGGGGAACCTACAGAGGCTTGAGATAGTTGCCCTGGCATCAAGCAGTCTTGATGCTGGGCTAATTTTAGAACTTTCAAGGTGGGCCATGAGGTGACAGGGTTGGGGAAGCTTGGCTTCCTCAGGAATCACCCAGAAAACCACCTCTGCTGGAAGCTTTGTCTTGTGTCTGTCTGTACCCTGATGGGCCTGACCATGCATTAAAGGCTAAAAAGCCCAACTTTCCCGCTTGAGGACACTTGGACTCCTGTGCTTGCTACGGTGCCCGCGGCCTGGAATGCTGTCCCAACTCCCTGGGGACAGCTTCACTGTCATCCCTCTAACCTCAGCCTACCTGCTTTCTCTGCAGAGAGCCTCTTCCCTGGCCCTGTTTTATCCACACCCTCTATTTAGTTGCTTTATACAACGTTATTCGTTTGTGTATCTTCTCTGAAGTATAGGGCAAAAACCCTGTTTGCTTTGCTCCCTTGTGTATCCCAAGCTCCTGGTGCTCAGTCCACACTGTTTGTTTGCTAAATGAGAATGCAAGGAGACACCTGTGATTAGGATGTGTTAGGTTATTCAGTGTTTTTCAAAATTCAGATCTAAGGCTTATCTCAATGAAGCAGCAAATTCCAGATATCAGCTACTACACAATTATTTAACAAGTGTAAAAATTAGTAATTAGTAATGTTCTAAAGAACAACAACAAAAAACCAAAAAACCCCACTCTTCCTTTTTCTTTTTTTGCCCTATTTTCTCAACTTTTCTTCTTATTATACTTCTGGTTTCTGGCCTATATGGGCACTTTTGCAGGTAGAAATTAAATAATAGAGTAGTTCAGTGACTACAAAGTTTTCCTTATTTTTACATCTTTATAAAAATTATAGATAGTATTTTATTTCTTGTTTTAAGTAATTTATTTGAACAACATGCATTGAATCTTCACAAGGCATAAGATAAAAGAAAAATGCTTAAATTTTTATAATATCGACATGATAGGTTTTGTTACTTTCCCTTTCTTAATTTCTATACCAAGTTGAACTCTGAGATGTCAACCTGGTTATTTCATGAGTCCCCAGAGAATACAGTATTTACTCATCCACATTAGTATCAGTAGCCCTGGCTAGCATCCACATCAGTCCAATGTGGTTTGTCGAAAAGTTTTCAAGTGATGCTGAATCTTATCCTTTAAACTTGTAACAATATTGTTTTCCCTGAACCTGATTATTCTGGTGCTATATTCATTCTTATTTGAGAAAGCAGTGTCGAACAAAACAACAAAGCATGTCCTTTGTAATGAGAAGTTTGATAAGTGGGGAAGGTGACGTGACAGAAATCACAATGGACTTCTAGAAGGCAGAATTCTCTCATTTGCAGATGATTTTTCCTTGCCTTGGTCCAACATACTTGACTGATGAGTGTCCAGCTCATCCTCGTTGACATGCAAACTGACAAGCCAACTGCTGAATAGGTCTTTCTCATTTCTGCCAAGAACCTCTTTCAAGCATTTGTGAAATAAAACCCCCATGCTGAAGGCTGAATTGACACCAGCTCTAAGAGTAAGTCTAGAGTGCTGCGGATATCACTTCGAAGAATGCCATCTCCCAAACATGCACCACCAGCCTGGACAAAGCGTGAGGGAGCACGTAGAAGGGAATAATGCTGCCCTGGCCCCCAGGGAGGGACCAGATGGGACCTAATAGCTCTTTTCTACTACTAATTTCTATGATAATTCCAAGTTGCCACATGGCATATGTATTTTTTTTTTAATCTAAAGACAGAATATCAGTCAATGCAGTGACCAGGATTTTAATGAAAGGTATTTTTCATGAACTGTATCTATTCACACATGAGATTTCTCACCTACCCTCACCCCTACCCTTCAGCAACACATTCCCTACAGTTGGAGTGGAAGAAGTATAGAGAGAGGTCGAACACAACATGTTTATACTTATTATCAATATTAATTAGAAACAAAGAGATTCCAAGTTTTACTAGGAGGTCAGATGCCTTTTGTAGTAATTCTATGAAGTCACCTTAATTTATTTTTCTTATAGTTAGACATTGTGCCTGGACTTAAAGATTAAAGTGTGCCAACTGATGTCTGGGAAAAAAATTACAAAAGCGAAATTTCTTCTGGTTTTAGAGAGAGGATCAAGAGTTAGTAAAGATTCGGGAAAAATTACAAAAAGAGTTTTAGCCATTCTCACTGATGAGTTCCAGTGCAACTTCACTGAGGATGCCTTTCCCTGTCTCCCCAGCCAGATGCAACTGACCCCTCCTCTGACCTCCTAGGAGGCCATTTGAACTTCAGGTGGCACTTGTCCCATTCTTTGATTGATTAGAATCATTTCACTTGTTGTTGGTTTTGGGTAGGCACTCTGGGTGACCCCACTACAGTTTCCTCAGCATCCCACCTTCTATACACAACAGACTGCAACCCAAAGAGATAGGCAGCAGGGAACCCGACCTCAGGCAAAACACCAAGAAGGGATGAGCCTCTCTTGACGGTCACAGACCGTCTTAGCACAGACTTATTTGGCCACAGTATGAAAATAAAGTCTTTTGGAGTTTGGTGAAGCACAATATTATTATATTTCATATAAAATAACAGATGGTATAAAGATCACATGATGTTATTAAAAAAAGATCACACGATGTTATTTTCAACACGCACTGAAAAAACATTCTCTCTTCCCTCTTCAACCCAGTGAATACTCACCTCTTGTGACAAACTGCTGGAAATCACGATTCTGGCATGGTTAATAGCTTACATGCTCAAAGCAAAAAGATACAAGCTCTGGTAGAGTGGGATGAGGCACTTCACGGCCCTGCTGGCATTGATGCACGTGGCACATATAAGGCTTGGCAGCAGCTTTCCACTCACTATGGCTCCATCAAACAGAGGTCCAAAAAACGGAACCTGTTGATTCAAAACAGAAAAACACTTAATTTTCCAATACCAGTAAAAGTCAAACCAAAGACATGAGAACAACTGGTTGATGTGTCAGACCTGTCATGACCACCCAGACTGTCACCCACACAAGTGATGCTAACCTTAGCAGGGTACGGGTCGGGGGCTTTCAAATCAAGCAACACAGGTCAGCTCCACAACACTCCTCTACTTTGAACTCTTCAGAAAAACTTCTCATGACAATTATCACTAGGTTATTCTTTATTTCCCTTGTGTTGCCATTTACAGAAATAGCATTATTCTTTCTAGGTGCCTACATTGTATGGATTATGCACAATATACAGCCGTGTCTCACTGTGGACCTCCTAGTCTTGCATCCTCCTAGCCGTGCATCCTTCTAAAACCAGTTTGGAATTGGCAATGTTTCTGCATGGATCCTGATGTGTGCCTCTTAAGGGAGATGATGACTATCATGTTAACAGCTATAAGATCCTACTTATAGTCCTCATTCTTAAATCTTCCTTCCTCTGCTTCTAAGATAACTGTGTTATCCTCATTTCTTTCTACTTCCTTTTTAGAGGCTTGGCTTTCCTTCACTGGACACACTTTTACTACCAGGGCAAGCCACAAAGTTCTGGTGCCTGTCCTTTCTCACTCTCACTCTTTTTTTTTTTCTCCATTAGAAATTCATTGACTCCATTTATTAATATGGAGAATGTCAGCTCCATGAGGTCAAGGTCTGCCTTGTAACCCTTGTATTTATTCACTCTCTCACTTGTTTATTCATTTATTAAAAAATATTTATTATGGGAAAGACATTGTTCTAGTCACTGGGGACACAAAGTGAATAATGAAATTCCTTATTTCATTGACCTTACAATTTATTGTAGGTGTGAGAGAATAAACAGTATAAATATATAAAATATGTATTAGGTAGAAAAGCACTAAGGTGAAAAATAAAAGCAAGGAAGAGCAATAGGACTCTTTCTGAGGGGGGAAGTCCTCCAATTGCAGAACATACGGCCAGAGAGGGCTTTAAGATAACATTTCAGTAAAAGCTTGACAGGAATGAGGGAATGAACCTCATATTATGAGGACATCTGATGGAAGAGCATTCCAGGCCAAGGAACAGCAAATACCTAGCCCTGTGGTGGGAGTGTAACTGCTATGGTTAGGAAACAGCAAGCAAGCCAGAGAGGCTGGAGCTGAGTGAGCAAGAAAAAGAACAGAAGGCAATGAAGTTGGGAAAGCTAATAAGAAGGGCCTTAGGGGTGCCTGGGTGGCTCAGTGGGTTAAAGCCTCTGCCTTCGGCTCAGGTCATGATCCCAGGGTCCTGGGATTGAGCCCCGCATCGGGCTGTCTTTTCAGCTGGGAGCCTGCTTCTCTGTCTCTCTCTACCTGCCTCTCTGCCTACTTGTGATCTCTGTCAAATAAATAAATAAAATCTTAAAAAAAAAAAAAAAGAAAAAGAAGGGCCTTAAAGGATTCTGGATTTCTGTTTTGAGCAAGACAAAAGCCTTCTGGAGGGTTTAGGGAAGTGAGAGATCTGATCTCACCTACATTTCAAAGGTATGTTCTGGCTGTTGTGTTGGGAAAATTACAAAAAGCAAGCATTACAGAAACCAGTTAGGGAGTTGGTGAATGATCCAGGCAAGAGATGACGATGGCTTGGATCAGAATGGTGGCAGAAGTGGTGACACTTGGTAGGTTTCTGGATATAGTCTGAAGGCAGACAGGATTTGCTGAGGATTACTAATGAAGTGACTGAGAAAAAGAGGCATTAAGGTTGATGCCATGGTTTATGCCCAGCAACTGGAAGTTTGGAGCTACCTTTTCCTGAAGTGAAGACTAAAAGGGAGGGTCACTAGTTCAATTTTAAATATGCTAAGTGTGAGATGCCTATTAGATATCAGTGTTGATGTATGGGGGTGGCAAATCAGGTGACAGATCAGGCTGGAAGTCAAGGGAGACGCTCCTGTTGGAGATTCATAAGAGTTACTTACAGATGGTGTTTACAGCCATGAAACTGGATGATCAGATGAGCAAGAAAAGAGGTTCAAGGACTAATCTTGTGCCCCTCCAATATTTATAGAGGTTGGAGACATGAGGAAGAATTAGCAAAGAAGACTAAGGAGGAGTTGCCGGAGATGGTGGAGAGAAACCCCCAATGAGATGGTGGAGAGAAACCTCCACTGTACCTGGCACACAGCTGGAAAGCAAATATTGGCTTAATGGGTGAAATTATTGTTATTTTAATTAATTTAAATTACTTAATAAATGCAGGTCTCCAGCAAGGTCAAATTTGTGTCAAAGGCTATTTTTTTGTGGAATATCTCTTCTGTGGTTGGCACTGGGAGAGGGGCTGGGGATACAATGGTAAACAGAAGACTGTCTCTGCTCAAAGGAGAGGACATGAGGAGCTGGGATAAGAGATCTATGAGCTAACATCCCTCAAAAAAGATTAAAAATCTCTTACAAATTTTTGGCAAATTAAATCCAGCAATATATTTAAAAGACACTGTATCTTGATCAAATCATATTTTGTATAAAAAACCAAGGTTGGTCTAACAATCATAAATCTAATAGTGCAATTTATTACATTAATAAAATAAAGAAGAAAAACTGTATGGCCTTCTTGATAGATACAGAAAAAGCACACATAAAATTCCACTCTCATTCATGATTTAAAAAATTCCCAGCAAACTGGGAATAGAAGAGAACTTCCTCAATTTGATGAACTCTTTAAGGAAAAAAAAAAGTAACATAATTAACAGTGAAATAATAAATGTTTCCCACCTAAGATGTGAAAAGGCAAGGATGTCTACGTCACCTTTTCTATTCAACATATCCTAATCATTACAATAAAGAAAATAAAAGAAAGGAAGTAAAAAGAGAGGAACATAAAGATTAGAAACAAGTTATTTTTATTTACAGATAACATGATTATGTACATGAGAAATCCAAAGGAATTTAACTAGAACTGGATGTTGAAAGGTCACAGGATAAAATATACACTCCAAGTCAATTACACTTCTGAATGTAAGCCACCACCAACTGGAAAATGACATTTACAAATACTGTTCATAATAGCATCAAAAACATCAAGTGCCTAGGAATAAATTTGACCAAAGATATATACACACACACATACACAACCAAACATGACTGAGGTAAATTAGAGACAACCTAAGAAATGGAAAGATGTACAATGTTCATGGATAGGAAGTTTCCATACTGTTAAGATATCAAGTCTGCTGAAATGGAACAAGAGATTCAGCACAAACCAAATAAAAATTCTACCAAGCTGTTTTTATAGATATAGATAAGCTCATTCTAAATTTATATTAAAATGAAAAAGCTTAAGTTAGCCAAGGCAATAAGATTTATATTACTTAATTTCAAGGGATACTATAAAACTATAGTAATTAATATATCATAATCATAATCATAATAAAAAACCAGTATGACAAATATATCAACAGAACAGAGCACAGGGTCCAAGAATAGATCCAGGTGATATGCAATAAAGCAGCATATCAATTTGATAGGGAAAGGAAAGTCTGTTTCAAAAAAGGCTCTGAAACAAGCAGATAGCCATTTTAAAAAGTGAACCTTGGCCTCTATCTCAGACCACACACAAAAAATTTAGGTGGATTATAGATCAAAATAGTGAAGCTAAGGGGCACTGGGTGGCTCAGGTGGTTAAGCACATGCCTTCAGCTCAGGTCATGATCCCAAGGTTCTAAGATAGAGCCCCACATCAGACTCCCTGCTCCACGGGGAGTCTACTTCTCCCTCTCCCTCTGCCTGCAACTCCCCCTTCTTGTGCCCTCTCTCTCTTTCTTTCCCTGTATCAAATAAATACATGAAATCTTAAACCTAAAAAACCTTAAAAAAAAAAGTAAACCCAAAACCACAAGGTTTCCAGAAGAAAACATATGAGAAAATCTTCACAATTTAGGGTCAGGGAAGGGTTTCTTAGGGTATAAAAGGCACCAGTCATAAAAGAAACAAAATTAATTGGACTCAATAAAAATGTAAAATGTTCTGCTCATGATGAAAGTGAAAAGGCAAGGCACACATATTCACCAAACTGGACATATCCTCAATGTCCATCAATAGGAGAATGAATGAAACAATTTGTGGTACATTTAACCAACAGAAAATTCCACAGTAATGAAATGAACAAACCACAACTACATGTAACATCATGGGAATGACCCAAATGTTATGCTGAGTGAAGGAAACAAACACAAAGAAGTTCACACCATGTAGTTCCAGTCACAAAAAGTTCAAAAGCAGGTAAAACTAATCAACGGTGAAAGACATCACAACAGTGACCACCTTTTTGGGGGGTTTGTCATTAGGAGGGAGTGTAAAGAGATTTCTGGCAGCTGGCAATATCCTATGTTTACATCTGGGAAGCATTAAATCATTTGCTTTGAAAACATCATCAAGCTGTACACTTAAATTTGTGCCCTTTTCTTGATTAATGTTATATTAAAAATATATTTTTTTTAAAGAATATAAAAGATTTGAAAAACACAAAAAACTCATCCTAATGGATACATACAAAATATTTCACCCAACAATTGTAGAAGACACATTCTTTTCAAGCATGCTTAGAATATTTTTTAAAAATTGACCATATTTGGGGCATCTGGGTGGCTCAGTTGGTTAAGCGACTGCTTTTGGCTCAGGTCATGATCCCAGAGTCCTGGGATTGAGTCCTGCATCAGGCTCCCAGCTCCATGGGCAGTCTGCTTCTCCCTCTGACCTCCCCTCTCATGCTCCCTCTCATAAATAAATAAATAAATAAATAAATAAATAAACAAACAAATAAAATCTTAAAAAAAATAATGACCATATTCTAGGCCAAGGATCTACAAGTAGAGCCTATATGGCCTGATTCCAAGCCTGGTGACTTTTCTGTATAGCTTGTAAGCTGAGAATGGTTTTTACTTTTTTAAATGGTTGATAAAAATATTTTGTGACATATAATAATTATATGAAATTCAAAATCAGTCAAAAACTAAAGTATTGCTGCAACAGAGCCATAAACCTTCACTTACATACTGTTTATACCTGTTTTCACACAGAAAAGAACTGAGTAGCTGTGACAGACACTGTGTGGGCCACAAAGCCTAAAAGGTTTACTACCTGGTTCTTCACAGAAAAAGTTTGCTAAGCCCTATTCTAGGTCATAAAGCAAGTCTCTGAAAATTTCAAGGGGTTAAAATCATACAATCTTAATTCTGTGCCCAAAGAACTAATAAGTTAAAAATTTGCAACAAAAGGATAACTAGGACAAGTCTCTAGGATTACAAATCAAGAAAGATGCTTCTAAATAACTCAGTGGTCAAAAAATATACTTATTTAAAAATATGTTAAGCTAAATAGTCATGAGAAGAGTGAATATTAGATGTTGAAGCAGACTGAGAGAGAATATGTGGGATTAAATGCTCTTTTTAGCAAGGGATAAAAGCCTCAACTTTTTAAGACACACCTCCGTCTCAAGAAACATTTAAAATCCAAAAGAAAAATAAACTCAAAAGAAACAAGAAGGGAAGAAATAGTAAGGACAAAAGTAGGCTTTAATAAAATAGAAACAAATACACCATACAGACAACCAAGACCAAAAGTTGGTTCTTAGGAGAAAGGCTAATACAATTAATAATCAGAACCTTAACTCAGCATTTCATCACTGTTGAGCATGTGTGTTCACAACAAACTAAAGTTCCTGGACGACTCATAACTGGCCTCCCCTAGCATGATGACCAGAGCCTGAGATTAGTAAGATTTCCTCACCAGCTGCAAGTTAGGAGGTGCATGTGGAGCCCCTATCACTAAAGGAAGCACATCTGAGAAGGAAGCACAAATCTGGAAAGTGCAGCCCAAATGTTTTTTTCCTTATCAGGCCTGGGTGCAGGCCAGGACACTGTCACATCCAAGTTCTCTTGCCCAGACAGCATGAAAGCAGAGAAAGTTATTTGCAGAGGGGCAGCACTGAAGTTCATGCTGCAACACTGCTTAGTGTGCCAACACGAGGAGGTGTCCAGCCGTGGAAGCCAGCACAGAGGAGAATCCTTGGGACACAGAAAGTTAGCTGAAATATCCACTTGATCTGTGGGAATTAATCTTTCACGGACTCAGTCAAGACATCTGGATGCTCCAAAGCATCAATGGAGCTCAGTGCTGAGCTCCATTCAAGTTCCTCACGGATAACCTCCAGTTTCCAGAAACGGAACACTGCCACATACAGGTGTCCTGAGATCCAAGCCACACTGAAAGCAATAAATGCAGAGAACAGGTGGCTTGACTTACCCAGTTTGGCCAGTTATGCATCCCTTTTTAAAAACTGGGGGGCGTGTGTTCATAGCAAAGATATGACTAGGATTTCTGCACTCAACTTTTTGGCATTACCTTTATCAAGCAAGAGGTGGGTGACAGCACAGAGATCCAGCATTCAAGTTTCTGCTGGACTCCACAAAGTGTACACAGGATGTGTACAGAGAAGCACACACATGTAAACAGTCTTTCATGAATAAGCATCCATATACTGAAGTGAAAGTGAAAATGAGTACCTTTCTACTCTTCAAACAGGTTGAGACTGCTGAGATTCAAATTCTGGACTTGGTTTGGCTGCCAAGAAACCAAGTCCCCTTGGTAACTTACTACAGTTACGTACATGGATGTATCTGGAGCCCAGGAAAGATGAGGTATGCCCTACTCTCCTTACAGAGTGGCTGAAACATTCAAATGCTATGTTAATCCCTAAAGTGGGTTGCAAATAGTATTGCCCTAATGAGAGACAAGGTAGGAAAACCATACAATATTGAGATAAGGGTAAAAACTTTAAGAGAAATATAAGATATGCTTCTGAGAAAGAGAATATTTATTTCCATATATTTTAATCTTCATATTGTACAGATACATTCTCTAAATAACAGAGGATCATTTGGGGGAAAAATAGATAAAGGACTCTAAAATTTTTCCTGAAAATTTAAAAAATAAAATATAAAAATATTAAAAAAATAGAATCTTTCTGGGTCAAAATGGAAGAGATTTCAGATTTTATCAGGATTTTTTTTTAAAAGATTTTACTTATTTATTTGACAGAGAGAGATATCACAAGTAGGCAGAGTGGCAGGCATAGAGAGAGGGAGAAGCAGGCTCCCTGCTGAGCAGAGAGTTCCATGTGGGGCTCGATCCCAGGACCCTGAGATCATGATGTGAGCTGAAGGCAGATGCTTAACCCACTGAGCCACCCAGGCACCCCATGATTTTATCAGTCTAATAGTTACATATTGGCCTGCTTTGATCAAAGTCCCAATAAGGGCTGTAAAGGAATACAGAGGTAAATATGTCAGAACCCTTATACATAAGCAGTTTGTAGGGGAGATAAAATATGTATTCAAGAAGACAAAAAAAAAGAGATAAGAGAAAAAAAAGTTTTGATTCAGGCACACATATAATGTTCTGGAGCTGCAGAGAGTCCTCTGCTAGTGGACAGAAGCCACAGAAGTCTTTGTATTGGATGTGGGCATGACTGTGGATATCAGCAGAGACCTGTGGGAAGAAAGGGGCACTCCAGGCAGATAGTACAAAACAAGAAGGAAACAGTGAGGTGGCACTGGCTCTCTTTGCTAAAGCATGCTCTCACAAAGTATTCCTTGAAGTGCCAATCTAGCCAAGCATTAGTTGGTGTTACATGCATTACAGGTAAATAAAGAGAAAGACTGTGGCTGGAACAAGGCAAAGGCCTGCACGCAGATGCTGAGGGACTTGCTTTTTATCACAGTGGGAAGTCAGAGACAGGGCCACTAAAGGGAGTAAAGCAGAAGAGGAGGCTGGACTACATACTTGGGAGGACTGGAAAGCTCCGTCACAGGTATCTAGGGAAATGTGTGCAGCATCATTATCATTCAGAGGCAAATGAAAAGACTAAAGAACAGCCATGGGGACGGAGGTGGCCAAAGCTGGCTTTCCATGTAATAGCCTGTCCTGACCAAGGACATTCCTCTGGAGAGGCTTGACTCGTTCTTCCAAAGCCACAATTGCCTTCATAAGGGATTCTCCATGAAGAATTGATCTGTATAAGACCTATGAAACCACAAAGCCCATGAGAGTGCTTAGAATTTAACACATTTTATTTTTATAAAATTTTAACAAAATTTTCAGTCTATGGACTCCTCAGTCTTTCCAGCAAATATTATAACTGCTATTTTTTTTTCCGGTGGGAAATTTATTGTACTTCAATGCAATTTTTAAACTGATTTATCTGTCACTAATTTTGACATATCAAGATTAACTTTATGGGTCCAAATATACTCCTTCAGTTCATAAGTTCACACTACAGGATTGTGAACTTCCCAGAGGGAGAAACGGTAGCTGGTCCTGGAATCGTAGATGGCAGAGATAGAAGAGCCCTTAAAGATAATCTGTTTTGACCTTCCTTATGCACAGATGTGGAAAGGGAAGAAGGCATGGCAGTGTCCTCTGGGAATGCACAGCTCCACAAGATCACCAGCGGGGCAATGTTCTTTGAGGAGGGACCAGCTGGAAAAATGACTCATTGGACTTGGGCTAGTTCCTTGAAAAATAAGTGAAAACACACTTAAACTCTATTTTGCAGAACTTGGGGTAGACACAGGAAAATAATTTCCAAATAGGGAGAAAGTCCCCTTAGGGAACAATCATGGCATCTCCATGAATGTCTTTTAAAGTAGGCTGATGGATTAACTGGGCCTATCAGGGATTCTACTTTGATGACTTTAGAGTCTATAATTCTTAATAACTGAGATGAAAGTAATAGACATAATTAATTGATCTATTTTGGAATTAATTAAGAGGCTGTGTTAAGAAAGAATAACAAATGACTCATAGAACAAGGGGTTGAAGAGCCCAGGAATATTTGATTTTTGATGATGAGCCCCATAGCTGTGGCTACGGTTACTAATCTCCCTCTCCTAGGCCAGGTTCTGAGCTCAGTGCTCACAGGCCAGTATGTAATTCCCACAATTCCATGAGGCTGATGCTTCATCTTTATTTTACAGAGAAAAATGTGGTTAGACTGTCTGCCTTTCTAAGCTTATCAAGGTCAGAGTCCTCACCTGGGGACTCAGCTCCCCCAATCTTCCTCTTTGTCCCTCCTCCCCCACTCTGACCACAGTAGGCATCTTTTCTCATTTTTATGAAGCTCATGCCCTCTGTAAGGACTTTGCTCTTGCTGTCCTCTTTGCTTGATGCTCCTTGAAGGCTGCCTCTCCTGCTCCATTTGGGGTCACCTCCTGGAGAGTGTAAATATCACTCCCTGGGGGAGCTTTCTCTGCCCACCTATTAATGCCCCTCTTCATCCCTGATCATTTTCCTTGTTCTGAAGTCAGCTCTGTCTGGTACTGATACAGTTAGTCCAACTTTCTATTTACCTGTGTTACTGTAGGATATCTTTTTTCATCCCTTTAGTTTTAATCTGTGCTTTTATAACTTAAAGTAGGTTCCCTGCAGACAACATAGTTTTTTTTTAATCCACTGACAGTTTTTTTCTTTTAATTGGCATATTTAGACTGTTGACATGTAAGGTAATGATTGATATAGTTCAATTACTATCCACCAGGTCTGTTAGCGTATTTCACTTGTTCCTCTTGTTGCTGTCTATTCTTTTTCTGCCTTTTCTTTTTTTGGAGACACAAAGTGTGTATGTGAGCAGGAGTGGGACAATAGTGGGGTGGGGAAGGGAGAGATAGAGAATCCTAAGCAGGCTGTGCAACCAGCACAGAGCCCGACATGGGGCTCGATCTCACAACCTGGGATCATGACCTGAGTCGAAACCAAGAGCTGGACACTTAACTGACTGAACTACCCAGGTTCCCCTTGCCTTCTCTGATTTTAATTGAGCCTTTTACATAATTCCAGGTTTGTTTTTTTTTTCTTTCTTAGCATCTCCATGATAACTTTTTTTTTTAACAACTTTTTTTTGGGTGATTGTTCTTGAGTTTGACATATACATTTGTAACTACTCCAAGTCCTCGTTCAAATAGCACTATTCTGCTCCACAGGTAATACAAGTACCTGTAATAAAGTATTGCCAATTCTTTCCTTCCATTCTCATACCATTGCTGTCATTCATTTCTCATCCAATCATTGAATACATGGTTGCTATTATTATTTAGAACAAACTGTTATCTGCTAGATCAATTAGGAATAAGAAAAATAAAAGATTTCATTTATCTACATTTATTTCTATCTAAAGCACTTCTTTTTAAAAGTAGATCTATATTTCTGATTTATATAATTTTCCTTCTCTTTCATGAATTTATTTCAACATTTCTTGCAAGGCAGGTCTACTGGTCACAAATTTCCCAAGTTTTGTTTGTCTGAGAAAATCTTTATTTTTTCACTTTTGAAGGATACAGAATATTATGTTGGTGGGTTTCTTTTTCTCAACACTTTATTTTCATCCACTTGCTTCTTGCTTTTATGATTTCTGAAGAGAAGTCTACTGTAATACTTACCCTTGCTCCTCTATAGTTATTTTTAAACTCTGGTTTCTTTCAGGATTTTTCCTTTGTTTTTGATTTTTGGTATGTCTGAGTCTGTTTGGGGTGCTATAACAACAAGTCATACCCTGGGTGGCTTGTAATAACAGAAATATATTTATCATAGTCCTGGAGGCTGGAAAGTCTAAGATTAAGATGTCAGGAGACCTGGTGTCTGGTGATAGCCTGCTTTCTGGTTCATAGATGGCTGTCTCTGTGTCCTCACATGGAGGAAGTGGTAAGGAGTGCTCCAGGGTCTCTTTTATAACTAATTCCATTCCTAAGGGCTGTACTCTGATGACCTAATCACGTCCCCAAAGCCCTATCTCCAAATACCATCACACTAGGGGTAGGTTTCAAAAAATGAATTCTGGGGGCAGGGGCACAAACATTCAGTTTCTAACACATAGTTTGAATGTGATATATCTAGGTATAGGCATTTTAGTATCTATCCTATTTGGTATTTTCTATGCTTCCTGGAGCTGTAGTTTCGTATCTGTCATTAATTTGAAAAATTCTTATGTATATTAAAATTATATATTAAAAGACATTACATACTTAATTATAATTTCAAATATTTTTTCTATTCCTTTCTTTTCCTCTTGGACTAGGTGTATATCTTTTACCATAGTCCCACAGGTCTTAAATGTTTTGTTCAGGCTATTTTTTAAAGGATTTTATTTATTTATTTGACAGAGAAAGAGAGACAGCGAGAGAGAGCACGAGTGGAGGGGTGGGGAGAGGGAGAAGCAGGGTCATCGCTGAGCAAGGATCCTGATGTGGGGCTTGATCCCAGGACCCTGGGATCATGACCTGAGCCAAAGGCAGAAACTTGACGGGCTGAGCCACCCAGGCACCCCAGTTCAGGTTTTTTTATCCTTTTTTCCTTGTGCATTTCAGTTTCAAGGTTTCTACTGACTTATCTTCAAGCTCACAGTTCCTTTCCTTAGTTGTCCAGTTGATTGATTAGCCTATCACAGGCATTCTTCATTTCTGTTACAGTGTTTTTTATTTCTAGCATTTACTTTTAATTCTTGGAGTTTGCATCTCTCTGCTACTTTAGTTACCTCTTCGTGCATGCTGTCTACTTTTTCTATTATAACCCTTAACATATTAATAATAGTTATTTTAAAATACTGGTCTGATAATTTCAAAATCTGTCAAATCTGAGTCTGATTCTGATGTTTGTTTCGTCTTTTCAAACTGGCTTTTTTTTTGTTTTTGTTGTTGACTTTTAGTATGCCTTGCAGTTTTTTGTTGAAAGCTGAATATCATATAGCATGTAAAAGGAACTGAAGTAAATAGGCCTTTAGTGTGAGGCTTTATGTGTGTCTTTCTCGGAGTTAAGCTGTGCTTATTGTCTGTCGAAGTTGTCAATGATTATGTGAAAGGCTAAAATCTCCTTGGATGTTCCTGTTTTTGTCTCCCTGTTGTTGCTCTTCAACAAGGCCTTAGATGTGTAGTTCTTTCAGTTGTTACTATACAAAAGTCCTTTGATGTTGTGATAAGGTACTGGAGAGAAGTGTTCCACAGACCTATGATCAGCTCTCAGTCTTTTAGCGAGCCTGGATCTCTGGGCTATGACCTTCACAAGTGCTTCTCAGTTTTGTTTTTTTGTGTCCTCCCCACTTTCCCCTTAGGTGAGACAGCAAAGTGAAAGGGAACGCGAGTTGGGTGCTTCCTTTCCACCAGCTTGGTTTGGTTCTGATAAAACTCCAGCAGGTAAAAGCTCTGGTAAAACACTTCCTCTTGAGGATAGGCCTGGTTAAGAAGAACAGAACATTCCAGGTGTGTTTCAAAGTAACTTCTTTCCCCTCCCTCTGCTGAAGCATGAGGGTCTTTTTCCCCCCCTCCAATCCTCACTGTGAGAAAGTGGTAGGGCTCCCAGAGGGAAAACACACAAAAGTGTGGGGGTCTCCCAAAGACCAGGCCCATCTTGACTCTAATTCACAAATTTGTGTACATGGATCTTCCAGCAATTGGTCAACTACAGTTGACATTTTCCTACCCTGTTATTGATTCCCCAGGGGTTTCTGTTCCTGGGTTTCTGCTATGGCAAGTTATGATTCTCTGTGTCTGCCTGTTTCTCCGATTTGGGGGACAGTGTTTTCCTTGTGACTTTAATTCTTTGATGGCTCAAAGAAGCGCTGTTGATTTTCAGTTTGTTCAGCTTTTTTCATTTTATTAGGATGAGGGTGATGACTTCCAAGCTCCCTACATGCTGGACTGGAAACTAGAATCTCCCCTACCTGAATTAAAGCAGTTTCCTTCTTGCCCATCCTATCACTGTGTTTTATCTTTTTTTTTTTTTTAAGATTTTATTTATTTGACAGAGAAAGATCACAAGTAGGCAGAGAGGCAGGAAGAGAGAGGGTGAGGAAGCCGGCTCCCTGCTGAGCAGAGAGAGCACGATGTGGGCCTCGATTCCAGGACCCTGAGATCATGACCTGAGCTGAAGACAGAGACACCCAGGTGCCCATCTGTTTTATCTTCTTTATAACACCAAAACTCCTATCTGAAAGTCTCTAGTCAACCATTTACCTACTTATTTACTGGCTGTCTCCCTTACTAAAACTGGGATTCCAGGATCATGAGACCACCAGCCCTTGACACAGTATCTGGCATGAAAGAGCCTCAACAGATACATTGCCTGAATGAGTGAGAAAAGACCTCCAGCTTCTGAGGCTCTGACCACTGGACATTAACCAAATCTGTTGAGCCCCTGAACGTTTCTAGAATGAGATCTGCTGTGACTATCTTTTTGCTTCATGGAGATGCTCGAAAGGCCAGGATGAAAGGGTGACAGTATGGTCCTAGAGTCCTGAACAGACTTCTAATGCTATGCCTCTTCTTCTTCTTCTTCTGTTTGGCGGGATTGAAAAAAGGCTCCACAGGCAAAACATAGACATGTAAAAACTGCAAAGATTGACTAAACCTATTTTGAGATCAGCACCTAAGCACAGATTAATAGTCACACTTGAGGAGACTCAGAAAAGAGCAAAGAAGGATGAAACTGTTAGCTTTACTAAAAACTTATGAAAAATAATGAGTGTCTCCCTCTTATGACAGTACTCTTGGGGTTGGAGGTGGGGGGAGTGGACACCTTAATTCCAAAGAGGAAAATCAAGGAGCTATTCAGTCTAAAATTATTCAGAGTTGTCTAGTCCAGGCAATAATGACAACCAAAAAATAAGGAAAATAAGAAAGACTAGCCCTTTCTTCCTATTTTTGGCAACACCACGCTTAGGACAATTTAAAATACATTCCTTAAAACAATAAGTACACTTCTTCCTATGACTTACGCTAGAAGCAGTTCGTAATCAGTGAGATGCAGCTGTGATGGAAGTACACATGAAGAAAACCACACAACAAAACCACACAACAACAAACAACAAACTAATGGTTATCAAGGATAGTACAGAAAATACACATTTCAGGAGAAATTCTCAAATTCTGGAGGCACTGGGCCTTGTTTCTTTGTCACAGAGGAGTTCTGTGCACTTCTGACACCCTGATGGGACAATTAGGAGAACCCTCCCCAATTCTTGGCCCAGAGGCCCCTCCTACTGAGGTAGCTCACAGATGGAGGACGAGAATGGTCTTGATTTTTGACACAAAGAAGGCTCTACCGTTTGCCACTCAGCATGCATTTACACAGTCTGGCTCTGGCTGCCAAGGGAGGGATGTTAAGGCAAAGGAGAGAAAGATGTATATATCAAAGGCCAACTGAAAAAAAAGGTAAAACAATGTCAACTTTTGAGGTAAATCAATGGATAAAGAATTCTCAATAGCCAAATTGTTGTAAAGGATAAAATAGGAACTAGGAGTTAATAATAGGCTATAGATTTTTTCCATCTGTATTGGGGCTTATCTTATAAATAAATGTGCTTTATTATTCTTTGGCAACTGCTTGTAGATGACTCAGATAGTCTTTCAAAAACTGGACAAAAGAAATAATATAAATCCCTTGTATCCAGGGAATTCCTCTAATTAGGAGTGGCAATGAATTAGAGAAGAAATTTGTTTTTGATATAACATCTGCAAATGACAAATGCCTTTCACAGAGTCCTCAACGTCATTCCTTTACTAAAAGAACTCCAATAACAATAATAATAAATTCCCCAAACAACATACTGCGGTAATAGATTTAATAACATATTTTTGGGGTGCCTGGCTAGCTCAGTCAGTAGAGTATGTGATACTTGATCTCAGGGTTGTAAGCTCAAGCCCCATGTAGGATGTAGAGATTACTTAAAAAAATAATATCTTTTAGTAAATTCTCAGCATTTTCAATTATCTTTTAGAATAAATGATTCTTCACATACTCAAAAGTTAACAATTTACTTTCTCTGAGAATTTCCCAGAATATTTTAAAGGATATGCTTTATCTCAAGAAGGTTATTTGGTTGGGGTTGAAATAAATATTTAAGAAAATTGCATAGAGGAAATAAAAAAGAAATTTCTATAACCATGCTGCAGTCAAACATATCCCATATATAATGAAGCCACATTAGTAAAAGATTTCCTTTCAAACAGAGATGCCAATACTGGCTACTCTTCATCTTACACATGCAAAAATGTTTTTGTGATTTCTGGTGCATCAGTCTTAACCAGCATTTCTGGGCACTGGCTCCAGGTGAAGGTCCTGGGCTAGCTGTCTTCCTGAAGAGGGATGAGAATACACATACACACACGCATATGCTCACACACTCACAGTAGCTGTGAATCTGCAAGGGAGACAAATACCACCTTGACAGCAACCTGGTGGGTTGGAGCAACTTAGAGAAAGGACAGGCATCTAGGAACAGGAGGATCAAACAGGGCCCATCATCTAGAGGGGCACCTAGAATCCTTGAAAAGGACTGTAGAGAGTACTTGGTCCCCAACCTGAATGCTATAGCTGAGGAAATGAAAGTCCAAAGAAATTAAGAGGCCTGCCTAAGACCTGTACCCACTCGTGGCAGCACAGGAACTAGAACTCTGAGGTCCTGAACTAGAACTAGAACTGGAACTCTATCCTGGTATTCTTTCCTGCCTGTACTTCTCAGAAATGGCTGAATCATCTATTTTCCTCCCCTACCCATATCTACCAGGGCCAAATAAGGAGAGTCTGGAGGACATGAACATGTCTTTCACTTATAAAACGGACATTCTGGTTGAGGTGATGAGGAGGACTCTTAGCCTTCTCGTCTTTTTTTTTTTTTTTTTTAAGATTTTATTCATTTATTTGACAGACAGAGATCACAAGTAGGCAGAGAGGCAGGCAGAGAGAGGGTGGGGAAGCAGGCTCCCTGCTGAGCAGAGAGCCTGATGTGGGGCTCGATCTCAGGACCCTGAGATCATGACCTGAGCCAAAGGCAGAGGCTTAACCCACTGAGCCACCCAGGCGCCCCAGCCTTCTCTTGTCTTAACTGCGCCCGGTCAAGGCTGCTTTGGCATGTCTGCCCTCTGGCTGGACAGTCACTAGTCACTTGCTAATGTACCTGGAGATAAACATGACAGAAACACTAAAACCTATCTTCACAAATTCATAAAAGCAAATGTTTTGAATACCAAATTATATTTAGTTGCTGAAAAAAGAAAAGCAACATGGGCTCTGTGATTTGGAAGCTTTAGGAACCCCTTTTCTGCAGAATAAGTTGGGCATTTAAACAAACCCTTTCAAGCCCTCGTACTCTGCTCTATATGAAAGTCTTCCCTGACTAGTGATTTAGTAATAAAAACAGAAATAAAAAGCCCCCAGCAATCTTTTACAGTACATCTCTTTTTCATGACCAAAGACTACTGTGTCAATATTTAAAGAGATGAACTTACTTTGAAAATAATTTCACAGGGCGCCTGGGTGGCTCAGTGGGTTAAAGCCTCTGCCTTCAGCTCAGGTCATGATCCCAGGGTCCTGGGATCGAGCCCCACATCGGGCTCTCTGCTCAGCAGGGAGCCTGCTTCCTCCTCTTTCTCTGCCTGCTTCTCTGCCTACTTGTGATCTCTGTCTGTCAAATAAATAAATAAAAATCTTAAAAAAAAATAATTTCACAATGAAACGACGTTACCGAATGCACAGGTATTTATTCATTTATTTATCTATTTATTTATTTATTTTAAAAGTTCAATAAAAAGCTCAAAAAGTGAACAGACCCTCTCAGACGCGAGGGTTTTCTGTGCTCATACAGTACGCCCACACTTCTTGAACATACCATTTCACAAATGCTGTGTATTATTAAGCGGAGGCGGATTCTGCCAGGCACATAATTTGTATATTTAAGGGAGGTGTATGGAATGAAAAAGCGAAATATGTTAAATTTCAAAGGACTTGGAAGCAATGCTGCCTGTGAGCTTGTATTACAAATAGCCCTACATTATTACATACGCTATTAATGAGGCTGAGTGAATGAAAGTACAATTTGAATATGCATGACTCTACCCAATGAGCAGGACTTTTGTGTACTGATGAGGTTTTTTCCCCCCTCCTAAAAAAGGATTAAAATTATTCTTAGAGAAGTATGGCTGCCCAGAGACCAGTAAAATAAATTTATTTAGACCAGAGTCATACTATATTCAGATGAAATATACAGGTGCTAAAAGAATGCCTTTAATCTACCTACAATTCGTGGAACTTGTGCATAATTCTGTCTTCCTCCAAAGGAATATTCCTCAACTTCAAGCAGCTGCATCAATACAATTTCTAAGCAAAAATAATGATTTTGGTGGAGATCCCTAAAAGTAGGCAAGGTTAAATAAACCTTTTGAGTACAAAGCCTTTACTTCCACAGTGAGGAGCACTAGTTAAAAGACTGGGGAATGGGTAAATTATTGCACCAAATGGCTGAGAATTAATCTCTGCTGACTAGCTGTAATCTAACGAGGCGTCTGTGTCCCAGGGAGCCCACAGCATGTCCCTGGCGGTATGTGCAGTGTGTCGAGTCTGCGTGGCACCCTTTGTCCTCGCTCACAGGCGGCCTTTCCCCTCATTGTCCATAATATCCTCATGCATCTGGGACGCGTGGAATGCATTCATACTAACAGACTTACCATTGTTTTCTCTCAGAAGCTTTGTTGAGCAAAGACTGCATCACGGTTACTGATAATTATATTGCTTAATTAATCAAGACAAAAAAAATTTGCAAATCATTGCCTGGTTGCCAAGCAGGGAGATAAAAAATGACAACAATACAAGCTGAAGCAATATAACAAAAGTAACAGCTATCTGATCAGAAATTCTTATATAATGAAGCTATTAATGCTAAATCGGTTAATGTTAACATTGCTCCAGGTGTCTCTACTTAGATGCAAACAAAAAGGCTAACATTATGGATATAAAAGGCCAAATGTTGCCATGGATTCTGTAACCTGATAGAGAGGACAGCCTTTTCATTTGATTAGGGAATGCAATTTAAATACCAGGGACTGAAGCCAAACAAACAGACTTTCCCTCCACAAGCCTCTTGCATTCACCCTGGGGTCAGTGGTTGGTGAACAAAAGGTCAGCCACACTTGCCCTGGAAATGTCTGGATTAATTTTATTACATTGTAATGGTTTGTACTTTAAATGTGGGGATAACACTAAATTTCCAGTTGGCTATTATTCTCTTCTTCCCTAAAGGGGAGGCTTTTGGATTGAAATATTAAGACAGTGATTTGCTCAATTCACCTTGTCAAAATTTATGACCAAATTTGTAAAATTTACAAACATTTTCTAAAGACATTTTGAAAAGGTATGTTAATACTCGTTTTCATGTATTAGAAGTGTAATACCTTTTTAAAAAACCACTTTTTAAGAAAGTTAAAAGTGTGTCCCCTTTGACACTGTGAAGTGAATTGAAATACCTTTTATGTTCTTTATTTGCCACAAAAAATAGTGGTGACATTTTTAGGATGGTAAGTGACATTTTTAGAGGACCATGTTGAAAATGAACTAATAAAGCCAGTTAATCCATACTAAATAATAAAGAATCATGTTTTGCAGATTTGGAAGCTATAGGACACTAAATCTGTTGGTTGTCTAATACCAACATTTTCAGTTTAATTCTTAAAGTTAGTATTTTTCCTGGAAAAACACAAACATTATTAGTACTCAGAGCCATTTTATTATACAAGAGTGAAAAGTTTATACAAAAAGACACGAATCAAAGATAACACAAATATTTAGTGTGAAGAACTTGTGGCATCTTCACTCCCTGAATAGAAAAGAGGGTTCCTTTTATGTCAGGCTTCTCACCAGCCAGAGTGGAGCTTTTCTGAATTCAGGAGGTGACCCACACTGTGTCTAGTCTGAGAAATGATTATTTATTCTATTTTCATAGTAGTGACTATAACTGAAAAATTACCAGCAATGTTAATAACAACAGTAACAATTAACACTTAAATGTCTTTTATTATGAGTCAGCCACTGTTTGAAGCACCTTTCACTTCTTTTTTTTTTTAAATTTAATTTACTTTTATTTTTTACAGTGTTCCAAAATTCATTGTTTATGGACCACACCCAGTGCTCCATGCAATACATGCATAATACCTCCAAAATACCTACTACCTTTCACTTCTTAGCTCATTTAATCTGCATGACTTTAACACTTTTGATTATGCTATAAATCCCAGGAAATCTCAGTTACCTATTATTTTAAAGCTCAAAATACAGAGTATGTAGAATGATAACTTTTAGTTCCTTCAAGAGAACAATCTGGAATGAAAATGAAGATTACACTTAATACCAACCTGGAGCACCAAGTCATTTTCTTGAGAAGTGACTTAACTATGCTAAATGTTTAATTAAAAATGTAAAAGCAAGGGCGCCTGGGTGGCTCAGTGGGTTAAAGCCTCTGCCTTCGGCTCAAGACATGATTCCAGGGTCCTGGGATCGAGCCCCGCATCTAGCTCTCTGCTCAGCGGGGAGCCTGCTTCCCTTCTTCTCTCTCTGCCTGCCTCTCTGCCTACTTGTGATCCCTGTCTGTCAAATAAATAAATAAAATCTTTAAAAAAAAATGTAAAAGCAAACCCTTCTGTTAATAATTCCAACACAAAAACAAGCCCCTATATAAAGCACCGCTAAAATACTAAAATACCACTAAAGGCATGGCAAGGATCGAAACTGCAGCCAATTTAGTACACGGCACATAACCATTGGATTGTTCCATTCCCATGATCAATACCAATTGATGTGGCTACATTGATTCTGTGGCAAGGTGCTTCAATTGTTAAAAATCATCACATGGGCAGGCTGTGCTACAGAGGCCTAGCTTTCTTCAAGCCATGCTCGCAATCCTTCAGGATTGACCCCCATTAGCAGCAGTCAGAGGCTTGGTGAGCAGTGCCTGTTTGTCATGCAAGGTCGAATTCTATACCCACAGCCATCCACAAAATGCTAGATGTGACATGGGGCTCATTCAACTCTTATTATTAATCAATGTGTCCCAAATTTAAAATTACCGTTTTTTAAAATTAAAAAAAAATTTAAATTCAAAACATTTAAAATACCATGAATATCTTCAAACTGTAATTCCCAAAGAGTCTAGACATAAAAATACAGAATTCTGTGCTCCTGAGGAAAAATACTCTGAAAATCCCAATTCATACTGAATTTCCATATGGCATGTATAATTCAGATATATGTGAGACATTCACCAGTTGGAAAAAAGTCCCCTTTAACATATTTATATCATTGTTTTTCAAAAACAGTTATATCATATGGTAAATGCTACATGAGTCAGAGTGATAATGTGGTGAAAACGTACCTCGGGTTTCTTCGTGATCGCGATAAAGAACATGTGATTCTTCACTGGATAAATAATGATTGAAACGTCTCCGAAGGCAGTCGGGATAATTCCCCTGCGGTAGTCCCTGGAGTGTTCAGACCAGACGATGTGGACCTCGTCATTCCCCAAGTGACGGAGCTGCAATGGCCAATTGGCTCTTTATTAATCAGAGTGATAACAGCAATTTATGAGGGGTCGTGGCTTACAAATTGAATTATAATACTCAGAGGCAAATATATTTCACTACTAAAAAAAGGTACGATGCCACTGTCTTCTATGACGATTTAAAAAAAAGACAAACACATGAAAACACCGCTTACTTTCTATGGAAATACACTGGCACTGAGATGATGCATATAAGCATGGCAGGTACATTATTGCTAGAAGGAGATGAGACCTTTTCAAGGATTTTTTTAAATTGAATTTTACTCCTGTATTAAAGCCTTATGCTTTATATTGCTGAGCATGTCTCCAAACAATTAATGACATGAGCCTTTTATTCCATATTACAATAGAGCTTCATAAAACTCTAAATTCAATGGTTATTAAGAAAAAAATATGAATATAAGAGACCAAAAGCTACTATAACACAATTGTTACCAAATGTATAAAAACTAGATTTGTGACAAAGCTTTAAGAAAAAGTACATATAAAATTACCTTTGTTTAAGAAACTAATAAGTATTACTTAAATTTAATAACAACAATAGTAACTAGCTTTTGGAGTGTGTCTTATTATCTGGAAAGTATGTTCACATGTATTGTTTTGTTAAATCTTCCTACTAACTCTCTGAGGCAGATGACATCATCTTTGTGCTATCTGACAGGGAAGAGATGGGGCTCAGAAAGAGAAAGGCACCACCTGACAAGGAGTGCAAATAGCAAGGAGCAGAGCAGGCCTGGAAATCTGGGCTGTGGCCTCTAACTTAATGTCATTTCTACTGTTCACAGTAGACATGAGGTAGAAGTAGAAGTTGACAACAAAAGCAAGTTGTACTGTCACTGCTCAAATAGTGTAGCCCACTTTTTTGGGTCATTTTATAGGACAAAGAGGCCACAAAATCCGAAAACAAGTCAGCGACACCTAGGATCTCTGAGGAGGGATTAGCATGCCTCCAAGGAAGAGATTCTTTGATACTTCTTCCTGGGCTGAGCTCTTTGGCTACAAGTACACCCTTGATGAAGGTCCTAGTGTACTGACTGTGAATCCTGGGCTGGAGAAGGCCCCACATGAAATTGTCTGATAAGCCTGAGACTGTGACTAAAATAAACTAGATTATAAAGATTAAAATGTTGGCCAAAATTGAAGTTCTATAACCAGAAAGGCTGACTGGTGAAGGCCCTCTGACACCTATTGAAAGTCTGAGGTTTGGTTCTCTCACATGCTGCAGAAGAATGCTATCTACCATCACTTGGGGAAGCATTTCTTGCTTCCTAGCTTATTTAATAGACAAACCCCAATAATGACTAAATTCAGAGGCACTATTAATAAAATAGCGATGCTGCACCAAAGGTAATGTAGTTTTGTATTAAAATACAAACAAAAAAAAGATGCTCTGGAGTACCATGTATTTAAAACATGTAAGTATAAAGCAAATTTTCCTTACACACTATTTGACCACAAAAGAAAACTGTGAGGTGACCCCAACATGGCCTCTTTTCCATTTACAAGGTTACAAAGGAAGTTGGTTTGCTGCAATGCTTTCCTGTTCTTCACTCTTCTGTGCTTCTGGGAATGACTGTTTGAGTCAATTTTAAAAAAATTGACCTTTGTACTGCAGTGAGGTACAGGTGCGATTACAGGTAACCCCTCTGGAGAGGGGCACATGATTCAGCTGTGTCTGAGCTTGGGCACTGGGATAAACACAACGGTGGGTGTTGAGTACAAGTCATGATGATCTAGAACAATTTAACAGCATCTACAACTTTCTAAATGTAAAATTACTCAGTATATCTTTCTTCTTCTTCCCCCATCACATATAAAGGCGAAAGGGCAGCAGGCAAAAGGTGCAGCCAAGCCATCACCACCCATAAATAGTTAAAATAAAAAGAAAGACACCAAATTCTCATAGCAAAACTGAATGTCTCTCTATATTCTTCAATTTCCACCTCTCTTTCTTTTCTCTTTCTTTTTTAATAAAACATGCCAGGATCTCAACACACTCCTGAAATTCAATCGTTTTGAAGTGAAAACATAGTCAGCATTACCAGCAACACAATAAAGGCAGGTTTTCAAGGGAAATAGGAATTGTATCAAATTGAAACGTTGCGGGGGTGGAGGGTGGGGTGGAGGGAATTTAGCCTAGCAGAAGAAAATTGTGACAGTATGGCTGCCGTCACCCTGTCAAGAGAGGCCAACTGCCAGGTGGTTTTGTTGTGCCCCTTGACATAATGCCGGCACAAGAGTCGCAATGGGAACAACACACCTACTAAACACCCTTCAAATGTGGGGCTACCACCTAATGCCAGCACCCTAAAACCTGTGATGGCTCCTTTCAACCCAGAAGCATAAGTTGCTCAAGGTATTTGCTCTGAGGTAATACAGTGATTAATGAAATTTCCAGTTACTTTCCCTTTCCTCAATTAGGTTCCTCAATTATATAATCCACATAAGTCTTTCCTAATTCTGTTTGGGCTGTGTTCTCAGAACGATAGCAAGGGAGAATAGTATCACACTGACAGACCTGTCCTCCCAGTGTGGCATTTCTGTAATTAAGGAAAAGCTATTTCTGTGTGGTAATGATACAATTTTCATCATCTCAAAGCTGCTTTCAATGTCATGTGCTCCAGATCTCTGGACAAGTCACAGTTTAATTGGCTAACTCACAAAACTAAGAGCTAAGGCCACAGGACCCAATGACTAATAGATCTGGAGCAAAGAGCAAAAACATGCCCTCTTCTGCCTCAGACAAGAACACAAGCAGGTGAAACAAGTAAGCTAACCCGGCCGTGTCAGAATAGGATGGAATACTCTGGAAGCTTCAATGTGTTGCTCAATGTAAAGGGGATTTCATGACAGAGATGTCATTTTGTGAGTTCTGGAGAATTCTGTACAGAGGGCCCCCTATCTAAAATCCACCAGCGAGTTTGTTGCGTGCACTCATGTATAATCTGGGAGAGACTGATGAGTCTCGTCCTGGGATGGAGCTGTCACTCACGCCCGCTACTGCTTCAGTTGCACAACAGGCTCCAGAATGCACGGATGCTTAACAGGCTCAGAACAAATGCTCGCTTCTTCAGTCTTAAGAAATCAACCCCATGTCCTGCCACTTCTCGTCCTGACAGAGTTTCAAAGTCCCTCCGCCTGGGCCATTCTGCTTGCTGCTGCCAGGCGGCACGCACTGGTGACACTGGTCATGGTACACACCTAATAGGCTGACCTCCTTTCCCGACTAATTGCATTACATCGCCAGCTGGCTCCAGAAGGAGTCGTCTGTTTGATTGAAGAATTCCTGCTCCTCAGTAGGCCCGGCTGCTACTTTTACTAAGTAACAGTCAGGCCTGACATCCCCATTGTTCAGCTGACAGTGTGCCCATCCTAAAATCTAAGTTTTATTTGTAAATTAACCAAGAAACTTCCTGCCAGAACAGTGCTGCCTGGAGACTGATAATGTGGGCCTTTCATCCCTTTTCACTCGTACTGTATCACTGCCAATTTGTTTTTTATGCGGCTGGCCAGCCTGAGGCTATAAAAGCCTTGTAAGACATAAGTGCAATTATAGTCCTGGAGTCAAATGAATTGGACAAATCCAATAGCACAGCTCTGTCCCCACTCTGCAAACCCCTACAGCAGTTAGATTAGCTGTGAAAAATCTAATCTAGCTAGAGCTAACAAATTTCTGCAGTGAAGGATCAAGAGTTCAGTATGGGGTTGCAACCGGATTGTGGAATTGAAAAAGTGCCCCCATGACAGGGGCAGAAGAGAGCATGAATCACTTTAGAATTTTGCAGCTCATTTTTAAGCTGTTAGGGACAATTTAGTTAGAATAAGACAAGGAACTGTGGGCTGCTGTTACTGTGACTGATTTTTAGTCTGGCTGTGAGACATCCTGATAAAGAGAGTTTGTCACTAATGATGCTAAATCTCAGAGCTGCAAAAGGTATCAGCTGAATTTTTATTATTACAGTAGGGAATCTTTCAACCGGCCAAGCCTTGCAACATTATTTATGGCAAGGCATTTTATCAAGAAAACATGATGTCTTTTCGCAAAAGAAAGAAAAAAAGAAGAGAAAAAGGAAGAGAGGAAAAAAAATAAAAGAATCCTACCTAGGAAATAATTTTTAAAAATATATTAAATAAACCTATTAACAAAATAGTTCTCAGTCATAAAAAAGTCATAGAATATGGCAACACATTTGCGGATTAGCAGCAATTTACAAGGCACTGCAAGGATATGGAAGCCCTGCCTAAGGTCCTGGTAATCTGAAACAGAGCAGGGTCCCCCCCCTTCAATAAGAATGTCGCCACCAGGGTGGCCATTAAAACCTAAGACATGGAGGCAACTCCTCCATGGCTGAGGGAGGCAGCACACGGCCATCGTGCTCTGCATATCCCAGACACTTAGTCACTGTGAATGTCGTCTGTGATTGTGCTGTGACCCAAGTTCTGAGGTTTTATGAATACCAGCGGCCACGATATAGGTGGTCTAGACATCTGGGGCTGTAGTGATGAAAAAGCAAAACTGCTGAGAGAAGAGATGAGGTGGTGACAGTGGGGCCCACTGGCCAATATCAGTCACTCCTATGCGGCACGAGAAAAAAGATTCAATTAGACCGGTGGGCAATGACGAGGGCTGATGTTAGAGATCCTACACCAGGCACCATGCTAAGCAATTGTATGAGCATTATCCATTTACTTCACAACAACCCTGTGACTGTTTTCAATCTTGTTTAGTAGATGGGGAAACTGAGGCACGGACTACTAACAGTTGAGCCCACAGTCTCCAGACCCTGGCTATAACCACCACACTTAATCCTTTAATGGATTTTTTGTTCCTGAATGAGATATTTTCCCATCCACTGAGGTGCTGCTGTAGTTTTCTTGCATCCTTGTAGGAAGTGAGTGGGTGTGAGGAGGGATTCCAGGCTCACTCTGCCACCTACTAGCAGGCTAGCTGCAGTTGTTCCTTTCATCTCGAAACTCAGAGAAGTGGGTCAGATTTCTAGGCTTCCTTCCCAGACTAAGATTCCTCTTCTTTTAAGGTGCTCCTCACCTCTAATAGAGGGTCACCTGAAGTAAACATCTTGCAGGTTTGAAAGTTCAGGGCCATGTACCTACCCCTGGGGAGTTCCTCAGAGGTGGAGGAGGTTTCCTCTCAATTCTAGAGAAAACCGCCTCCTGGGCCCAAGTTGGAAGAAAAACAAGGTCAGTGCCAAAGGTGGGACCCCAAGGCAGGAGCACACCTGTACTTGTGATTTTCACAGATACTGCCCAAATGCCCCCAGCAAGCCTGGGAGGTGACTGCTTTCTCAGCAATCTGTCAGGATAGAGTCCTTGCATCTTAAGACCTTTGCCAACCTGAGAGGTCAACAATGCTATTTTCTGTCAGTTAACAGTTAGATGAAGGAAGATCCAAAATGAACATTTAAGACCCCTCCTTTTCCTAAATCTTAATCTTAGGATTTAAGACTCAAATTTTTCATTTATTTCTTTGTCTAGTTTTACCAAGTTAGATATTTCAGATTAGTTATAACTGTAGCTTGAGAAGAAATACACTGAAATTGCACCCAGAGGAAATCTATTTTGGTGCATATCATGCCAAGGTGTTTGACTGAACTACAAGAGCCTCACCTATAAACCATGGTAGCTAAGAATGGTCCTCAATCCTCAAAGAGGCTTCTTACCTTTTTGGTGAGCGAATCATCTGAGTCTGACGGCATCCGAGTTGAAACATGGAAAATCACTTCCACAGTCGAGGTAGCATAGTAAGGAGCAGTCTGCCCCGTGCTGCCATTGCGCTGAAGTCCACCCATGAACCCACAGTGGGTTGAGAGATCCACCTGACGCAGGTAACAAAGAGGGAAGAGTGAGGGTCAACCCTAAATTGTCCTCATTCACCAAGCAAAAATGTCCTTTCTTTTTAAGAAATATAATTATTTTCATTTTGATTTCTGATAACAAATATAATACTAAATTAGACAAAACCAAAACATTAAAGAAACCTTCACAATGGGGATGCCTAGGTAGCTTAGCTGTTTAAGCCACTGCCTTTGGCTCAGGTCATGATCCTGGAGTCCTGGGATAGAGTCCCGTATCGGGCTTCTCCTGCTTTGCAGGAAGCCTGCTTCTCCCCTCTACCTCTGCCTCTCCCCCTGCTTGTGTTCTCTCTTTCTCTCTCTGGGTCAAATAAATAAATAATATCTTAAAAAAAAAAAAAAAAAGAGAAACCGTTACAATGAAAGTGCTCCAAAATCCTATCAACCTAAGAAAGGCACAATCACAAATTTGATGCACATTTCTCTAGCTTTTTTCCATATTATACATACAAACATATGATTATGTGTATGTGTATGTATGTGTATTTATATGTGTTTATGTACACACACAGAGTTTCCCTATTGATGGATTTATGGGATTTTCTGCTTTCTTAAACAGTGTTGGTATGATCAAATCACAAGGAGCATTCAAAGGAATGTTTTGGTAGGATGTTATATCAAAGATTACAGATGTTTTTAAAATTTAACAGCCAACATGGGGGGCTTGGGGGGTAGGAAAAGAATAAAAGAAACAAGATGGGGTCGGGAGGGAGACAACCATAAGTTACTCTTAATCTCATAAAACAAACTGAGGGTTGCTGAGGGGAGGGGTGTCGGGAGAGGGGGGTGGGGTAATGGACATTGGAGAGGGTATGTGCTATGGTTAGTGCCGTGAAGTGTGTAAACCTGGCGATTCACAGACATGTACCCCTGGGGATAAAAATACATTATATGTTTATAAAAAAATAAAAAATTAAAAAATTTAACAGCCTTTGGTTCAGGTCATGATCCCAGGGTCTTGGGATCGAGCCTCGCATCAGGCTCTCTGCTCAGCGGGGAGCCTGCTTCCTCCTCTCCACCTGCCTCTCTGCCTAAATAAATAAATAAAATCTTTAAAAAAAATTAACAGCCATTGCTAAACTATGCTTCAAGGGGTTGTTCTGATTACACCACTACTACAAGTCTGGGAGTTATCATTCTTTTATTATTATTATTCTTTTCCAAGTTATGGTGTGAATAATCACTTCTTAGTCATTGCCTAGGACCCACACCCCCTTTTTAAAAATTTAACTTTTCATGAACTAGTATTCTTTCAGTAAAGTACCTGTTGTAACACAACTGAAAAAAAAAAAGCAATAGAAGAATCTCTTCTGTGCCAAATACAATCAATATATACACTAAATTAATGTTCTAGTCTTTTCTTAAAACTCCAGTTAAGAATGTGTGGTTTAAAAAGTATATTGGTTAAAATGGTTAAGTATATTCTACAATAAATAAAAAGTCACTTCATTAATAAGAAGGATAATTAATTTGAGTACAGTTAACTCTTTCAGACTAAAATCTACTTGACATTTTATAAAGTACATGGTCTTGACCTTGATGTAGGGCTCTCCTGTCCCCATCTTCATATTAGCTTCCTTGTTAACATTTAACTCTCAGAGACAAGTCTAATTTATGTACCTAGAAAGTTTCCCACAGCACAGATAACCAAGAAACCAAAACAAAAGTAAGGAAAAGTAAGGAAACTATTTCCGATATGCTAATTTCCATTATAACTACTCTGAGTTCTTTTGGATTCTGGAGATATAATTTCCTTTAGATTTATGTTCCAAGAGACAGATAGGTGTGTGTGCAGGCACACATGTGTATAAATGTATATGTCTGTCTGTCAGACTATCATTCAGCAGAGAAAACGCGAATTCTTTCAGTATCAGTCATCCTGGGATCTCCCTTAGGGAAAGAGGTTGGCTGATAAACCATAATGGCTACTCTATTCTATTTTCATGACAATTTTTGACTTCATCCAGCTCTTTCTTCCTATTTTTCACCCACCAAGTCACTTATTTCTTCTCCAATCTCCATACTGCAGCTAAAACCAATGCTTCTCTGCCCATATTTATCTTCTCTTCCCATATACTGTCTATGGCTGGGTGAGTCAAATTGACTACTCCATTTGGATAAAAAGCAGATGAAATAACATTAAAGGAAAAGTTAAAGGAAACAAAAGTTCATGTATGAAGTACTGAAAAGCAACTAACAGAAGATTTATTCATTCATCAACTCTGTAACGCTACCTGTACTAGATTTGAAAGTAAAACCTTGTATGATTGATGTTTAGTTTATATACATCCTTAAATAGTGCTGGTCAATAAATAGCTCCCAAATGAAATGAATTACCTCCCATCCAAGTCCGGCAACAAAGTCTTCATATGCTTGGCTTCCTCTTTCATTGGAGAGGATCGAACACTTGTCTTCTTGACCTTCAGCAATGTAAAACACCGCAATTTTGTGCGTTTCACGGCTATAAATTTTTCAATTTAAAGGAGTTAGAGTCTCATATTTAAAATTTTATTTCACTACAGCTACCAGCATGACTCCTAATACAGAGCTTACATTTATGGAGAATTTACTAGGGGTCAGTCACTGTTCTGACAAGGTTCGACACATGGTCTCATTCATTCTTTGCAAACACTCTAAAGAGACAATTATCATCACTTCCCTTGTAGAGGTGGTTGAAAGGAGGCACAGATAATTAAACAAAAAGCACACAGCAAGTGGGAGGCCAGGAATTGAAGCGGGGCATTCTGGTTCTTGAGATCACTCTCAGAACATGTGACATATTTAACAGCATGTTAGAACACATTATTGGACAAATTCTCTACATTTTTGGTGTAAAAAAATATATATATATGTGAAAGCATTTCACATAGATACCAGTTGAGACTAGGTCTATGTGACTGTCTATATCTCACTTAACACACTTTGAAAGAAGGATACTAGATAGCTCCCTGACTGGAACTGTACCCTTCATCCGCTTCCTCCATGATGGATTTTGGATGCTTTGCTGTTAAATCAAGTTAACATGATCTGTACTCTGAGGACAGGAGTCCTGCCTTTTTGCCTTTTGTATATGTACCCTGGTCCTTGGAATATAGTAGCTGCTCAGTGAAATCACTGTTGACTAGAGACCCGATGCTATATATATCAATAACCAATTTCTACAAATTATACCCTAAAGTGTCGAAATAACTAGACTTTTTTACCTGGCAATTTGGTGATAGTTTAGAGATGAAGACACTGTGCTAATTCAGAGCTTTCATCAAGAACCACTCATTCTGTGGCCCCATCATCCAAGTTTTATTCAAGTCTCTATTTTTTAAAATTTTGGATTATCGCCAGCAGAGCAGTTCCACCTTCCTTATTATTTTTGCATTGCATTCTGAAAAATCTCATAGGAAAAACTACCAAGTGTCAAACATAAAGAAATGTTTCTACAGTCTTAATTGTTCAACATCTTAGCACCATAATCTGATTAGACACCTATACTAGTGGAATTTGGGCTCTATATTTTAACATATTTGCAAATATTTCCTTCCGTAGGACTTATGTTTTTACTTAATAAGCAGAATGAATTGAAACTGAACTAAACAGTCATAAAAATAAATCAAGGATTCATTTCTCCCACAGTTCATGAGTAAAATTAGAAAATACAGAAAGGAAAGAGAAGAATAAAAATTCACTTATGTTCTTTGCTTCTATGTTGAAATTGCAACTGTTAGCATTTTAAGATGCATTTTCACATACAAAAGTGAGAAGTTACTACACCCTGTTTTACAACTGATAATTTTCACTTAAAATATTTGTGAACACTTTTTTTACTGTGTAAAATATGCATAACATAAAAGTCACCATGTAAACCATTTTTGAGTGGGAACATTTTTGTACCATGTGTTTGTATGACAAAGTTATTAATGGTTGTGTAACGTTCCAGTATATGAACACACACCTTATCCCAAATTCTTATCATTGGACCTTTAGGTTGCTTCCAGTTTTAAAGACACTATAACATTATCTTTGATATGTCCTTTGAATACATTCATAGAAAAAGAATCTTGGTCATTGCCTACTTTTAAGGCTTTTGATGAGCGCTATCCTGCTACCTCTGGAGAAAGTGGACATCCTGAATGCCCTGAATGGCATGGCACAAGCACATAGTTGGGGGCACCTCTCTTAATGGGAACCAACCATTGCTGCGAGAAGAGGGAAGTTTTGTGGTGACTGATCCAGGGGACTGATGCTCTAGAGTAGAGACCATGTGCTCTCAGACTGTCAGAAAGCTTGTCCTCATGCAGTACAGAGCCCTGAAACTACCACACCATTTATTTCCTGAGTGACAGGCAGGACACACCCACTAGAATCTGACTAGCTTATTCTCAGAGCTATAATAATTTGGGGGCTCAGATGATGACAGAGATCATGACTTATGACTGTCTTTTTCAACAAAAGGAGAAAAAGTATAGTCACTCAATTCCTTTCTGTAGCTCTCTCTGTATATTCAAAAGTCCTCAGCATGTGACTGTTCTCTGTTCTATACATATAACAAGACCATCTCAGGTTTATCTGAAACATTTTTGTTGACTCTCCTCAAAGTCCAAGCTTTTTATCTTGTAGTTGCTCGCAGGTCCTTGAGTCCTCATTAACTCAACATGGGAGTACAAGAGCTAAGCCCCAGTGACTGCCTGACTGATGTAGGTGTAAGGAAAGGTGACCTTTAGCTGTAAACATTCATCAAATTTCACATCCTCCAAAATGTTAGCACCACAGAGAGCCTGCCAAGATCAGATGCTGTGTCTGGTCTTATTAGAGCCAGGCTTTTGAAATGATAATTAGCAATAGCACTTCATATCCATAAGCTGCACCACCAATGCATGAAGGAGCAGGTAATTCAGGAATGCAGGCACATAAAATCAACATTTCCTCTTCCTCATTAGAATGCATTTTTCTTTCTTATTAGGAATATACCAAAATAGGTCAGTTTCCTTGTGCTGTCACATTACAAAGCCAAACAAAGAAAAAAACCCATGATTTTAACTTTTACTTTACCACGTGGTGACAAGAGGTATTAATATTTAAAAGAGGAGCCCACTGTAATTTGCATGTGCGTTCATGACACCTTTTACATCTTCACTATCTTTACGGTATATAGATGATAGTTCTCACGCAGTCTCTATTCCTAAGAACATACTAAGCAGGAACTATGCCTTGACAGCAGGGAGATAAACTGGTATCAGAAATAAACAGAGCCACTCTAACTAAAAGTTGAGGGACAAGGTATATTCTTACCTGTTAACTAACAAATACATGGGACTGTCTAGATTTCTCATACCTAGAGTCCCCAACTTATTTCCACTTCTTTTTTTTTTTTTTCAAAAAGAACTTCAAACACACCCTGTTCTATTAACAAAGTAAATTGATGCCTTTTTTAGATATTAAGAAGATACTAAATCCAGGAGTTTGGGTTTTAAGCAAAGGTTAATCAAGGGACAGAAGATTTGCTGATCAGCTCTCCAAAGCTATATTTTACTGCAACAGCCCCCCGGGGAGCTCATCCAATTGTACCTCATGCAACTAAAGTGCATTAACACTCAAATTGGCCACAATTACAAGATACCAATGTATTCACTTAATACTAGGAAGCATGGAATAATTCAACATATGCTTGAAAAGCTGAGTTCGGAGCCCAAGTGACTGCTTGTTTAATACTGGAGGACAAGAGGGAGAGAGAAGTGAACCCCTGAGTCCTTCACAAGAAACCCCTCACAGAGTTCCCACAGAGAATTTGGTCTCTATTCCTCTAGAGAAAAAGAAGCATAACAACAATTGGGAAACTGAATATGATGAAGGGCAATGTGAGGAATAATGGCTTCAGGTTTTTCATCTGTAATGAGATACCTAATGATATTCTATGGGGAATAAGAGAGGAACAAAAAGCTATTTTTTAGAAAATGAGTTTTTTTTTAAAAACTAAGACTAAACAAGCAGTTTATTCAAGACTTTGAAGCACCTGTTATGTACAAAGCACTACACTTACTATTGCCTGAGATGTTTTTGGAAGCACACATTTCCCCCAAATCAAAAACTGGTCCTGAGTTCATCTGTAGAATTGCTTCTAAGGTTATACAGATAAGGGGCACACCTGAGATTTGACAAGCTTTGAGAAGAAGCCTCACTACTAGGAAATTACTAACTGAAACACACTGGTTTTAAGCTCGCCCACGTTATAGAGCAGAGACTGCAGCCAGTGCATTGGGACACAACACGGGTTATGAAGTCAGACTCACTTGGTTCAAGCAACATGGTTACGTGTAAGCACAGGTAGGTGTCTGAGCCTGGTAAGCCTCTGTTCCTCATTGGAGAAAGAGGAATTTAATCTCTACAGAGATTCCTCTTAATCTCTGTAGAGATTAAATTAGAATGAATGTCCACTGGCTGCCACATGAAAAGGTCCTCAACCAAAGACAGATTAGATGGGCGCAATGACTTCTCAGCATAGTAAGCATGTAAGCTTACTCCTCAAGGGGGAAAACACCAAAGGTATGGCATGTGCAGATGTTACCGGATTCTGATTACAGAATGACCTTTGGGTGTTTCTGTAGGTGTATTCATTCCTGCAGCTCTGTCATCCAAGCACACATACTCATAGACAGGAAGGAAGTAGAGTGATATACTTTCACATACCACTGACGGGAGTCCAGATTTTTTAGCTCTCTCAATAGTTTGGAATTTTTCTTCAACAGATGGAAATTTTTTCTATTAAAAAAAGAGATGGTAGAAAAGATGTATAATCACAGACCAATTCTTCCCTTTCCAATCAATCAACAAACCTACCTACTCATCCATCCACATACCCATCCATAACCCTCTTCATTCATAAAAGATTTATGATATGAGCCCACAGAATGAGCTCCATTCTCCTTAAGACATTCGAAGTCATCAAAATTCCATGACCCTCCATCACTATCCATTGACACTGGATGGCTCGGAGGTGAATAAGTGTGTCACTGATGTGTGTGTGCCTGTCTGTGCCTTTTTTCATTATCAGCTCTGCTGTGAATCCCTTTTCCTTACCTCTGTCCTTAGAAACCCCACTCCACTGTCAGGATCCAGTTCAAGCTCAGCCCTTGACAGAGCCTTCCCTTACCGTCCCACACTTTGCACTGGATTAACTGTTCCTCTTGGACCCCCCATGTCATCTTATCTTTCATCGGAGTTGTACCAAGTCTACCTCCTTCACCAGACCTCGGTGGCTTATTCATCTTTGGAGTCCATTTGCATCTTTTGTGACAACAGAAGCAATAATGGACAGAGGAGTAATTAAAACACACACACACATGCACACAGAAAATGCCTGATACTCTTTTAAAATATAAGAAATGTCTGAAATCCAGTATGTGCATCAGTAGAGCACAATTAGTTCCACTTGTAGCTTTAACTTAGCAGCAGAAAATAAACTGTAAACGTAGAAAGAAAAACCTCCATTTCTATTCTCTGCTTCCCAAACCCAAACTGAGAACAAGAACGAACACACAAAAATAGTGATAAAATAGGTGAAGGTCTAGAGAGAATTGTTACCTTCTGTCCCAAGAATTCATCCCCAAGTCATCGAGCAACAACCTGCAGAAATAAAAGGGTCCTCGTGGCTCTACTGGTGAGGGCTGCTCCTGGCTGGTGATCTTCATGGCTGAGTCAGAGTTACACCTCTGGATGTAGTTGTCTTCTTGGGCATTCTGGCGCAAAATGACCTCGATGATTTCCTTCTCCTGGTCACGGTTCATTCCCCGTGGGGGTGGGGAGGGCTCATTTAGATTTAGCTGTGATGGTAAAAGGCATTCGGGACTTGTGTGGCCAATGTTTTCAAGTAATTTGTCGAGGACATCATCTCCCTCCTCAATTTGAGAAAAATCCTTCTGAGCTCCCAAAGCTTGAGGTTGCCAACCCGAAATCAGAAATGCAGGATTTCTGCTGCTGGGTGCTAAGCAGCCTTCCAATGGTCCATACAAAACCTTCCCGTCCCAAGAGTACTTCCCTGAGATATCTCGCACGATTACTCTGACGTCTGACAAGGCACCCCCCTGTGAGCCGCCTGCTGGCCCTTCTGAGGGTGTCTGAAGGTAGGAGATGAGGGTGCTGTCATTCAGCACAAAGAGCTGAAGGTTTGGGCTCCGGAACACCTCGGAAGACAGCTCGGGGGCCTCAGCGTGTGCGTTGTCATGGTTCTCACTGACCAGGCTGTGCAGCACGGCAGGGCCCCCACACAGCGGGAAGTGTCCCAGGTGGTTCACCAGGTGGGCCATCACCATGCGGGCAGTCAGAGGGATCAGCTCCAAACTCCTCCTTTTCCGCTCTGTGAGCCGGGATAAGGGAACACAGCAGACAATGGGGAAGGAAGGTCAAAATCTGTACTCGGAATGTTGGATTTGTTTTAGTCTGGGCATTATTTTCAATCTATTTTCTTTTTTGACACTAATTCTATGTGAATTAAAAGTACAATTTATATAGATTGCTAGAAATAAGTCAATCAGAGAAAGACAATTATCATATGAACTGATATGTGGAATAAGAAACAAGGCAGAAGATTGTAGGGGAAGAGAGGAAAAAATGAAACAAGACAAAATCAGACAAGGAGACAAACTATAAGAGACTCTTAATCTCAGGAAACAAACTGCAGGTTGCTGGAGGGGAGGGGAGTGAGGGGATAGGGTACCTGGGTGATGGACATTGGGGAGGGTATGTGCTATAGTGGAGTGATGGGTGTAATACTGATGAATCACAAACCTGTACCCCTGAAATAAATAATACACTATATGTTAATTTTAAAAAATAAACAAGCAAATAAATAGATTGCTAAAAGAACCAACTTCCATGAAGATCTCATTCTAGGGACACTTAAAAATCTGTAGGTACAGCAGTAAACCAGAGAATTTCCCTGTCCTGAAAGAGCTGATGGTTCAGGGAGTTCTGGGAGGTGGAACCTGCAGCTGGAGAGGATCCGGTGGGAAAGGTGGTGGGCTGGAGGTCCAGGTCACAGAGGTTACTCCACTCCCTTCACACCAAGGTAAAGGCAGATGCTGATGAGGAAATGAATCAAACTTGTGACGTCGCGGATGGATTTGAAGAAATCTGCTTTAAGATCTTTGCGACAATTTATGTTTTGTTGCTTGGGCATTTTAAATATTTAATGGAATCTGATTCATTAATTAACTCATAGAAATAGAAGGTTTTTAACTGAATTTTCAGTTGATGATTAAAGACCTAAGAGCAAGTGACTTACAAAATGTTTAAGGCTTCAAAAGTGTAGGAAGACTGACATTAGCATGTGAAGGTGGGCTCTGTGAAATGCTGGAGGGGTAAAGGAAGAAGCAGAGAAATAATTGGTAAGCACGGAGGGAAACAACCACTTAAGCTTCAGAGTGGTCAGAGAAATTGTAATTTGCCAAGGTTAGAAAAGAACTGTGTATTAATCGAAGGACAACTGAAAATGAACTCTTTTAATTTCAATAAAAAATATCACTAGACATTTAAATATTTAAATATTTAAACTTAAACTTAATAAGTTAATAAGTTTAAACTTAAACTTAAATATTAAATATTTAAATATTTAAACTTAAAGGTTTAAGAAATACTTGGTTTCTAAAATCATTAGAAAAGTCAAATATTAATTAAACACAAATAACTCTAAGTTATGCTTTCTGATGCTAAACAACTTCCCTCTCAGACATTAAAAATTCAATGAACTTATCTATGAAACATTAATTGTATGATGTATAAATCCTATCAAGAAACAATCAAATCCTAGAGTATAGGAACCTCAGTGTGATGACTGATGAACAAGATCGTCCTGACTTTTTCTTGAATTTCTTCTTAATTTTTGCTTTTCAGTGAACAAGAAATCACTGTATGCAAGAATGCAAAATAAAACCTCACATGAAAACTTCAGTTTTCATAACCAAAGGTCATTTACAACCATCTCTGACAAATTCAACTGTCCTTCCTGACACTTGTAGAAAAGTGTATGATTTCCATACAGCTGAGAAATTTAAACACCTCAACTAATTTCCCTGAAATCACAGTTATGAATGCCTTTGCTTTTGTGTCCATATTAACTTTTTCAAAAGTTACAGATGCTTTTTATTCATGCTTATCATTCCATATGAATATGCGCTCTGTCAGAAATGTTAATGCCCCAAACAACAAAGACACGGCCAGCTGGGGGTTCAGAAGACTATGGTATATGACAGCGCATGGTGATAACTTGACAGAGCAGGCTACAGAACTGAGGACAAAGGTCCAATTTGGTAAAGCCCAACACAGACAATTATAACTGGAAAAGCAACTTTCCTCTGCTTTTACTTACATAAGTTGTTCTTTCAATCTGAGATACATACAAATTTGTATTTTAAGGAATGTGTTTGAATTCTACAGTGGGTAATCAAGTGGAGTACACTAATCAAGCCATAAACCATGACACACCCAATAAAAACTCCAAATATTTTTGGTATTGAAAAGTAAGGAAAGGGAGTATTTGTGAAGTAAAAATTGTTTTTTCCTGACAGACTTCAGCTGCATCTACTGCCTGTGGTTCCCTGAAAAATAAAGAGAAAACTAGACTCCATTCATGAGAAAATCTCATAGCTTCCACAAACCATGAAAAAATATAATCTAAATATTTATCTTATTTTGCTAAATTTAGCGATGAAACAGAAAGGCAGTAATTTTAGTTTTGTCTTTTAAATTTCAGTTTTTAAAGCTTCCCTCTTTCCTTCTTTTAAAAGCAATTAGGTATTAATGATGAGAAATTTGAGCACCTGTGTTTACCATCAGTGGCTTTTCCTTGAGCTGGGCCAGCAGGCACCTCAGCTGGAGGCAACTGAGTGTATCTCTTGCTTGCAACTATTTGAAAGTAGTATTTATATCAAATAGTACATAATAGTGAATGAAAGAGTCACTTGAATATAATAGATAAAAATACAATATTACTTCCCAGAAACATGAGAGAAAAAACAGTTTGGTTATGAATGATAAATTATGACACTGAATTTAAAAAAAAAACCCTCTCAAATACAAGCACATTTTTGTTTAACCTAAAATACTTCAGCTATCATCTTTAATTTTCCTCTCATTCTTAAGAGGGTGTACCGACTCAACAAGAGTGTCTGTGTATGCCAATATGTTTTAAAGCTGCTTTGCTTTTTTATCTAGTTAAAGTGTTAGTGAATTTTAAAACTCCTTTGCCACTGAAGTTCAAACAGTTACTTTTAGTACCACAGAACTATGATAGAACAAGCAGCTTGCACAAGGTCTGAGTTTTTCTGGGAAATAAAGTCCAAGAGTGTTGTACATTGAAAGCAAGGTGGTCCCAAAATTTAAATGTGCATTTTTAGGTTTTTCATTTTCCACTAACCTATCAATCTCCTGCTATTTTCAAGTGACAGTTCATAATATGTGGTCAACCTTTTTAGGTATAGCCATGTGGGATGAGTCTAAATTAATGACTTTCAGAAAAAGTAAGTTACTTTCCTTCTAGGACACAAACTGCATGGTAGGAACCAACAAAAGAAATGGATCAAGGATCATTCTGATTATTTTTTAAAGATATGGCATGAATTTATAATCATGGGGGAGAATCAGGAAAATAGTGCACTTTATTTATTTTTAAAGATTTTATTTGTTTATTTGACAGGCCCCTGGGATCATGACCTGAGCCAAAGACAGACACTTAACAATGGAGCCACCTATAAATAGTGGACTTTGAAAGAAGAGCAGAAGTCCAGAAGAAGACAACTAAATGATCAAGCAAATGGAGGTCAACTGAGATGACAATGTGAAAATGTGCCAGGTACCATCCACCAGCATAACTAAAAGTCTTGTCTACTCTGTGGAAAAATCTCAGAGTAAATACTGTGATATTTCAGAAACTTGGTCATTATTATATCTTCAATTCAAATTTCACCTCCCTTACTTCTGACTTATGTACCTTTGGGAAAATCCCTTCACCTCAGTTGCTCATCTATAAAATCAGGACAGGACAATTCCAGAGCCTTTGCCCCTGAATGGTGCCCCCAATCCTAACTTCTTCATTGTCACCTTGCCTGTCCCCTTCCTCTTGGCCTAAACCATATTCCAGATTCTACAGTCTTGCAAACATAGCCCTGGACTCTGTGCCCTCACCTGACTACTGTCCTTCCTTTCTCCACCACAGGCCCTATAAGAAGAATGTCTTGGGGGTCCGAATAGTCAACCCCAAATCACTTGCTCAGGCTATCTGGCTATAGACTAACTGCCATGCCTAAAGTATTCAGCAAAACTCATCACCAAATGCTTAGCTGGGAAATAAAAAAGCTCTTGTTTTGGCTTCACCTTCCCTGATGGTTTTGAAGCACCTAGCACTGTTTACTTTTCTTGGCTCCTTATCCCCTTTCTTCCCTCAACTTTTCAGAACTGACTCTTTCTGAGTTCTTTTTCTATTTCCCTGTCTTTGCTTTCCTGGTGACATTAGCTCATTCCTTTTTCTTTACAGTGTTTTTTCCTCCCTAAGTTTCCATCCTTGGACCTAGGTTTTAACTTGCAAAGTCCATAACATTTTCATGGATGATCTAAAACTCCACACCCACATTTTTTTTTAACTTTTAACTTTGAGACAATTGAAGATTCATATGCACTTGTAAGAAATAATACAGAGAGATCCCAAATAGCCTTCATTCCCCTGGTAATATCTTACATAGCATAGCTATAGTACAGTATCACAATCAGGAAATTTTGATTGGTATTTTGGTATGATAAGGCATATTTGATATGATTCATCGATATTCAGAGTTTATGCATTTCGCGAGTATTTCATATGTACAGGTGATATACCTACCTTTGGACTCACATCTCAAAGCCCAGAGATAGGCTTTTGTCCTTTCAGGAAGAAGGTGGTTGAGGAGATCATACAGCAGTTCCTAATCCTGACAATACCCACATATTCTAAAATAGACCCCCTACCATCAGCAGAGTGATCCTCAAACTGTGGCATGCAAATCCCCACCTCTCTACAATGCTCTCCTAGTCTGCAACCCTCCACGAGATCCTTTCAAAGTCTGCCCATCCTTCTAAGTCTGGCTTAGGTCCTTCCTCACAGGAGCCTGCCACAATGCTACTGGTTCATGAATGAGTCCTGCATTAATCCGGTCTCTCTAGTTACATGTAAAGTTCCTCTGGGGTAGAAAATGAGATTTTCTCTATGGGTCTCATAGGTCTGAAACATATAGGTCCTCAATACAAAATTCAACTAAGATAGGAAAAGAGAGAGGGGGCGAAGAAACAGAAAAAAAGAAACAAGGCAGGCAGAGCTTACTATCACAGAGGAGTCTAGAAAGCAGAAATAAGTTTATTTTTAAAAATAATGTAGCAAGCATGGGCAAAGGCTACAATCTTTCTTTTCCCACCCATTGAGAATTATTATTTTGAAGAATCTCACCCTCTTCAACTGTGAGCAGGTTTCCCAAATCTGCTGAAGAATGATATTGGACTGGCTCCGAATTCTTCACATTTGCCAGTGGCAGGAAAGGATCATAGTCTGGGGAGGACAGGTCAGCCAGGGTCAGTGTGTAGTGACTCTGCTGGGTGTATGTGCTTGAGCCACAAACACAGCAGTGCAGAACCTGTGAGAAACAGAAGGGAATGTGTGCCATGGATGTGACTAATCCCCTGTCCCTGACAACCTGCCAAACCACAACAGCACTTAGGAGGCAGGTAATACTTGAAGACATAGAATCCCTTCCATTCTAAAACATCTTCTTGCTATTTGCAAGTTTATTCTGCTCTTTTTACAACAATGCCAATAAATATATTCTCAAGACGAAAGGAAAGTGAAAGTTAAAAAGTGCTTATTTTGCCATTCTAGGTGGGAGCACACAGCTAAGTCCTGCTGTGGCCCACCAGAATGTTCATAGAACTTCTTTTTATGGTCCAAAGCTCTACTACCCAAATATGCATCAAAGTAGGACAGATACATAAATCACGGCATACTCTCATTGTGTATTACCAAACAGCAGTGAGTGAAAAATCTACAACTATTCACAACAGTATATATGAATCTCTCAGAAATAATGCTGAGTGAAGGACGTCAGACACAGAAGCACATACTGCATAATTCTAGCCACACAAAGTACAAAAAAAATCTACACTGTTAGACAGGCTAGCAGTTACCCCAGGTGTGTGTATGGAGATAGTGACTAGTAGGGAGGCATGATGGGGACTTCTGGGATACCAAGACTATTTAGTTTCTGCAGTTGGGATCTGGTTTCACAGATGTAACCACTTTGTGAAAATCCATCAAGCAGAGCTTATGACTGATACAGTTTTCTGGATGCATATTATACTTCAATAAAAAGTTTCCTTTAAAAATACAATAATATTATTCAGTAAATTTGTGAATTGTGTTAACGAGGAGGTGACTTTTTTATTGGTAAAATAATTTTAAGAGAAATCTTTAAACAAAAAAAAAAATACTAGAAAAGAGATAAATTTAAATGACTGTGGCTACTTTATTTGGTCAAGCCAGGCCTCACCTGGGTTTATAAGCCACAAAGATGACAGAAGTATCTAATGAATCCTAACAGAGTTATTAAAAGTTTTGACCACTAAAGAAACAACTTAAAAATACACAATACTTTTTAGTAGAATTTCAACCATGTTAAGTGTCTTTTTCCCTTGTTTAATACATTTTTAAAAAAGGCAATAGAGTAATAAGTTAATGACTTGGAATATTTTTTTTTAAAGGTTATTAGTAGAGGGACGCCTGGGTGGCTCAGTCAGTTAAGCATCTGCCTTCAGCTCAAGTCATGATCTCAGGGTTCTGGGATCAAGCCTCACATCGGGGTTCCTACTCAGTGGGGAGCCTGCTTCTCCCTCTGCCTCTGCTGTTCCCTCTGCTTGTGCTCTCTCGCTCACTTTCACACAAATAAATAAAATCTTTAAAAACAGTAAAGGTTATAAGCTATAAATATAAATTATATTTGGCATATATACATATATTGGCATATGTAAATATAAATTATAAGTATAAATTATAAATTATTTATAACCTTTATAAAAGTAAAGATTATAAATTAGTAAAGGTTTGTTACTAAAACAATATGCAGAATTGTCTCTACCTAGTTAGTAATTATTCAATGGATACACAAACGCTAAATTCATAAATAAGGCTTTCACAGAAGGGAATGTAAAGCCAATATAGAAGGATAATATAAAGGGTCCAGAGCAAACACCAAACCTAGGCATCAGTAGGGGGTGAAATTCAAATATTTTGAGTACTATAAAAATGATGAGGCTAAATACTTTGAAGTGATATATTTCCTTAATTTATTTCTTAAGACTCGGGGTGTCTTGGTGGCTTAGTTGGTTAAGTGTCAGCTCAGGTCATGATCTCAGGGTCCTGAGATGGACCCCTGAGTGGAGTTCCCTGCTCAGTGGGGGAGCCTGCTTCTTCCTCTCTTCCCTGCTTGTGCCCTCTCTCACTATCTCTGTCTCTTTATCTCAAATAAATAAAAAATCTTAAAAAAATTTATTTCTTAAGATCTTTTAAAGCAAAGAGAGTACTGAGTCCTTTATACTTCTTCCTCCTTTGATAAGCAGATTTTGTCAAACTACAGCTGTAAATATTCCTACAACATAAACAGTTCTTTTAAAAATTAAGTACAGATAGACCATGTTACATGAAAATTGACGGGGGGGCAGGGAGCGGTGGTTTCTGGTCAAACTGCAGTTGTTTAAAGATGGAAGTCATGTGAAAATGCAAGCTTCTTTCACTGAGTAACCATTGCTTCCCTACAAGAATATCTGCTCTGTTTTCACTATTCTTTTCTTTTAAAATCTTTCAGTCCCCAAATATACTTTTCAAAAGGACACAAATAAGTAAATGTATAGAACATATTTTGGTAACTTCTGATGCTTAAGTCTATACTCTATGTCCCTGAGGCCCAAATAGAGACTCACCCTATAGATATAATCCAGCAAAGGGGCTCTGGACGAGTGCTGCTCTTCCAGGGCCGCTGTGGACACTGGGTGGAGGAGGGTGCTCACCGGCAATGCCATGCACCAGTCCAAGAGGCAGAGTAGCAAGGACACAATAAACTGGAAGAGGAAACAGGCCCAGTAACATATATTGCAATCCTTCAAACTTTGCTACATGTAATAGTAAACAAAAGAACAGTCCCTATACAATAATAATTATTCAGTGGACACACAAATGCACAAGAAATGAATGAATAAATAAAGTTTTCACAGGGGAGACCATTAGGACCAATACAGAAGAAAACTACAAAGGATATCCCTACATAGAACATTATTTATAATTTTGTCTTACATTAAAAAAAAAAAAATCCAACCTCCGGAAAAAACTTAGCTGATGTGCCACCTACCTTTTTATCTGTTTCCACTGAGGAGTATTCTGCACTTGGTAAAAGAAAAGCAATTGTGGCCACAAGGATCTGCATAAAAGACAAATCCCCAATGAAAGAGACCATAGCAATAGTTTGGGAAACTATATGATAAGAGTCCCAAAATGGCCTTGCACTAAACCCAGCTTGGTGCCAACTTGCTAGGGGAAGGTGATTAAAAAGCAGAGAGCCAGTTTAGAGCTCCCTGTGGTCCTGAAAATCAGGAGAAAGTGACAGACCCATACCTAGTCTCCACTCCACCCTAGCGGTGCTGAAATTGGAAGCCCCAGAGGAAGGGACATTTCTCTCTGTGGTCACACAAGTCCTATCCTCAGTCTCCACACTTTACACAATGAAAGTAAAAAACATTTTCAAAAATAACTATGAAAATACTACCATTTGATTTTCTTATAAACCATTCATGTCTCTATCTCTTGTCCTGGTGTAAAAGCACCCCTTGTATTCTCAAAGGTATTTCTCTTTTGATGATAAACTGTAAGTGATCTTTGAACAACCCGGGTATGGGGTGCTGACCATCCCCCCGCCAGGCACAGTAAAAATCCATGTATAAATTTTGACTTCCCCCAAATTTAACTACTATTAGCTGACTACAGGCCAGAAGTCTCATCAATAACATAAATGGATGATCAACACATATTTTGTATGTTATATATATTCTACGCTGTAGACTTACAATAAAGTAAGCTAGTGAAAAGAAAATGTTAAGAAAATCATAAGGAAGAGAAAATATATTTACAGTCCTCTACTGTATTTATAAAAAAAAAAATCCATATACAAATTGACTTATGCAACTCAAACCCATGTTGTTCAAGGGTCAACTGTACATAGTTGCCCTAGAACACAACTTTACAACTTGCAGCATCTGATATTCCTATGTCCAGAGCTCCGTTCCACTCTAGGTCACCTAAAGTCTCCCTGAGAGAACAAAGTGCTCTCACTGGTGAAATCTACCTAGGGCTGAGAGAAAATAAATCAGTATCACTTCTTCTCTCCCTGTAATACCACAAAGAGATAAGTCAAATTTCCTTGAAGAGTTACCACTCCATGTGTAAAGAACAGGGCATGTTTCAGAAAGGGCAGCTTTCAAAACTCGCAGGAATGGATGTGCCTCATATGCAGGCACTTACAGAGGTGAGGGTAACTCTTCTGTACAGGCAAGCACCCTCAGATATAACCGGACTTCAGGATATCATCACTGGGATGATTCTTTCTGCTCCTTCTGTCCTTTTCTCCCAGCACCTACCCCCACACCCCCGCCCACGGGTATTAGAGTAGTAATCTCATTACAGCTGGGTAATCACGCTATGACAGAAAGCGTGGTCCGGGGCTTCAGTCTTGAAGAGACTCCTGTTTCACACAACAGTCCCCCTGCCCCCCCGCTCCTGCACAGAGGGCATCATAACCAGCTGCCTACTCCTTGTTGGCACCATCCAAATTACTCTCGATGAATGAAGCCCAATCTACAAAAGGTCTCTTTGTTGTGGTCGTGTCTGCTTTTCAAACTCCCCAAGTGTGAGACTCTGCCCTGAACACTGGTGGCTTCTTTACGTAGTGCCTGAAATCACAGCTGAGAAGAGCCAGTGCGATTTAATCTTAAAACGAATGATTCGTATGGCAATGTAATAGACAGTTCTCTAACAGTTATTTGAGTATCTGTAATTCATTAAATACCGAATAGAGTGAGAGGGAAATGCTTATGTTTTAGCATTACAGGAAAAGACTTACTTCTGCAATTTTCCGAGGCAGAGAGGTTTCAAACATTTGAAGCTTTTCCCAGTAGGAAACCAGCAACTGAAGAACATCACAGGCCACCTGAGCCACGATTTTGTTAGAAAACTATAAAAGGAAACAAAACCCCAAACGACAGGAGTGAACTTAACACGTACATTTGTCCTAAGGAAGAAAAGAAGAGGCATTTCATTCTAGCGATGTTTAGGGATACGTTTTCTTGTCTGGCATTCAATTTTTGAAAAGTGTGTCCTGGTACCAGATAGTTTGTGTATGATCATCATCCTGTAACTGCCTCTTGTCCAGACTAGCTGTATTAACTTACTTAATGTTCTGCAGAAACAAGTAGCTGTTGTTCAGTCATAGGAAAATTAAAACCATAATTTCAGATGCCTCATGCAGATAGCATAAATTATAGTTTTGGCAACTAGAGGAAATTAAAATGCAGTCCATTACTGAGTATTCCCTATGTGCTGGACCTTTTACAAGAATTTTCCTCATTTCTGCATTGATAAATCCTCACTAGCAGCTCTGCAAGGTAGACGTGATCTTCATTTTACACCTGGAGAAACAGGGACTGAGCAAGTGACTTTCTGTCTTCTAAAATTAAACTGAACGTCCACATGTAATATACTAAGAAATGTGAAACTTTGACGACTCCAAGAACATAATTCATAAGCTCTGGTGTATTCAATTACTTTGAGTATGTTTTCGGAGTCTGGAGTGTGTCCAAGGTCTTCTGGATGCTCCCATTTCTTGTGAGATGGCATGTCATTGGGGGAGGGATGGTACCTACAAGGGCTGCTGGCTGGGGTGGATGAAACAGATGAAGGCACCCTGTGCCTCTCTCCCTAGCCAGAACCTGGGACTACTCTGCTAGCCATACCTCATTATCTACAGAAGAAAGATTTGTCACTGATTCTAGGGAACCTTCTGGATATGTAGCTTTGGGAAACCTCTAGATACGTAGCTTAGTTGTTTCCTTGCCAGGAGTTCCAAGTCCCAAGAAGCACATCCTAATTGACCTCAGTACCACACAGACACAGAAAAGTCAACATTTAGTATCTCAGTGTAAATGCACAGGACAAGGGAGAAGTTAGGGCAAAGGGGATTCATTTGAATTCAATAGGATAAACACTTCTTGATTGCCCTTTTCTGGTAGGCACCAGGGCAAGAGCGTCTGTGCTCAAGGGGCTCTTCAGAGCCTGGCCTCTAGGCCTCAGGGGACCTGATACTCATAGGCTTCTTGCAATCCCTCAAATACTCTGGCTTGCTTCTGCCCCAGGGCCTTTGTACTTGCTCACTGCTTTGCCTGGGACACTCATTCCCCAGGTCTGCATGTTGCTGGTACTGCCACATCTTTCAGATCATGGCCCTAAATGTCTCCTCTATGAGGCCACCATGCCCATCCAAAGGAGTGGCAGCCTACCTGCTCCAGCTCTTCAGCTTCATCCTGTTTCCCACTTATAGTTCCCTTATGGCATTAAGGGCTATCAAGCTGATCTTTGGTATTTGTCTGCCTATTCTTTCATGTGTTTAATTTTTCCACATCTCATTCACCACTCATCATCTCATATCACTCATTCATCATTCCTAATGTCTCGCACAGCCCCCTGAGGAGTAGCACAAGGTGAGTCTGAGGTGAAGATGGAACCGAGGGAGTGAAGAACATGAGTAGGCACTGGGTGTGTTTCTGTTGCATCACAGTGGTCAAGTCATGGGGTGGAAGCAGAAGGCTGGCATGGCTCTTTCATCTAGAAGATGGAAGCACACAAGAGGATGATGAAGAAATGAGAGCTATGGTAGACAAGACAATAAGCCTCGGGCAGAGAGGGGTAAGGTGTGAGAGAGGGGGCAGACCACAAAGAGGACGGGCTGTGGTGGGGGGGGGGGCAGGAGAGCTGAGCCTAGCCTGGAAGGAGGCAGAGAAAGAATGTCTCCGTGTAGGCAGTGGGCAGCAGGGCCCTGCGGCAAGCAAGGCTAGGCTGGAGGGCTGCAAGTGGAGTGGTATTAGTCACACGTGAATGCTGTGGGGTGGGGCAGGAAATTAATCACTCACTCCACACATACTCATGGAATAAAGACAATGTGCCAGCACTGATGGTGACACATGGTAGCTACACTTGTGGTGGGCATGGCAGAACTCACAGGTTGTTGAATCACTTTGTGTTCTATACCTGAAACTAACATCACATTATGTATCAGCTATACTCAAATTAAAAAAAAAAAAAATGCAATAGACCCACTCCCTCCAAAAACCATATGGGGAAAAGAATTCTGGGAAATGCTGTCCAGGCTCAGCTAAACTGACAAGTACTAAGGCCACAGTTCCCCTGCTGCCCCAACAGCACACTCTGCTCCACAGCTCCCCTGCTGCCCCAACAGCACACTCTGCTCCATGTACCAACATCTTGCTCTTCAAATGTATACCAGTTCATGTGCACCTCAGGGCCTTGGTACGTGGTGCTCCTTCCGCCTGGAGTGCCCCTTCCCCAGACACTGCCTACCTCCTTCTCACTCTTCATTTCTGCACTCACAGGCCACCTCCTCCCACTACAGAGGATCTTCTGCTTCTGAATGCTCTCTAAAGTGAACATGTGTAGTTGCTTGGCCAGTGTCAATTTCCCCCTCTCCTTAACTAATAGTAGATCTTTTTCCAGGTGCAAGTCCTCTCTCCCAGCTCCAGGAATGTGCCCTAACTGGCTGAAATTAATCAAAAGATTTTATTCCCAGCCTCAGTCACTGGCAAAAGAATGAGCGAGAAACCTTGGCTAATGCATCTCAGTACCACTTACTAGAATGCTGTGAGGGAAGTCCTGCTGAACATGAACAAGGACACGCGGGACCCTGACTCCTACTGGCAGACATCCTCCAATTCTGCGGGCATCCCACCCTAAAAGGAAGCCATCTCTGTGGACTACAGAGCAGAACACTCAATTAGGTCAGTGTTGATGCTGTTCACCTCCTGGATCAACCAGACTCAAACTCTTCCATACCCATGTATTTTCCAGCTATATGAACCAATACATTCCCATGTTGTTTGAGCCAAAAAAGAAGAGCAAAGCACAGGGCACAAGATCAACAGGGCAGATATCGTCCCTACTCTGAAAACTAACAATCTTGGGAATAGGCAGGGACCTGTTTGTGTATATCCCTGAATGCCATGCTTAGTACTCTAGTTTGTGGGTGACTTGGTCAGGGCTTGTGCTGACGGATTCCTCTGGTGGCAGTATGGAGGACAGATCTGTGGGGGCCAGACTAGGGCTATGGGGTTGGAGGACACCCAAAGGCTCAGTTATTAGTAGAGGGAGCCAGGCTGGGTGAGGGATGGCCCTAGGGCAGCAGGACTCTATGACCGAAGACAGTGCTGGGGTAAGGAGGAGGAGACAGTTAATGATGTCTTCTAAGATGGGGTAAAAGAAGGAGCAACAGGTGAGGCTGAGGGTAGGGGCTCAGGCTGGGCTGGGGAGGCAAGGTTGGCAGCTCACCTGAGCCAGAGCCAAAGGTGATATGCTAGTGCCCTTGGCCAACATCCTGGATGGGATACATAAGTAACTACAGCTCAGGTTTAGAACACTCACCTGCCACCCGTGCTGCCCACAACAATACCCTACCAGACACAATTAGCCGGGTGGAAATCTGCAGATGCCTCTGCGGTGCACTGCTCTCATTAACTGCTGAGCTACAGGCTGGTTTTCATTGATACCCCCTGGGGAGCATTTCCCAGCCTTCTCTGACCATGCCTTCCCACATCGGATGGAACACCCAGGTCAATCTTGTCAAGTGTTCCTGAAGGGCAGGGTCAGAGCAGAGTGGTGCCCAGAGCAATGTGGAAACCATAAGGCAAGAAGCCCTTGCAGGGCTCATGCGGGGCTGTGCCTCCTCCTAGCAGGCCCTGAGGCTCCCTGAGGCCCCTCTTCTAGAGCTGTTCCTTGTGGCAATGCTCTCCCTGCTAGGCCCTCAGTTCTCTGAGATTTATGTGCCACCTCCTTCAGTAAAAGTACCAACTGGCACAGGAACACAGACATCAGAGGGAGGCAGGCAGGGAATTGTCCCAGGGTCCTGGAATTACATCTGTGAGTTTCCCTCTGCTATTCCTAACAGTTAAAGGGAGGCTTATTTGGCCGATCTTGGCCCTCTGATCTCTTCACAATTCAAACTGGAGTGAGTTTCTTGGCCTTCTTTAGTTGCCTTCTCTCTTATTTCTAAAATGGGGAGAGCCAGAGCACCTACAGGTGCAGGGCTTCTACCAGACAGTCCCTGCACTGTGCTGGGATGCCTCCAGCAGAGTCTGGGTTCCATGCATTCTTTTTCTGGTGTCTTCTGTTTGTCCTCATCATTACAGAAAAGTAAAGACATTTTTGAAAATGTGGAGACCTACAATGACAAAATGTAAGCCCTCATATCCTTCTACTTTTGTTATCAATTTCCATCTCCCTTCTGTACTACCTAAAACCATATAGGGTAGAAGGATAGCTATATCGTTGTATCTACATATCTCCATCATTCTCGGACATCACTGAGCTATTGACAGCTTTTCCAGGAAAGGGGGAAAGGTGGGGAGGCCACACTACATTCAATATTTGAAAAACAGATCTTAGAATTGAGGAAAGAAGATATTAAAAAAATTAGACTCTGCATAGATATACAATTGCCAACATTTTTTCACTTTACTAGTTACATATGAATATTTCACCGCAGCTTCTGCAATTGTGCAGAAGTCCAGACAAGGGGCCAGGGTGTCCTGGGTTTGACCCTGGCCAACTCTTTACTCCCCAATCAGCTCATTTTCCACATCTATGAAGCAGAGGTGGCCGTAACCCTTTACCTCATGGTGTGGTTCTAAGGATTAAAAGCAACAACAAAGGTCAGTGCCCCACTCAGGCCAGAGGGAGCACTCCTAATTGATCCTGGTTCAATCAATTTTCCATTCCTCACCACAGGGATCAGCAGCAAGTGTCTGTCCAGCTCTCATGACAGAACCGGTACACCCAGGTGTGGAGGCAGAGAGAACAGCAGGGCTGGGTGACAGCTTGGCCAGAAAGAGGGGTAGGTGAGGAGGGCTGACACAAAATCAGACTGCACAAGCAGGCAGGGGCTAGACCAGAGAGCTGGATGCCAAGCCATGGGTAGGGGATGCCCTGGTTGGTTATCCTGTGGGCTGAAGCACAAAAGGTGACACAGGGGCTGTCAACGGCCTGGTGATGACTGTCCCAGTTGTCAGCTACAATGGCGATGACTATTACAACAGCACACATCAGGCAATAAAGAAGCGCAGGCCTGAGCCTGGACTCTGGTATCAGACGAACAGTTCAGGGTTTGAACTTTGGCTCGGCCAGGCTTTAGAGCCTGGAATGTGCTCCTTAGCTCTCCTGCATCTCAGTTTCTCCACTGCAAAATGGGACAACTGTCTCACAGCTGAGAACTTCCACAAAATCCCAGCACAATGACTAGTAGGGACCGGGCACTCACTGGTTCGGTGGGTATAATGATAATAATGCTAATTATTACCATCATTTTTAAGCAGGAGCCTGAAAAGAACTTGGAAGGATTTGAGCTCTGGTTTAGAAAGTGGCCTAACAGTATGTATAAAGGTTTTGTTTTTCATGGTAAACAGATCAGCTCTTGGTGCCATCACTTATACCTGCATGGCTGTGAGCTCATGACCTGATTCCTCTGGGCCTTGCTTTCCTCTGGTGTGAGATCAGGATTATACTATCCACCTTGCAGAGCTGCTACTGTGAAGGTTTTGGAGACTCTACCATGAATCCAGCTCTGCATGACTGCCTAGTGAATGGCAACTCTTCCTTTCATTAACAAAGCAAAGGAAGAAAGCCATCCTTAAAGTGCCAAGACCCAGTCAGACAGTGAGCACTCAGGACTGTTAACCAGGAGCTGTCAGGTCTCTCCCAGTCCTACTGAAGAGGCCACGGCATGAAATCCCACCTTCCTGTCACTATTACCCACAAAGGACAGTTGTTTTGCTTGCTACGGGAAGCGGCCAGCTACCAGAGGAAGCCTGTTCAGCTGCAGGGCTTGGTCCAGGAACACTCAGGGATAGACGGCCAGGTTGCAGCCACCAGTAGGGAAGCAGCTGCTGGTGGTCTCTCTTGGGAGCCTCATAGAACGTTCAACATGGCTCTCAGAGAAATAATTTTTGATTCAAAATCTCTCATGTACAGACAAATAACGATGGGGCTAATTCAAACTAGAACTGAATGACTATCTGGGATACAGTTTACTGTCGAATACACATCACAAATTGTTAATACCTTCAAAGTGACACCTATCACATTGACGGCCTCTTTCAGCTGCGGATGGTTTGTACACTGTGCCAGTTCTTCGCATATCCAGACCCCGAGGGAGCAAATGGCAATGCATCTTTTGAAAAAGAAGAAAAACGAGGGAAACTCTCAAAAAATTTAAAATATTTTCTTGGTATTTTCAAGTGACAAAGTATTTTAAATCTTTTTTTACAAAGTGGCCAAAATTATAGATATGTTAACAGAATGTCTTCCTGAGGAAAAAGATAAGGTACCCTCAATAGTTCAGTTTTCAGGACAAACAAATACTGATATTGGTTAGTAATTATATATTTAATGAAATAAATGATCTATTTTCTGTTACTAGTCACAAAGCACATATCAATTATTTTTGCTGATAGTTTAAATTATGTTGTATTACTTCAAGGTAGTTTTGAAGAAGATTCAAAAACATGAATCTTAGAAAATGGTTGGAAATCGAGCTTGTAATTGTTTTTCTTACAATAAAATATACAACACCTACTAAAACAGAAGACAAACCCCACATTCCATTGTAAAGAATATCGGAATACAACTTTCAGAATCAACTGCACTGTTACTGCTTTTAAACAATGTGTTAGGACAAAGCCTTCTTCAAGTTGCACATTACTTTAAAAATTACCTTCTTCAATTATAAATTCAATTTTAAGTGGTAGTTATCTTTGAAACTGATATATCCTACTATCTTTTACAATGATCAAAAAGTCATATTCCTGTTAATTTTTTCTGAATGCCCATGTATAAAATTAAAATACTTGCTCCCAAACCTGGTCACTTTCCCAAACAAAAGGGGATTCAAGCCACTACTCCGAACCAGAAATTAGCTGTGGTATGTATACATTTTTCTTTGTAAGAAGAGGTCACATTGCCAATGCCAATTAAACTGAATGTACTGTTCAGCTCTCCACAGTGAAAGTTCTTTGTATTCAGTATAATTCAGCTATTAAAATAAATATATTTTGAGGTTTTAAAACCACCATGTTTCACTGGATTCTCACCTCTTCATGTTAGGATAGATGAAGTGCTTCAGAACATGTTTATTAAAAGCTCTTTGGAGACTATGTCACCTTCTACGAAAATGCACTCAGGATAAGCGTGCAGCCCACTTTACAAGGCATGCCTGGGCTTCTTGGATTCTCCAACAGCAACATCGTACAGGAGTTACACACAATTCAAACCCTCAGCTTTCCTTACTGTACAGAACTATCTCCTCTTGCCTGATTCCTATACTGAGTCTCAGTCCAGAAACTGTACTTCATATTCTTCACGTCATATTGCATTCAATGACATGTATTCTGTATGCTTTCCAATAGCCTTTTTATATTCCCCTGCTTAACTCAGATCCTGATTGTTCAACCCACTAAAATCTGACTTGGAATTATACCCAATTATACCACTTTAAGAGACTCTTCCCTTATAGACTTGCATGTGTGTGTGTCTCTCTGTATTAATACATACATTTTTTTTTTTTTTACAACCCATTAACCTATCTGTTAAATGTAATTCATTAAGGGCAAAGATCTCTCATTTCTTAGGAACACCTGCATTACTCTGTAACTATTAGCCTTGCACAACAGAAAACATTTGTGGCCCATAAAATGGTTTCATACTGTAAACTACTCTCACCTGCCTTGAGTTTTAAAGCTGCACTAGCTTATAGCAGGTCTTCAATGCTATTTTCTGCCTTTGAAATTTAAAATTTAGCATCTACCTATTCTGGCATTCTCAGGTATTCCTTTTGGCTTTGAGTTTCTGTCAGTTAAATTCTCTGTATCCCAAATGTGTCCTTTGTGATCCCAAATGAGTTCTATCTCTCAAGATGTTTTTTTAGCTAATGGCAGCACCACCTTCACTCTCCTTTTTACGCCAACACACCCTCTGGAGACTGTTTGCTACTCTGCCATCTCACACTTCTCCAGTTTGTGTAACAGAAACTTACTATTTTTTCTTACATTTTCTACATTATTATCACTCGTAATTATAACTAACTTCTCTCGTAATTATCTTCCATTTATTTGAAATCTTGGTCATATTTCTGCTTATCTGCCCTTGCATGACCTCAGTTTCATGTTTTATACATGGCTGATAAAGACTGAGCATATCATTCACATTTCTATTCCGTTTTTCATTCCACAGAAATTTGGCTTTCTACAATAAAGAAAAAGGTTGGGGGGGGTATTCCCAAGACATGTTAAAGGTTTGAATGTGATAGGTAAGTGAAAAGGAGAAATCAAGGATTTTTTTCCAAGTTTCTCAATTGAAAATCTGGGTAGATGATGGTGACCTTTACTGAGATGGAGTCTGAGGGACGGTCAGGGGACTCAAGGGTTCAGCTGTGGTTGTGTTAGCTTTGCATGTATTAAGACATCCAAGCTGAGATACCAAGTAGGCAGCTTAATACATAAGCCTGAATATATATGGGATTCATAGAAGAGGCTAGGCAAACAAATTCAGCATCATCAGTATCATAAATTCAGCAGTATTTAAGGTCTGGTTAGAATGAATAAGAGTACCAAGGAGAGTCAGAGGGAGAAGAGGACCAGCCCTAAACCTCAAGTCACTCTAACACTCAGAGGTTAGGTGGAGGAGGGAGACAGAACAGGAGCAGCTGTGGTGACAAGGGAATAAAATCAGAAGATTATATTCTAAGGAACTGGCATTGTTCAGGAAAAGGGTAAAGACAGACTAATTTCAGAGTTAGTAAGACAAGTAAGCACATTAAAATTTCCAAGGCAACTTCTTAAAAAACTGAGAGTCTGTGACTTCTGCAAAATAGAGATAATAAGTGGAATGTGGAAAAAATCATCTGAAAGAAAGAAAGGAAGGAAGAAAAGGAGAGGGGAAAAATAAAGGCAAGAATAGGGACAAAACCAGAGAATACTGATAAGGAGCAATAACAAAACATAAAGGCAGATGGAAGAAATACATCCAAGTATGTCAGTAACTGCAGTAAATGGGAAATGAACTAAAGATTCAGTTAAAAGATAAAGATCAGACAGGATAAATGTATAAAATAAAGAATGTACAATTTTTTCAAAGACATCTAAAGAGAGAATATAGAATGGTTTGGAACACTGAAAAAATAAAATAAAATTAAAATAAAAAAATAAAAGGATGGAAAGTATTATTTACAAATATACTAATCAATATGAGACAAGTGGTTCTTAAGAGAAAAAAAAATCCTCCTTAGAAATAAATAGGGTCACTACATAAATTAACAGATATGATTCTCTATAGAGATTTGATAATTCTATAGTTCTATACAGCTAATAATATAGCTTCAAAATATATAAACAAAGATTGACAGATACACAAGGAAAAATAGATCAATGCACCACAATAACGGGAAATCTTAACCTATTTTTCTCAATAAATGACTAAGATGGTAAAAATATTAGAAAGGATGTAAAATATTTGAAACACACTATTAAGAAAATTAATCAAATGGCCACATCTAGAGCGGTACACCCAACTACTGAAGAAATGGTATATGCATGCATTTCAAGCCCACCCAGAGCATTTGCAAAAACTGACTATCTGCTGGGCCATAGAGCAAATCTCAACAATTTCAAAGACTGTCACTTGACAGACAACATATTGGATCTGTGATTCCTTTAAGACGTCAGTAGCAAAAAGTTAAATAAATATAACTATATGTTTAGAAATTAAATATATTTCCAAATAAAGAAATATATGAAGGAATCAATGAAGGAATCATAATGGAAATGGGGGAAAAAAATCTGTAGTGGAAAAATACTACATAACAAAACGTACTGAACTCAGATGACGTAGGATCTAGAAATAAACATATGAACTTAAATGCTGACACTTGTAAAAAAGAAAGGCTGAATTAGTATGTGGAGTTAGTATACTGTTATGTTAATATATCAGAATTAACATGCTGATAAAAAGGAAAGGAATGAAGAATATGAAGAAAGAAAGAAAAAAGAGCAGAAAGTAGAAAATAAAAGCAAATTAGAATAAAGAGGCTGAACAAAGACAAAATAAGTTCTTTGAAAAGTTGATAAATCTTTGGCAAGACTAGTGGCAAAAATCAGAGAACACATAATAGGATCATGGATTAAGAAGTGCATATAGCTCTTGGAGTGAAAGAAACATAAGATAGCCAATATTATTTCAGAACTTAGATGAAATGGACAAATTTCTGCACAAGTTTAGTTTATCTAAGGTGTAAAAGAAAGGAAATGAAAAGAAAAAGAAAAGAAAGCCTTAATATTCCTAAAATCTTGGAAGAAAATAATTCAATGGTTAACCTCTCATAAATAAATGACCAGACCTAGATAGTTTTACCATAGAGGTTTAAATACACAGGAGCATGAACTCTTAATTTTATAAAAATTCTTGCTGACTACAGAGAATGAAACAATACTTTAATCATTCTGTAAGAGTATCTAACCCTGAATCAAGCCTAGTAAGAACTGGATTGGGAAAGAAAATTATAGGCCATAAATATAAATGCAACTTTCCTGAACAAGATATTAGTCAAATCAGATCTGGTACTGTATAAACCAAGCTGAGTTTATCCAAAAATTTAAGGTTACTATAATATGAACAAATTGATAGTCAATTTATAGCTTCTGGTAATGGGAAACTAGAAAAGGTGGACTAAGCCATCCACAGAAGATCACTGAAAAGGTTAGTCAAAATACAACCCCCCCCCCAACAAAACAAAACAAAACAAAACCCCACAAGCCAGAAACCCTTAAAAATCATCAAAGGGCTGACAAGGCAGTGATGGTTGGTAGGCTGCTAGAGAGAGAGCAGGGCAGGAGCAGATTCCTTAGAGGCAGCAGAAGACTGAGCTAAGCTTCTGGTGACTTTATGAGGTTGGAGGCGGAGGATGAGAAAGTGGTGTTCCCCTCTACCACTGCTCCCGGCTTTGGGCTTTACCTTGGAAGGCCAGGTATGCAACTTCTCATTAAGCAGAAAACCTCTATATTGGTAACAGACTGCTAGCAAACTCAGATGCCTGGCAGAAGCAACCAAAATATTTTCAGACATTGCTAAATTTCTCCCGGGGTACAAAATCACCACTGGTTGAGAATTACTAACCTTATACATATACCATTTTTATAAGTTTTTGGTTTATCCTTCCATTTCCTTCTTCATTACAAAAATAACAGGGAATACCTGTATATATTCAAAATCTTGTTTTTTCTTCTACAAAATGTAGCATGCTATAATCTTCTGCACCTTACTGTTTTCACTGAATAGTGGCACACTCTAAAAAAATTAAGTAAAGCATTTTCCTGACATAATTCTTACTATACTTTTTAGTATGTGTACAAGTAATGCGGAACAGTGCTTTTTTTTAAAAGTTAACTTTTTACATATAAGTTTGTATCTTAAAATCCTAAAATAGTTTACCTTTAGTCAACATTTACCTTGCACATTCATTTGGTTCCTCTGTGGCATTCTTCAGTAAAATATTTATGAGGTAATGCTAAAAACACAAAATTAAGTAAAATAAAAACTTTGTTTAGTAGTTGGTTTCCCACAAGTTTTGTGTTCCAGGCAGTCAGGAGCTACTGAAGGGAACTATGGAGAAGCTCCCAACAGAGAGAACCTGGGGGAGGTGAGGCGGAAGTAAACAGAGGGCTTGGGGGAGCAGCCTGTAGTGGTCTCAGCCAGGGCCTCCCTGGGCAAGTAAGCCAGCCTAGAGAAGAGGGTTTCTGGGCATGCAATAAAAACCTTGCAAAGCCACTGAGACTTCAGATAGGAAAAGCTCAGTTTTCTTTTACTTCAATTAGATTATATATTATATACTAAATGATATATTATAATTATGTACCATAATTAGATAGATAGATTGATTTTGAGATTTGAAAAGAATTTTTGTTTGCCCCAAAGTCAGTTAAGGGGGGGGGAACAAATGCTTACTTTTTTTCTCTAAAGAATTAATAACTTGACATCTCAAATTATTAGCAGTGTTTAATCAGGCTAACAATGGGACTGAATATTTAGCTAACTTCTATTATTTCTTATAAACTCATTTGATACACTTATGCGGCACAATTAAACCTAAAATTATTAGAAAGGATGACTTATTATATAATTACAATCCATAGGCATGATAAACATATCTAATAAAAAACACCAGAGGAACCTATCAGTTATAACTGCCATATGCTCTGAATCTAATACATTTAATCCCCCTAAAAGAGCCTTCTGGAAACAACAACAACAACTACTGAAAGATTTAAACAATAAAGCAGAACTTTCAGGGATAAGTAGATCACTGTATGATAATGAAAGAGAGGACCACAAAGCTAGAATTATAAAATGCTCAACTTGAGATTCAATCAAATGCATGAGGTACCTTGACATCTTCGGTTCCTGTGATGACTTCCCTGACTTCCGGCACAGAGTGCAGTAAAGGGATCTCCTGGTAGGTATTTGGAAAGCAGACTAGAGAACCAAGAATGGTGAGAGCTTCTGAATGAGGTGTCTGCACACAAAGAAGTGAAAACATGCTTTACTTTTTCATGATTTTGAGAGGGAATCTTTACACTTATTTTATCCTAGATAAGAAGTAATCAAACTATTCCAGGTTATTTTCCTCCAGGTGACCATTTAAGCAAGAGAGGTTTCTCTAGATGAAAAAGCAAATTTCCAAGAAATGGAAGTTATCACTATACTTGTATAAAAAGCATTGTGAGGGGCGCCTGAGTGGCTCAGTGGGTTAAGCCTCTGCCTTCAGCTCAGGTCATGATCCTGGGGTCCTGGGATCGAGCCCCGCATCGGGCTCTCTGCTCCGCGGGGAGCCTGCTTCCTCCTCTCTCTCTCTCTCTCTCTCTCTCTCTGCCTCTCTGCCTATCTGTGATCTCTATCAAATAAATAAATAAAATCTTTAAAAAAAAAAAGCATTGTGAAAACTGGTCTGCAGATGCTTTCAGGGTCAGAAGAGCAAATGACTTAATCATGACTTCTACTTTTTGTTTTTAGCTTTTTAGTCTTAATGTTCTTGACAAAGCAGGGTAAGTGGTATCAACTTAATATTATTTTTGCTGTGAAGAGTTAACAAAAATTCATAAGGAAGAGGGGTTTGGGTTGAATTTCAGAAGGCAGAGAAAGAGAGCAGACACTATCCACCAAATTTCCTGTCTCATCATGAATATTTTGCAAAATAACATATAGTGTTTGATATATAGGGAGACACAAAATCACTTATTTGTCTACTATTGGAATTAGGTATAATTCTTACTACACGTTACTAGACTTCAATCTAGCCAACTTCACTATATTTCAATCAAACCAACACTTATTAGCAGCTATGATTAGCCAAGAATGGGCACCAGGATTACAAAGGTATTGCCACTCGCCTACCTACCCACCTGCCATCTACCCTTCTGTCTACTATTATCTAATAATTATAACAATAGCAGCTAACACTTACAGTGCTAGGCACTGTTCTAAATGCTGTACAAGCACTGCCTCATAAAATACTCTCAACAATCCAATGGAGTAGATATTATTATCATTTCCACATTACAAGTGAGAAAACTGAGGCTCAGGGAAATTAAATGGCTTGTCAAGTGACAGACCCTGATTTGCACTGGGCCTGTTTTGTTAAGCACTTCTGGGTTTGAAACGAAAGCGAGTCTCCCTCCCCCAGGAGATGGCGGTGTGGTATGTGGGGTATGGGAGAAGAGGCAAATAGCGGTGATATACAATTCAGTGATATGGCTGTGAGAACCAGAGAGTGGGAATGTTATGGGAGTCCAGAACATTCATGTTTAACCTCACTTCGTTTTCATTAGCACACAGGTCCAAAAGACAATATAAAACACAGAAATATTCTCTGGGACGCAAAATGTGGCAATAATTTGTTCTGCTCAGGATGGTTAGGGACACTAAGACAAACTGCTGCTAGAAGTCACATAGTGCCGGGGGAGCCAGCCAGGCTGGCAGAGTGAGGGAGCAAGGTGAGGGGCGAGAGGCCACTGCAGGCAAGTGCGAATGGAAAAGGCAGAAGACCCAGGGGCACCCATCGACCTGTAAAAGATGCAGGTGCACAGGGCCCAGAGGCCATGCAGGTGTGCTGCAGGGACTAAGGGAGCTCCAGGAGAAAAGCATTGGGACTCCCAGGTAGTGACCCACGCCACACGTGGCACAGTGCCCGTCTCATTCCACCCGAGGAGTGGTGCCATCAGAATGGAGCAGTAGTGTGGGGTGATGGATGCTCTCAGGAAGAGCAGAGTGTCAGGTGCTCACTGAAGCCCAGTGCAGGCAAGAGTGACAGCAGCTCTGACTGTAGCCATGGCTATGGCATCAGGCATGAAGTCACTATATTTTTAATGGTTTCTTTCATTTTTTAAAATACAAAGATTTGAAACCACTGGGGCAAAATGAAAATGTTAAGACTTGCCAAAGTTGGTCAGTGAGTACAGTATCTTGTTATGTGACCTCTACTTATCTGACCTCTGGCCAGTGTCAGATGCAGGTGCTGGCTCTCTTGGGCCTGGGAACACTTTCACCATTTGGCCCTGGGTCACCTTTCTTGGCTCCTACCTGAGGCGATCTAACAGTCTCCATGCTGGGATGCCTCATTTCCTCAGGATCCAAACTGTTATGCTGAGTGTGGTCCTGTGCGCTCTTCTCTCCCAGATCTATACTCACTCCCAAAGGATATCCAGACCCATGATTTCAATGCCTCCTACATGTTAGACTTTGGACTCCCCATCATTTCTCTCTAGGCTAGACGCTCCCCCACCCTACCCCCGAAGTCCAGGTTTGTATATTGTGCCCCCTCAGGGGTCGAGAGGCATCTCACACGAGCTCCACCTGACCAGAGTCCTGTCCTTTCTGTGCAACACTACCCCACCTCCATCATTCTGTCCCCTCATCTGCTGCTTTCCTTTTCCTCAAGTTTTATGTTAAGAGGAATGAAAAGGGAAAGAGAGTATTACATCTAAATACCAAACACCTGGATTCAATATTTTACTACTCTTGCTTCATCTGTATGTTTCACTTTTTTCATTTCAGTATTTAAAAATCACTAAGAAGTTTCCACTTTCAATATTTTAAAGCGAATTCAAGACATTATGTCATCCCACCTCTATGGTCCCCAGCATCCCCCAGAAAAAACCAGCTTCGGGTTTTTTCTTTGCATACATTATTTTCTGACATGTTACATAGTTATTTTGTGTTTGCAACACCAACAAAGATGGGGGTTAGATTGTTTTCAGCACTTTCTATCCCAGTGGGTGCTCAATAAGTATATCAAGATAAGGGGTGGCTGCTGCTGTCCCCATTTATCTGACGAACACTGAGGGCCTTTCAGGTCTCTGCTTCAGCATCACTTCTCCGATGAAGACCTTTCTAATATATGTCTTTCCTTTCACTTCTCACCAAGCAGAATGAACCATTCCTCTGTTGCTGTCCTGCTGGGGTCTGGATGTGATTCTATTGTGGCTGCTAGAAACTTAGGCACAGATTTAACATTTAGTTTACCCAGCTGATTTGTTGAAGGTAGGGCCCCTGTCATACTCATCCAGGCCAGGTCCCAGCATGTAGTGGATCCATAGTAATTGTTTCTCAAACAGCCTTGCTTTGTCAGTCCTCTCTAAATGCTGCCCTTTATCCCCAGACAATCTTGGTTTAGACTTCATTGACATTGATTCCTTTCCCTGAGTGGCCTTAACAGTTGTGTCATGTGTAAGCCTGGCCTGAACTGTGGACTTTAATTTTTTAAATTTATTTTAAGATTTATTAATTTACGAGGGCGGGGAGGGGCAGAGGAGAAGGGAGAGGGCCAAGAGGACTCCACGCTGAGCGCAGAGCCCGATTTGGGGCTTGATTCCATAATCCTGAGATCATGACCTGAACCAAAACCAAGAGTCAGACACTTAACCAACTGAGTTACCCAGGTGCCCCTGAACTGCAGACTTTTAGACTGCATGCTAGACTATGTCACAATCAGATATAAAACATTAGACCTTAAACAAAATAAGGATTACATAGCTTTATTCAATTAATGTGGTAAATCTAAATAATTTTTTGTTCTAAGCACAGAGCCTAAGGTGAGCCCCAATTTCCACACAGGAGAATGAGGCCTGTATGCCTAAGCAAATTGCCTAGGGTAGAGAACCAGTACAGTACATGGCAACACTGGGATGGAACCCAGGTCTGACCCTACAGAGCTCCGGGGCCTAGCATGAGAAGGGATTTATATGTAATACATTATCTTATGTGCACATTACACTTTATCTGTTCCACTGGTGATGGACATTTGGATTAACTCTAGTTTTTGGCTATTACAAAGGACGTTTACTGAGCACAAGTTCCTGCCCATCTCTTGGAGACCTGTGCATGTGTATGTCTTTCCCCCGTTGCCTCAGTGCGGCAGATCTGCACAGTGGGGGTAATTCAAACTTGTAATTGACTTGTGTTAATCAAAAATTATGACTGAGTATGTGTGCCCCATTCAAACACTTCTCATCTGTTCCCTTACAAGTTTAAATCTCAAGTTGAAACTAAGAGAGAAATTCAAAGTAATTCAGAGTTACTGTTCATATGACTCTCACTTCCACATGATCTTATTTTCTTTCTCTTTCTTTGAAAAGAAAAATTTTGGGAAGCTACTTTAACAGCTTATCTAACCAAGAGATAAATTTTCAGAGAATGACTGGCATGATATTAACTCTATAAACAGTGCTGGCATTTTTACAGGAGACTCCAATAGCAAGTAAGGAAATCGTCAGTAAAGAAGCATGATTTTCCTTCCTGTATCCTGTGAGTTTCTTCAATGTTAATCTAAATACTTTAAGATAAATTTGAAGACTCTTTGAGAATGATTATCCTAAAATCTTTTGGAAATAAAGAAGCATAAAAATTTGTCACATTCCGGGCGCCTGGGTGGCTCAGTGGGTTAGGCCTCTGCCTTCGGCTCAGGTCATGATCTCAGGGTCCTGGAATCAAGTCCCGCATCGAGCTCTGCTCAGCAGGGAGCCTGCTTCCCTCTCTCTCTGTCTACTGTGATCTCTCTCTGTCAAATAAATAAATAAAAATCTTTAAAAAAAAATTTGTCACATTCCTTACAAAAAAAGTTGAACAAACTCGACATTTTTCTTTTTCCTTTTTTTCTTCTACCTTTCTTTTCTTCTTTCATCCCTCCCTTTTGCTCCTGTCTTTGCTTTTTTTCCCTTCCCTTTGCTTTTTATTTTATCCTCACAAGAAATTAGCACATGAAAATACCAGTGTGAAATATCAACTATAAAAAATAATAAAAAACAACTTAATTTAAAATCTGGGTTGGAGTTTGAATTTACTGCACCAGAGAAATAAGTGGAGTGAAAAAGTAACAATATGCCAAATAAAATTTACATAGCTAGCTACTCATATTGATTTCAATACAAGTCCCTGGTAAACAATAAAGCTAATTTCATTCATACCATTTGCAGAGGAAAACAAAGAGTCTGAACAGGTAACAGCTGTATAGAGCACAAAAGTGAGAGGCCCTTTAAACTGAAATGTAGAAGAGGGTGTTCTTTCAAAAGGCATTAACACATTGCCCTAATAGTGGAGGTAAATGTGTAGACTGCAAATAATTTCTTTTTGCAGCCCTGAATGTTCACTTAGTCTACTTGATTATAATTTTTTAATACAAGAATTTTGTCAGTTTTATTGCACATTAATAATATATATTCACTCTCTGCTTAAAATTTAAGTGTTCTAACATTTCCAACATTTCAAAAAGTATTTTCTATTAAACTTATAAGTAAGATAATTATTTGAAAAATTATTGATAATGTACACTTAAAATGCTCTATTACAGACGGCTCCTCTGTGCCACCATTTACTGGAAAATGCTAATAGACTCTAAGAGACAAGTCCTGCTTCTGACTGTGTAAATGTGCTGAAATATTAGTGAGGATATGATTTTTCACACTCTGGCCTTTTGATGAAACGCCTTCCCAATACCAGTGTGTCATCTTATCCTACAATTTCACACATCAGCTGCCAGGGCATCTACCCGAGAGCCCGGTTTCACATTGCACTAATGAGTCAACACCTGTTAAGAGTGGAGAAATCTGAACCTTGTTAGCGATTGTGAAGCCTCCTGGGAGTTTGGATGCTGAGCATTGTCATACTCACCGCCGGCGTGTCTGTACTAAGGACCTTGGCAGCGGCCGTGATGAAGTCCCCCACCAACATTGAGAAGCCAGGCAAACCCAGGGAGAAGAAGCGGGGTGGACAGTGCCTTATAATGGTGTTTAAGATATCCTAAAAAGGAAGATAAGAAAACACAACTGTAATTTTCAACAATGTAGTCAGCTCATTTGTACATATAGCCACTGTATGGCAATCTGAGGGAACACAGGTCACAGAAATTTTTCAGTAAAAGGGGTACTAGGAGATGAGTTGGTCAAAGGCCTATTGTACCCACTTTACAGGTAAGAGAACAGACACTAAGTTGTAAGATTACATGCCCAAAATCTAAGACATGGCATCGGGACTACACACTCCTTCTGTCTTCCACCTAAAGGTGAGCTCTTCAGACAAGCTACAGGAGTGTTGAAGCAGATATACAAATAAAGCCTACAAACATCTATCACTTCAGTATTTTTCAATTTTCAAAAGTTAAAGTCTTCAAGTAGGCAAAAAGCTGGAAATTTTCACTCTTTAGATAACTCTGTGTTAAAACAATGGGACTGGAGTACGATCAGAGTCTAAGCTCAGGGAGCTGGTGTGGCTCTGGGTACAAGTGTGACTGTGAGGTCAATGTGCAAATACAGCAGTTGCCTTTTACATGGGGTGCAGCACGAAGACCACTGACTGCCTAGACACCTGGTGTTGCTGTGTCTGGAATGGCCCATCCTTGGTGGGTGGCAGGCCGGCCCCTGGCCACCAGCTCTGCTATGAGGCAGCCATCATGTTCCAGCCTGTGGCAAAGCAGGGCTCCACTATGGGACAGCGTTCTGCCACCCACAGCCAGGACACATCTCCACAGCCATCTGTGCAAGTGTGTGTGTGCACGGGGGATTAGTCAGAATACCACAAACTTCTTTTATGCAGTTCTAGGCCATGCACGTTAATCAAACATTATGAAGTACTAGACTTTGTGTTCTGTAGTTATTCAACCTACAGTTAGTGACAAAATAAAGAAAAATCTGGTTTCTTTTCTCAGATTTCAGTGCGGCTATTTAAGGAACCCTTTAAAATAATCCTGGTTTAATTTGATTAAGTTAGAGCAAAGCAGTAGCAACATACTATGTGATAACATGTTAAGACCTTTTAACAAAGGACTTTGGACAAAAATAACCTCATTTTGCAAACCTGTAGTCTTGAAAGAGAATTTTTATGTGTTCACAATACATTATTTTTCCAAGACTTATTTTTTCCCTTATATAGTGGATTCATTTAGTTTCTACAAATTGTGCCGTTTATATCCTTAAAATGACTGTACAGTGCTTACTCTTTTTGAGCTCGGATATGGTCAGTAGTTTAGCAAGTACTAATTTAAAGTTTTAGCATTTCAGCAGAATTTGCCCTATACCAACAATAAATAGATAAACAGGCAGATAAAGGAAGGAAGGAAGGTAGGAAGGAAAGAAAAACCTGAACCACACTTCACCTAAGTTAATGTTTAACCCTGCTTTAATCACGTCCTTTGATACACTTTAGGGTCCATATCAGCTAAAGTAAACATTCTAAGGGACTCAGCAGATGGATGCTGCAGTTTAGAAAGTGTGTAGTAAACTCATGCTCTAAGAGTGGAACAAAAGATCCACCTTTTTCATAATTAAGCCTCTGATTAATGCCCTGGGCTCCTCACCACACACCTGTAATTACTCACAGAGGTACGCATTGTGCTGGGCCTTGTCTCAGAATATCAGCCATCAAGCTACCCAGCAGCAGATGGGAGCACATTTCTGTTGACATATGCTGCAGTGAAAGGATTCGTGCAAACCTGGCCAGCAAGGTAGCAGAATGCCATGCATCTGAAGATTAATAATGCAAACAACCATGATGTTAACTTTGTTATGTGTGTGCTAATTCCATCTGTTGAGATGAGGAACTAAGCTTTGAACCCTGTCAATTTTTAAAAATCTTGGGCATACTACTTAAATAAGCCATTTTCACCACTGGAATTTAGAGTTTTAACTTTTAAAAAATGCTTTTCTGGGACAAGTTTGTGGGAATTATGAACTGAATCCTTTAACAAGCTAAGGCCAGATCTGTACATGAAATCCATTTTGCTTCATAAGATTTATATGTATAAAAGTAATGCCCTGTAAAGGGGGCATTCACAAAAAATTACTAAGTTGCCACTGATGCTAAAGACAGCAGAAATGCATGGAGCCGAGATAAAGTCACAAGGCTCCCCAACCCCTGGATCCGGGCCAGTCACTTCAACGGAACCTGTTTCTGTGGGCAAGAAGATTGGAAAGAGAGGGCAAAATAACAGATGGCTAGCCTACCCTACCCTGCCACCCACGTAAAACAGAGCCCCGAGGAGAAGCAGGGCCTGGGTAGCTGTCGCCAGTTAAAGGCGGCACTGGGGTAGGGGTAATGTGGGAGTCAAAGAGGGAACTATAAGGCCAGTCAGCCAAATTATGGCCATATGCCTACTTATTTTGCTTATCCACACTGAAATGGGACAACCCAAAGATTCTATCTTTGTGAAAACATATTAAAATTAGGAATAATTGTGTGGTACTCAAAAGAGAGCCATGCATATTCCCAACAGAGGGATATCCACCAAGGGTTCTACTCATTTCTAGGAGAATCTTTCTTTCACCCTCCTCTCCAAATGGTAAGATCACAGCTACCACTGGAATCACGGGAAAATAAAAATCTGGAGACTCTGAAACTTCCTACACTGTCTCTAGGGCTTCACATATAGATGGAATAGGACAGTGCTTCCCAAATGTTAATTATTCATGTATGACCTCATGCCTTTTGCCATGTCCATGTTCAAAGCAAGCATTATCTGCCTGTTTTTGAAAGCAAGTCACTTTTTTTTTTTAACTTAAGATTATTCTGGAAAACTAGTATTCTGTGTCACAAATAGAAAATAACCCTTGTGTCAATACAATAAGAGTAAGCCAAGGCTACTGCATTTTTGTTAAATAGCACGGCCTGAAAGAGGTTCCCATTTATTTACTTATTTATTTGAGAGAGAGGGAGAAGCAGGCTCCCTGCTGAGCAAGGAGCTGGATATGGGGCTTGATCCCCAGCACACTGGGGTCATGACCTGAGCCTAAGACAGTTGCTGGACTAACGGAGCCACCCAGGCATCCTGAGGCTCCCCTTGTTATGAAGGGTGGCTTTATCCTCAGGGTGGTGTGAGAGTTCTTTACCTACTCCAACGGTCCTACCTGAGAGAGTTGCAGGGACTGGTGGAGGTGAATAAAGGGGCCATCGTTCTTACTGGGTGACTAGATGCTGTTTAGTGAAATTTTTGATCAGTTTGGAAATGCCCATTGTGATCAGTTTGGAAATGCCCCTGCACTTAAACCCTGGCGTTATGAAAAGAGCTCTGGGGCTGGGGCTGCAAGGTTTAGGTTCAAGGCCTAGTGTATGTGACTGTGGGCAGATCTTGTCATGCCTAGGGCTTCATGTTTCTCTTCCATTAAAGATGGATACGAGTCATATCTAATGGTATAGATGTGAACACATGTCTTTCTAAACTGGAAAGGGCCATACAAAAATAAACAGAGTAACAAATAAAAAACTTTCTTCAAAAAGGGAAAGACTGAAGGATTTTACTTTCTAGAATTTACTTTGTAGGTTTACTTTGTAGAATTTGGTGGACTATAATTTTGCTGATATTCAAAAAGAGCAAAAGATTTCAAAGGTGGACAAATAAACCTCTCAGATTACATTGTCCCAGATATAAAAAAACTCTTGAAATTAATGCTCTCAAAAAACATTCTTAGCAAAGCATTCTAGCCATTAGCTATAATGTATATCATTTCTAAGGCAAATAATAAAATAAAACCAGGAAAATTATATATTTAGATTTTCTAGCTTTCATTCTTCTAAGGAGTTCTAGAATTTACCTGAAACAAGTGAATCTGAGAGCAAAAATTAGCTTCTTTTTCCATACTCTTGACAGACTAAAACCATTAAGCTAAACAGTAAGTCCAGTGAAAAATGGACTCTAAAACAGGAATCAAGTTTATTCTTGAAAACTGACCAGTATAAGGCACAGACAAAACTCTTCCACACGTTTTCATCAAAGGAAATAAAATTCACTCAGCAAAATGCTGACATATAGCAAACAGACCACCAAAGTAGTATTTTTGTCCTTTTTTGATTAAAAGTCCACATGCATGCTACACATTGAGTGTGAAAGTGGATTGTATGATGATAATTGTGAATTTGCAGCTTATCAAAAGATTCCAGCTTATGAGAAAGTAACTGGTGAGAACATCTGTCTCTTATCACTGATCTTACAAAAAAATCAGGTAATTCAAATAGAGGCGTGTTGTTTCCTCTCCTCCAAAGCACCGTTCTATAAACACGAACTGCATTCAGCCTGGTAAATGAATCGCTTTAATTGAATGCTATGTACACAGTAACTGGAAAAACCATAAGTGATAAGAAAAACATATGGTGATGGCAACAGAAATTGGTTTATTCATTTTGCATAGTGTTGTTTCTTTAGTTCTCTTATAATTGACCTTTAGAACGACAAATGTGTAAAATAATTTTGTTTATTATGGCTGCAAACCTTCCAACAATTACGCAAAATGAAAATTTAAAAGGAAGGATTCATTCTGGAAGCATTTCCATTGTTTACATAATTGCACAGCTATAATTTAGTGCTCGTGTTGTTATGGAAAATAAAAAAAGGGCCATTACAGGCCATTTCAATTCAAAATATTGCACAGTGGTGTCAAAAATGGGGGAAAATGTTCACTTTAAAGCAGTTTAAAATGGATTAACCCTGTAAACAAAAACATTTCAATATAGTATTCTATGAAACACAAATGTTCAAGAAGTAGCCATCGTTCAAACGGAATTAGAAATGTTGCAACTGTACTTTCACACCAATTACATATATATTATTCACTTAATATTTGCTCAGGGCCCAGCAGATGATGGTTGTAACACAATAGCCGACCATCTGTCTCCCTGGCTTTCCTTAGCGGACTTGCGCCTGCTCCTCAGGAACAAACAGATCCGGTTATTCCACCTAAAGTCACTCAGACCTTCCAGGAGGCCAAACAGAATTGTTAAGAATTTACAACTGTACACAAAATAAGAATTTACAAATTTTGTACACATAAATTATACAATTTATGTGTACAAAATCCTTCTTTTTTAAGAAAAATAAAATGCTAAATGAATCACTTCACTATTTTTCAGAGAAGATACCTGCCTTTTATCTAGAAAATTCTAAAGGGAGCTCTTTTGTTTGGTAAAAGGGAGAATGTGCAGATCTGGTTATCTCATTAATCCGGTTAATGAAAAGGTTCAACTCATTTCACGCCCACGCAGAATTACTAATTACCAAAATATGTGAATGCAAAAGGATACTTTTAACACTAACCCTGGATATGACTGAAACTTTAACAATTAAAAAGGCAGCTACAATCTTGCAGTACTTTGAGGACGTATTTGTAAGTATCAATTATCTCCTCCTTAGCAAAGCTCAGAAATGCTGAATGACCAAAAATAAATAAATTAATTAATTAATTAAATTTTAAAAAGTTTTAAAAATTTAGTTATCAGAAGAATAGATCTCTCCAGGTCCCGAAGCCTTGGCCTCTTGCTTCTGCTAGTAGGCCTCTGCTTTTCTAGTTCTGTGTAAAAGACTTGCTTTACACACCACAACCTGCTACTTGGCCTCTTCATACTCTACATTGGTTCAGACAGGACTTTTTGCTGATAAAAATAAAGTCTTTTTGATTACAGCCTTTAAAAAAAGCACAGCAGATCATGTCATGAGCACTGTGCTTCTGCAAGAGTTGCTGAAAAAAACAACACAGCAGAAGAAAGCTAAAAATTCCTTTCAAGATCTGAGGGGTATGTGGTACGTGCTACACATTATATGTTAAAAGGGCCAAGTATGGTTCGATCTTTCTGGAGAAAAAGCAGAGATTTTTGTAAATGCTGGACAAATGTAACCTCTCTGGGTGTAACTCTGTTACCAAGGCCAGAAGAAATATGACAGGACAGAGTAATTGGGTTCTGTAGTTGGAGAAACAAAGTCATCTAGTACTTCTCACCATGAAATATGCTATGGAAAAGACACTGAGTTTCCCTGACAGCAGCGTGCAAAGGATAAAGGGAGTGAAAAACCTGAAATGAACTTCTGACGGCCACAGGAGCTGCTCTGACCATTTGCATGAAATCAAGATTTCAGGAGTGATAGAACATCAGGCAGATGGCAGAGAAAGTCACTGTAACCATCAGCTCTAAGGAGAGTCTTGAATTTTTTTTAAAAAATTGCTTGAAATTAATCCTGTATCTGTGAGGAAGAACTCTACTAGCCTTCAAACTGATGAAGACTATCTAACTGCCTCAGGAAAAATGGGAGACTGATTGGTTGGCTGACTGGTTTTAAGAAACACTGTATGAATTTTATTTTATACTGAAGTTGATATGTCACTAGATTATCTTAATTGCTTCTTTTTCTTTCTGTTGTCTGTAAGAGCAATATTGAAAGTGCTGAATAGTAACCACCAGACCACCAGGGAGAGCTTTATTGAGATATAATTTACATGTAATAAAATATACCCTCCCTTTAAAGTGTACAACTCAGGGACGCCTGGGTGGTTCATTTGGTTAAGTAACTGCCTTCGGTTCAGGTCAAGATCCTGGGGTCCTGGGATGGAGCCCCATATCAGGCTTCCTGCTCAGCGGGGTCTGCTTCTTCCCCTGCTTGTGCCCCCTGAGTGTACAACTCAGTCGTTTTTGGTATACTCATAAAATTGTGCACTATCACCACTATTTAATTTGAGAACATCTTCACTCTACCCACAAGCAGTCATCCTCTATTCCTGCCCACCAGGCAACCACTCATCTACTTTTCTGTCTCTATGGATATGCCTGCTTTGGGTATTTGAGAATATGGACTACGTGGCAGTTTTTTTTACCTGGCTTCTCTTACTTGATAGGTTTTCAATGTTTATCCTTGTTAACAGCATGTAGCAATACTTTATTCCTTTTCATGGCCCAATAATATTCCACTGTGTTGATACATCAAATTTTGTTCATCCTTTCATCGGTTGATGGACATTTGGGTTGTTTCTACCTTTTGGTAATTGCAAACAATGCTACTATGCAAATCTGTGTACCAGTTTTTGTTTGAATACCTATTGTCAATACTTTCGGGTGTATACCTAGCAATGGAATTGCTGGTTTATATGGTAATTCTATGCTTGAACTTTAGAGGAAGTGACAAACTGCTCTCTATAGTAGCACTACCAGTTCACATTCTTACCAGTAACATATGAGGGTTCCAATTTCTCCACTTTTCATCAACATTTTTTATTTTTCATGTTTTTAAAAAATTATACCTATTCTAGTGAGTATGAAGTGACATCTCACGTGGCTTTGATTTTTATTTCCCTGGTGACTAATGGTGTTAAACATCTTTCCACATGCTTGTAGGCCATTATGATATCTTCTTTGGAGAAATGTCTAAATATTTCATCCATTTTCAAACTGAGCTGTTTGTCTTTTGGCTACTGAGTTATAAAACTTCTTTATGTATTCTAGGCACTAGACCCTTATCAGATACATGATTTGCAAATATATTCTACCATTTTGTGGGTTGTCTTTCACTTGTTTGATACTGTCCTCTGGTGTACAAAAATTTTTAATTTTGATGAAGTATAAGTTTTTCAATTTTTTTCTTTCGTTGCTTATGCTTTCAATGGCATATCTAATAATTTCTTCTAACAGTTTCATAGTTTAAGCTCTTACATTTAGGTCTTTGATCCATTTTGAGTTAAAGTCAGTATATGGTGTGAGGTAGGAATCTAATCGCATCCTTTTGCACGTGGATATTCAGTTGTTCCAGTACCGCTTGTTGAAGGGACTATTCTTCCACTTCGCTGTCTTGACCCCCTTGTTGGAAATCAGTTGACCAGAGATAAATGGCTTTATTTCTGGACTCTCAAATATATTCCATTGATCTATGTATCTAATCTTTTACCAGCACCAATACTCTTCTGATTGCTGTAGTTTTGTAGTGAGTTTTGAATAAGGAATTGTGAGTCTTCTAGCTCTGCTCTTTTTCAAGACTGTCTTAGCTATTTGAGGTTTCTTGCAATTGCCTAAGAATTTTAAGATCAGCTTTTCCATTTCAGCAAAAAAGGCCATTGGAATTTTGATAAGAATCCAACTGATCTGCAGATCAACTTGGGGAATATTGTTATCTTAACAAAATTAATTAGTATTCCAATCCAGGGATATGGGACATTTTCCCACTTACTTGTGCCTTCTTTAATTTCGTAGAGGAATGTTTTATAGTTTTCAATGTATCTCTTTCATTTCCTAGGTTATATTTGTTACTAAATATTCTGCTCATTTTGATAAATGAAACTGTCTTCTTAATTTCATTTTCATATTTTCCATTGTGGTGTACAGAAACACAGTTAATTTTGTGTATAGACCCTATATCCTGCAACTTTGCTGAATTAATGTTTTCATTTTAATAGAAGTTTTTAGCTAGTGTGGGAATTCCTTAGGGTTTTTATACACAGATCATTGTCCATGATTACAGACAGCTTTCCTTCTTGCTTTCCAGTCTGCGTGCCTTTTATCTCATTTTCTTACCTAACTGCCCTGGCTGTAATTTCCAGTACACCACTGGAAAAAAGCTGTAAGAATGAACATCCTTCCTCATCTTAGGGAGACTGTGGAAGTTTTATGGAAAAGGAAAAAAATGGAAAGGCCTGTTGTTTCTGGGATGGGAAGAAAGCCAGAGCCTATGACATGGCATTCAATCTTTTCTCAAAATATTTCTGGAGATTAGCAAATTAGTGCAAGGATGCTCATGGTACTTGGAGATCAGATGCACTGAGAAAGAACTTATCCTCTATCATATGAATGAAGTCATTCTCTCAGCCCTAAGTCCTTAGCAACATGAATGAAATATACAACCCCCTTTACTCTGACCAACACAACACCCTGTTTACAGCCCACAGGTCAGGAGGAGCCACTTTCACATGGGCTTCCTATACAGGACAGTTCACAGCTCACTGGGGAGACTAACAGAGAGATGGCAAACCCATCAGGAAATTCCGGCACGTTTATGATTCCATAAGATGAAAAAAACCGTTGGAGGGTTGTAGAGAGATGTGACTTACCAGCTGCACCAATCATGCCTTGAAGACACCATGGCCTGACTATGTAATGACTGTCTTAGTCATGACCCTGATGAGCCTCAAATCTACAACATTACAGTTTCTACAACAGGCTGGTTTAATGAGGTTGATGCAGATGCTCAGAGCAGTTATTAACTCCTGACAATTGGACTTCAGCAAATGAGGGCTTTAGTGAGTCGCTGCTGGCAAGTAATGACAGCGAAAGTGTAGAGGCTGCAGCAGACTTCCGTGAGTGCAGAGTATGCTCAGATTGCGGGACATGGATGTGCAGTCTAAAATGGGACCAAACCTAGTGGCCTATGCTTGGGGACAACTAGACGCAGAAAGGCATTTGTAATAAGGGCTAGGGAGCAGGGTGGATGAGGTGGGATAGGAGGATACTCAAATGTGTTTTTTTTCTGAGGCAGCCAGCTCAAGCCTCTCCACTGGCTCTTCCACGAACTCCTCCACAGCCTTTATGACATTCTGGAGCAGAAGCAAAGGCAGAGAGTCACTGGCATCACAGATTACAGGATTGTTAGAAATGTACTTATGGAGGGAGCATAATCATGCAAGTATTATCATAAAGGTAGGAATTACCGCAGTGAGAAACATGCACTCATATAATTAATATAAGTACTACAGCAACAGGCAGCCATTCTGTTCTCAGGTATGGTGTTCATTCTGTTTCAGGAATGAATCAGCTGGATATATATTCTTCTTAGAATACTAAAAAGAAATTCTTGGATGAAACCATAGACTTAATATACTCAAGTGCTGCCTAATGCCAAGGCTACAAAGTGCAGTGAGGTTCAGTCAACATTGCCTACGATGCCAAGCAGAAAACTCAAGTCACTCTTATGCTGGAATCCAGGTTAGGATCTGACTGTATACTTGTATTACCTTAGAATGAAGTACAGAAATTTAGTAAGGGAAACATCTTTCTACTGAATTTGGGTAATGAGGATATTTAATGTGTTCCTTTGGAACTTTGAAAACCTAGAGAAGAAAGATCTAAGAGATCATCATTCAATTTTTTCATTTACACATATAGAATAGGAGATCGACAAAGGCCAGAAACTGTCCCAGGGTCTCCACACAAACCCAAGCATGCTCCTCCTCCTTTGGAAGATAAAGTGTTAATGCAGGGTCAGTGAAGCACCATTTGACTTTGGTGAATAGCGGGCCTCACATGTAGAGCCAGAGCATCATTCTAAGAACATTACTTAGCTCCAAAACATAAATTATTCTTTCATCCCTTCACTCTGCCTAATAATCATTTATAAACGCAAATAATACTTTTTTAGAGCTATACTTCCAAGTGAAGTCAATAAATGCTCTGGCTTAAAAATGTGCTTCTAAAATATATACATATCACTCTCATAGAAATATTACCAAATGAGAAACTGGGTCATAAAATGCTATCTTCAAAATAGAAATGAGCCTCCCACCAAAATATTCTTAGGAAACTGGGACAGAAATTGCACATGCACACGTGTGTGTGTGTATGTCCTGGTGCACACACATATACACATGCCCGTGCCTGAGGCACAGGCACTGTGTGTGTAGAGGTGGGAGTTAGAAAGATTCTATGGAAAAACACCAAGAAATCTCCTAGGAACCCAACAAGAGATGAGGATTCTTGTTTTTCCCTCAAATGAATACTAGAAAACCCACATCATTTGTGTCTTTTGTGTTTTAATACCGCTAAAAGACTTAGAGCTTCTGAAGTTGTTAAAGATCAGTGTCCGTTACATTTAAAAGTATTTTCTTCTCCCTTACTGAGCTCAGGAAGCCTGGTTCTCAGGTGCGGATGAAGGTGAGCCTGCTTGGTGGCATAGGGTTCTCTGGGCTCTTTGCTAGCCTAGGACCAGGCTCTTCCTTTTGGAGCCCCCCATGTCCTCTGGTGTGTTTTCACACAGGAGAAGAAATATGCTTTGGAATATGATTATTATATACTCTTTTTATTCTAAGATAACCCAAGATACATGTTCTCTAGTTTGTTTCCTTGTACGTAAAATTACTCCACCTGCGCGTGGGAGCAAAATCAAAGCTTTCCATATTTTGTGTTCTGTCAAAAAAAAAGGGGGGGGGAGGGAAAGAGGAGCAATGTGCTGGTCATCCAATTCTGGGACTCTACAAACCCACCCCACCAACATGGAGGTCTGGACGCGATATGTGGAGCATCCCAACAGGGAACATTTTTAGTTTCATCTTGGGCAACAGACTTACAATGTCTTTTTTATATTTCATAATGAAATATGTGTTTGGACAATGAGCTCCCAAGAATGGCTTAAGTCTGAGAGAAAATTCCCAAAGGGAGCTAGCTCTCTCAACCCACTTCTCAGGCTAGAGCCCTAAGAAAGCAGCAGTTTTGGCAAAACTGAGACATCCCCTAGCCTGCTGTTCCACTGATGGAGAGCCTAGTGGATGTGAATCCCACCATAGGAGGAAGGAAAGAGGTAAAGGCAAGGAATTAGACCAATCTAGAATAATTAAACCACCTTTAACAGGTTGACAAATGACTTGCTGCTTCAAGTCTAGGAAAAGGTGTTTAACATTTTGGTTTCTGATTTACACATAATAAAATTTATTTGGGGGACTTAAAAAGTACTTCCTTTAAACAAAGTTGCTTTCAGGCAGATGTTGGAGAGAAGAAGGAAGAAGGAAGAGGATGGATTTGCACATAAGACTCCTAAAAGATACCACTACTTTGATCTCTGATCTTGGGCAAGTACTTTGTCTCCTGAGCATCAATTTCATCTGTAAAAATGCAACCTACCCCACAGTGCTCTTACAAAGGGTGACAGAGACTGACTGGTAAGCATTTTGTAAATTCTAAAGCCTCATACATCATTGTTTGTATTAAATTTTTAATTATGATCTTATTAAAATATTAATTTTTCTAGGGCTAACTGAAAAAGAAGACTTGAAACATTTGATTTCAAATCCACTTATTGGGGCACCAGGGTGGCTCAGTCAGTTAAGCATCCCATTCTTCCTTTTGGCTCAGTTCATGATTTCAAGGTTGTGAGATTGAGCGCCATGTCAGGCTCCATGCTGGACATGGAGCCTGCTTAAGATTCTTTCTCCCTCTGCCCCTCTCCTGCTCATGCTCTCTCACTCTCTAAAAAAAAAAATACACATATATAATAACAGTAATAAAATAAAGTCCTTTTGTTTAAAAAAAAATCCACTCATTTAAATGGAGTCCAAAATGAGAGCCACATCATTCTGATAGTCTCCTACAAAAACATTTCGCAGTAAGTTGACAAAGTTCTTAAGTGCTAACTTGGTTGTAGGTACCATGTCAGCTGCTGTGAGGGGACTGAGGCAGAATAAAGCATGGCCCCTGCCCCCCAGCAATAACACCTCAGGGGTAGGGGACACCTCTACATAGCTGAGAATGAGGGCAAGCCAAGAGCACAGGGCTCCTGCAGGGGCAAAGCCATGAGGACCCAGGGGAGAGAAGCAGATACATGACACAAAGGCCCTGAGTCTTAACAAAAGAACCATGCTGCACACATTCAATATAAGACTCCAGTATAGGGGGGAAAAAAGGTAGGTATTTTATTTTGTTTTACTATTAAAAGGTTCTCCTCTTCTAAAATTTCTCTAGCCACTAAAGAATATTTTTCCATGGAAGAACAAAAGAAAAACTGTTGCTTATTGTTTCTTCAGAAAACAATGTTCTCTCTAAAATGTGTTCCAGTAAATAGCATTAATAGCTGAACAGTCTGCAATTACCACACTCCCACTTATTGTTATGTATTAAAAAGGAATCAGCAGACAAAAAGAGATTATTCCCCACAAGGAAAGCACTTTCTCAGAGAAACAAAACTTGCAATTTAGAATGCTTTTCTTGATGTTATTTCCTTGTATCCAAACCTATCCTTTATGGATTATAAACCACAGTCATGATTTAAAATCTCTTATATTAAAAAACCCATCCTTCCCACACAGGAGTTAAGGTATCCCCCTCCCCAAGTACAATTCAGTATTTGCAATGCTTCTACAAGCCACCTCTCAGCCTCTCAGTTCTTCTCTGCCTAAAGAAAAAAAATAAATTTTCTTAAAATCTTCATAGAATTTTAAAGGGGAAAAGAAGTTCTTGTAGGTCAACAAGCAATTTTCCAAACAACAGGGGAATCCCTTCTGCAGCAATCCAACTAGAACTTACTGAAAGCCTAACTGTCCTCATTTTTCCAGGGCCCCAAAGACAGCCATTACAACCCCATTTCACAGAACAAGCAGTTCAGGCCAGAGGCGGCTATGTGGTCACTGACTCATGATGCATACAGCAACTCCAGTGAAGATAAGGGTTCAAGCTCCCGAGTGAATGGCCCTTTTGCCCAGGCCACCAGGAGGTGGCCAGACCAACAGGCCATTGTAGACAGACATGACAGAACAGAGAGGCTTACAAACCCCTGATCAATCACCAGCCATGTCTGAACAGAACACTTGGCTAGAAAGTGCTCCTGGTGGTGAGCTGGAGTCTACCAACAGTCCCTGCTCAGGAGGTAAGACAGCCTGATCTCTCTCTCCTCTCTCCTCACAGGCAGGGCTCCAGACATTTGAAGGAAGCAATGATCCGTGCCCATGTGCCAACTCCTCACCATGCAAGCTGTTCTCTCGCCATCCTTTCTCATCTCAGCCGCTCGGCAGTATGCACTACAGTGTGCAGCAGGGAGAACAGTCCCCCAGAACCCCTCCCCACCGCCCTACACACTTGCAGTGCCTCAGGCTCTGGGGCTGCAGGCCACACCACTCATTCAGATTCAGCTTCTGGACAAAATGCACCTCAGGTATTTGTCATGTTAACTCTGAATTAATGTAATCACTCCATGTTGGAGTTCTAAAATTGTTTTTCTTTTTAAAAAATAAATTGGACCATATGAAATTGAATCCCCCCTTTTTGAAGAAGAGTTCCCTGCTAGCAATTTTCATAATGTTTGGCCTCAAACATTTGCCTCTCTTTAATCTCCCTGGTTAAATTTTTGTAGGGTTTAATTTCCTTGGTTAAGTTGAGAAAGCTAGTCTTTCATTCTTGTTTTGATTGCTGGGTTCTGTCATTTAATTTACATCGCCCAGCTCTTCTCCTAGTCTGGTGTCATCTGCATAGGTGCTACTATTTGAGGGCAGGGTCCCTCAACCACAGCACTACTGACATTGGACTGTAAATTCTTTGCTGTGGTCCAGTATGTTGTAGGATGTGTAACGACATCCCTGGGCTCTACCCACTATATGCCCTTTCCTCCAGTGACAACCAAGTATCTCTGGACATTGCCCAGTGCCCCTAGAGGGGAGGGTGCGGCAACCTCCCCTGCCATCCCAGGAATCACTATTCTAGGGTAATGAATGACGGTTAGATCACCACTATAGAAAGCAGAAAGTTCATGTCAGCTCTGAAATTGATCACTGGAGCCACAGTCTCAACCAGAATGGTTTGGCTCAGGTACTTTGGTTCTCTGTTCTTCACCATGATGCCACATGGATTTGAGGAGGGCTTCCTCTTTTTTTTCTCCTATTTATACTCCTATAAATCAACATATTTATTGAGTGCCTATTCTGCCTGGGAAAAGACAAGATGGACTCCAGTGAGTCTATTAAGGAAGATTCTGGTGAAATGGGCCTTGTTAGAAGCCACCGTAGGGTTTCCTTCCAAAGAGAGACCTCGGGATACAAAAGAACATTTTTTCTAGTGGAAGATGTAGGTCAGCTTATACACTTTACCATATGGTAACAGTTTAGTAAGGACAAAATCTTTCAATTTTCCACATACACTGAGTTGCTATTATATTTCATTTTTATGCTTTATTTCATGTAGCATATGCTTATTAAAGATGTATGGCTAAATTTGTAATTAAATTCATAATACAGACTCTTCAATGATAGTGTTTATTTAAAAGAAAGTCTTTATAGCTTTAACTCCAAAAAGGAAAATCAAACAAGACTCAAGTTTCTGGCCTCAGGTAAACCTCTCCCTCTCCAGGTCAGCCTCCCCTGCTATCATTTTACACTTTCTAAAGCTGTGAAACAAGTTCACTGCACATGTGTTAAACCTCCTAACTGAAGTCTCTACCATCTGTTACCTTCTATATATTTCTACTTTCCTTATTTAGGTGTACGAGGGGTAAGTGGGCTTGGTCTATAGCTTAATGAAAATAATTATTGGTTTCACAGCCATATAAGAAAAAAAAAAAAAACCCTCCAGGTATGATTTTGGTGTGGTCATCTGTCCCAGTCTCTATCTATGATCACTAATAGTTAAGCAAAGGCATAATAAAATTTTCTTTGGTAAAACTTGACTAACCTTTGGTTTGTACATTCTCATGAAACCTTATGGGAAATACTCAGAAACCACCAGATATTACCTGATGGTAGAACACGAACCATGTGATAAATTCTACATTTCATCACTCTGAATTTGTACAGTAAGACACAGTGAGAATTATTAGTTTATCAATACACATTAGGACAGGGTTCATATATACCACTCATCCTTGAAAGCATTAGTCTTCTATCAAACCCAAGTCAAACTTGAAAGTTTTATTTATTGCTGTAGGAGAACTTTACATTCAACAAAATCCCACTAATTTAAAAAAAAAGTAAATTCACACACAAATAATATTTTTAGAAAAATAAAGATTTTTTAAAGTTTCAAAGTACTTTCAAAAACAAATAGTAACAAAACTGGTTAACAAAAAATAAGATAGTAGAGACCTTTAGAGATCTAGTTTAATAACTGTAAAAAATTGACAGTTTGGATGTCAACTGTTCAAATTTCAACAGGGTTAGACATAATGTTCTCTCTTTTTTTTTAAAGATTTTATTTATTTATTAGAGATCACAAGCAGGTAGAGGGGGAAGCAGGCTCCCTGCTGAGCAGAGAGCCCGATGCAGGGCTCCATCCCAGGACCTGAGCCAAAGGCAGAGGCTTAACCCACTGAGCCACCCAGGCGCCCCCATAATGTTCTTTTTTTTTTTTTTTTTAAAGATTTTATTTATTTGACAGACAGAGATCACAAGTAGGCAGAGAGGCAGGCAGAGAGAGAGAGAGGAGGAAGCAGGCTCCCCGCTGAGCAGAGAGCCCCATGCGGGGCTCGATCCCAGGACCCCGGGATCATGGCCTGAGCTGAATGAAGGCAGAGGCTTTAACCCACTGGAGCCACCCAGGTGCCCCCCCATAATGTTCTCTTAAGTGGAGAAGAAATGTACCTGGAAACCTTTCCAACACATTTCTACTTCCTAACAGTTAAGAATTCTTTAGGGACACCTCTCAGTGCATCCTCCATACACCAGCTTTGCCTGCCCCTGTGTTACCATGCCCAGGATGAAGAGAGAGGTTCCAGCCTACCTTGCCCCTCCCCCTTTTCTCAAATCCCCATCTCTCCTTTCTGAACTGACTTTTGCTTTGAGAGAATGGGAACACTGCCAGTAGGCTCTATCTTCTCAGGGCACTTACCACACAGCACTATACCCAACCTGTCCAAAATACTTCTCACATACACACAAACACACAAAGTACACAAAACTTATATGCACATGCACAGAAATATTCATATGTGCACATATAAATAAATGAATTTATGCATATAAACTCCATCTGCATCTCAGTCCTTGTTAGGCCCTCATTACCTTCCCCCTAGGTTGTTACAATTCCCTCTCTGTGCTTATTGCCCTCATTCCTTCCTGATTATAATCTACCCCATATAACTTGGTTTAAGCTTCTTAAAATGCTTTTTGACAATGTTGAGTGTTGTGCTCCAAAATGTTCAATGGCTCCCCATTAGTCATGAGATGAAAACAATGTTGAATCAGGTTCCCTACAGTGCTGCCTAGATTCATGTCTGCACATTATTTCCAGGCACATATTTAGAACTAATACAAACCATTCAGTCACTGTTCCTTGAACATGGATGGCCTGAGAAGGTCTATATCTCTGACATGTGAAATTCCAACCTGCTTCTTGTCCTACTATTTAAATCCTATCCATCCTAGAAAGTTCTGCTCAGAACTCAGTTCTGATTTCTCAGAAATCAGTTCCAACTCCTCTGTGAGCTGTTTTCAAACTCAACTAAAAGGGTATTCAACCCAGTGCAATCCTCTAAGGTGTGTACCAGTTATTTGGCTCTTTGCACAAGGTGATGGATACCGTAGCTACTCATGCATATCATGATGCTATATATGCCCTCAGAACCCGACAGGTTGTTACAATGGTGAGGAAAAATAACATGAAAAGATTATTTAACCTTTTGCTACATTTATGAAATTACAATGTTCCCTAATAATAAGTGCCTAAAAACAGATCAGATGATCCAAGAAGGCTCAGTGGGAAAGGACGTAGAGGTCCTCTGGTCCAACCCACTCATTGGTCTCTTCTGCTCAGGCAAATGAAGCTTTTAAGTCAGTCTTCTAGAGTTCCTCCACTGGAACTCTATTTTAAAAAACTATTTTCAAATGAAGCTTTTAAGTTAGCCTTCTAGAGTTCCTCTACTGATACACATCAAGGCTATTATTTAATCCTCTAAATATCAATTAGACCACTAAATTTATAAATAAGCACTTTATCCTGGTAGTACTGAATCAAAATCCCATGAATTTAAACCTTGGTAACAATCACTTGCCGTACAGAACAAGCACTTTAGAGATATATTAGAATTACTTCCTTGGACATGAGATAAAACAAGGTCTCTAATTTGCCATCTTAATTCTGCATTTTTCCTGAAAATGAATACTCATTTATGTTTAGCCTTAAATATATTTATAAACTTATGTGTACTGAACACACAGTTCCAGTTATAAGTCTGAATTTTCAACAAAGAACAATTCTTTGTCTGAGAAAAAGGTGATGCAATTATTACATATCACTGCATGATACAGGCTGTCTGGGGTTATTAAAAGAGTCAGGTATGGCCAATTTACAAGTATCACCCCTGCACCTTGCTTTCATAGCTCACTGCTGAGTCTTATGCTCACTGAGGGGTCTCTTGGGATCTTTTTACAAACGACTGTTTATTATTATATTATTCCATCATATACCTCATGAGAGGAGGTTGTAACATCCGTTAAGAAAATCATGAGCTATTTTGACTTCTAAGAACATTACTCTATATATGATGTTTAAAATTATGTTTTAACATTGGTGTAGCAAAAAGTTCACTAAAATATGAAGTCAAATGAAAGCAAAAGTTTCCTAAAACAAGTTAAGTATTCTTGGCTACAAAACAAGTGGCTAAAATTAAAGGGGAAAAAAAAGAAATGCTACAAGTGCATTTAGTGACTGAAATATGAACCACATTGATCGTGTATCACCAGCACCCAGCATGGTACCTCACAGAGTAGCCACTGTCTGAGCCAGGTTCTTACTTGCAGGCAACAGAATCCACCCTGTGGGGATGAAGACGAAAGGGATTTATATCGGGGCATGAGATGGCTTATAGAGTTTCTAGAAGTGTCGGGGAACCAAGCATGAACCCTCCACAGCCAGGAACAAGGTGGCAAGCAGACTCGGCCAGCCATCTTCCAGAGTGATTCCAGCAGAGATGCTGCTGCCTGCCCTGGTCACCATAATGTAGGTTCCAGAGTAGAACCTCCTCATGACAGCTGCCACCCACCACTCCCTATGCGTACTTTCCAGCACCGCCACCTCCGTGCCTCTGCTGGATGGGACCTGGGTAGATGTTGACCCAGCTGCAAGGAGCTGGGGCACATACAGTTCAGCTTTTTAGCTTCCATCATAGAGAAGGCATGGCGAGCCAGGTGAGGAATGGCTAGAAAGTGAGCCAGTGGCAGGAGACACACAAAAAATGTTTATGAATCACAAGTGGGTTAAATAAACATTTTAGTGAAGTCTGACCTACAGCATGGGGAGTGCGTATTTCTCCACATGTTCTGAAATTCCACAATGCCTAATTCTATCTTTTAGTCAAACCATTATGTTCAAAAGTAAGAAAATATATGGGGAGAGAAAAACATTAACATCTTAACATATCAGAAATAAAATACACCCAGTTACTAAAGCTGCTGTTCTTTTCCTCATACTCTTCAGTATTACTACAAGGGCTCACTTTACTGAGGGCTGGTGTGTCCAGGCTCTGAGTTGAGTGCATTACATATTTTACCTTCTCAAAGTCTTCAAACAACTATTGGAGGTAAGAACCCTAATTTCCTGCATTTTACATATAAGGGGAATAAGTCATAGTGAGGTCAAATGACTTGGCTACTAAGAGGAACAGCCAAGACTGGAGCGCAGACAGGCTGTTTTAAAGCCCATGCACTTAACTATTACACTTTTTAATCATACCGCATTACACTTAGTCCATGACTTTATACTGTTATGATTCAAATTTGTCACTTGACGGTTACCTCCAGGCTGAACAACATGTATTTCTCCATCTGAAAGAGGCCTCATGCTTTTTTGCTGTGTTACAAAATTACAGATGAAAATGACAAAGACTTATATTTCCCAAAGTTTCTAGATGCAAATTTGCAACAATAATTTTACATTAATGTAAGCTTTGCCTTTAAAAGAGACTTTAACTTTGATGTGTAACAAACTGCATTAAGACATTAAATCTGTAAGTCATTGTTAAAAAACAGTTCACTTACTTTAAGCAAAGAAAACGTTCCAGTCTTTGATATATGTTCTTAAAAACATGAAAATAAAATTCCTTTCCTCAACTGTCCTTTTCCATTTCACACATATTGATCTTTCCATATGTTTTAAATAATGATGAAATTAATAGGAACTGTTTTCAATAAACCCCAATCACGGTGCTTTTCAAGTCCAAATATTTTGGGGAAGACTGAGGTGAAAAAACTGCCTAAGCACTAGGAAAAACTAAGAACAACCAGAACAGCTTTAGAAGGGCAGTTGAAAGATGGTGAGGAGCTGGGAAGGCAGCTATGGAAAGCTCTCTGGGGCTGGAGGTGGGAGGGCACTCCAGTCAGGAGGGGTTTAAGGAGAGGGGGCCAAGGCTTGAGCCCAGGTCAAACAAGATGGAAAGAGAAACAGAATCAAGGACTGGACTGCTTGACCAGCCTGTTGGCTGTGGATCAAGGGGAAAGACATACCCTGTTGGAATAAGCCAAGCCTTGCCTGTAAATTCTATCAGCCTTTTTATTATGTGGCATTGGGCAAAAGTTCTCAATATTTTTTGAACCTTTGCTATTTAAGCAATGGGTCATGATATTAATCTAAATGAATTGCAGAGAAGAATCAGTGGGACAACGTCACGCAGGTGCCAGTACAGAATCTGGCAGTGTGTGTGTGTGGGTGCTAGGGAACTAAAGACCCTCTGTCCCGCCCTCACCAGCCAACCAGACACGAAGCAGCTGGGCAGAGTGCAAGCTAACTGGAAGACCCTTCATAGGCAGGCTGGGCAGTCAGTTCCTCAAGTCACCCCAAATTTTATTCATAATGTAGGGTTATTTTGAAAGTCCTTATGATCCTACATATTTTCTAAACGAGTAACAGTATCAATATTTTTTTAAATAATTCAGAGTGTAGGAGAAGTTTATAGTTATTTCAAAGCATTTTCTCAATCATGCTAATAAACCATAAACTCAAAGTGCACAGGTACTTGGGAAGATACTAGTTGATAAAGTCATTATTTTAGATAGTAAATTATTCAGTTAGAATAGATAAACCTGGCCCAAATAAAAACAGTTGGCTTGGAATGTGCTACATTTTGGCTGTTCAGTTTATGTATCATTATTATATTTTTAAATACAGAAAGGTCTACATTTGTTTACATAATGAATTGGCTACCATATTAAATGAAACCATGGTTTTATCTGATTGTATCACAGAATTGTATCACAGATTGTATCACAGTCTGTGAGACATCTATTTTACAAAGTTTTTTTTATGTCTTCAATTACTAGAAGCACCCTTACATATGAGAAAAAGATTTTTAACATCTTAAAGCTTATTTCCAATTCAACAGTTTATTAGCCACTACTGACATAATTTTGATACTCTCATATTTAGGAAAGCATTTCCTAAAAAAAAAAAAAAAGGAAAGCATTTATAAAATGACTAAGCCACACCATCATGCTCACAGGGCTCTGGGCCTTGCCTTCGTTTTAAAGGCCAACAGAGGCTAGGGAGCCACATGGTGAGAGTTGTGCAGCCACATGGTGAGAGTTGTGCAGACAAGTGTTCCACCTAGCGGTGAAAGGAGAAAATTCACCTTGAATTTTATTTGTAAGACAAAACTAATAAATGTTAGACCATTTTAAATTATTTGCTATTACTTAGCTTACTAATAAATAAGGAAAATTCTTGTAAGGTTCTCCCTGCAGGAAAAAAGGGTTTTAGGGTCAGGTTAGTGACTCTTTGAGAGCTTTCACAATTAGGAAACAAGCCCTGAGATGGTACTAGTCACAGGCGCACAGTTGGCCAATAAAAAATGGAATTTAACTGATTTAACTGTATTCTCTACTGTAAGTGCTTTCTTGTATTTTTATAATAATATAATATCTGCTTCCAGAAGAACATATAAGTTCTGGAAAAACCACCATGATCCATTTAGGCATGTGGACCCAAAGTTAAACTAATTATCAGAAACATTTCTTACTTAAATGAGAAAAGTTTCTTTCATTAGAAGGTATTCTGTATAATTTTCTTCTGGAAAAGAAATAAGGCTTATTTAGAGTAATTCTGTTTGGCAGATAGTCAGGGATTCTAAAACATATACCAATAATTGTTATGTTTACATCAGAACAGCCAGTTCTATTTAACACACATAAAAATTCAAGTGTCTAATGGCTAGACAATAGGCTGATTATAAAACAGAGATTTATGACATCCCAGTTTTGTCTTAGGAGTCTAGATACTGGGATCACTGCTAGCAATGGGCCAACACTTAAGATTTACGTACTTTGCAATGAACTACAAAAGCTCAAACTTAACAAAAAACATGGCATATATTAAAATAATTTTAAAATGAAAATAATTTTAAGTATAAAAATCTGAAAACTTCCTTTTCTACACGATAAAATTGTATTTTTTGAAATTATGTTTTGGGATCTCGAACTCTTATTTCACCTCTTGTTATTGTTTCATTTCCACTCCAACAGCCTTTAAAATAGAAAGATGATTTTATTTTTTTATTTCTATTTTTTGAAAGATGATTTTAAATTCACACCTATTTATGTCACTTTCTAGAAAACTCATTCTAGGAATACTAAGTGTTTGCTGCTGACTTCTAACTTGTTTTCATTGAATGAGAAAATTCTACAGTTGATTATTTCCAACTAAATTTTTTTCCCTGTAAAATCTTAGCAAAATACTTCTTTAAAATACTGTGTTAACTAAACCTTTGTCTCTTCTGTCACTGAGGGATTTCGTTATGATCTGTGAGAGCTCATTCTCTTCCCTATTTATATCCCTCAATCTTCCACACACCCTGTTACATCATTCTGTGAAAGATGATTCCACCTGCAATGATGGCTACAAAGAGTGCAAACATTTCTGCTTTCACATCTCTATTTCTGCATTTTTTAGGAAATAAATGAGACTGTGGGTCCAAGTCCAGTCTATTATACAGAATGTCCTCTATGCACTGCTGGAATTAGAGCAAATGTGACAAAGACAACTCAGTAGGACAGTATGGTTATTACTTCAGATAAAAGCTCCATGATGAAAGCTCATCATTGTGTATTAGGGGATGTATCCGAGAGTTTGAAATAGGGCTGAAGGGTCTAGAAGCTTCAAGAAGCACATTGTGAAGCAATAGGGAAAAACTAGGTATTCTGGAGAATGACTTCTTATATGTATCTCAAGGTATCAAAAAGGCGTGTCTGTATTATACATTCAGAGAATAAAACAAATACAGAAAGGATAACATCTTGGTAGTTCATGAATGATTCAAGGTCACTGGTAAGTAGGTGCAATTTCAAGGGTAAATTCTGAAACATTCTCCATACCTCTAATTGGTCAAAAAGACCTAGTAACAACATGAAATGCTTTGAAACTTCTTGAATCTTTCCTATTCCTTTCCATTCCCAGTGCTAGCATCTTAATTCGCATCATTTTTAAGTTTAACCACGTCCTAATTAGTCTGTCTCCAGGCCCAACCACCCACTCTATCCTATCACTGTCACATTTTCAAATTCATCTTTCAAACTGAGTCCAGAATAATCTCTGTGAAATACAAACCAATCTTATCACTTCCTGGCTTGATATTCATACAGCAAATCAGGACTGAGTTCCTGTTACCCTTCCTGACCTCTGCCCATAGGCAGGGCTCTTCCCAACGGAGACAGGCCAGGGACTGGCCACATCCTACTCTGCACACCCAGGATCTACAAGGATAAGCTGTCACTAGTAGCTCCATTGACCTTTCTGTTTCCTTTTTAACCCCTCTTCGGAAGAAATTAAGATAACTCCTCATCTAGAAATGTCAGGACCCCTAATGTATGAGTGTGGTCTTGTAAAAAAAACACCCTGACTACTAAAACAATAGTTTTCAAACATTTTTAAGTGACCAGAATAATTTTTTTGGAACAATATCTATTGCAGAACCCCAACACCATTTTTGAATTTGACAACATAGGCTGAGGCTAGCTCATCTAGCACTATGTAAGCCACAGAATAAAGTTCAAATTCGGTTGGCGCAATGCAAGGTCAGTGGAGAGAAGAAGCAGGGATGTGATGAAAGCTGATTTACAATTTTGAAAGATCAATGTGGTTGCTGTGTGTAGAAGAGCTGCAACTACTGAGAATTTTTGTGTTTGATGTATTTTCATGAACACTAATTTAACCTGCAAAAAGTCATATGCTCTTTCCATCTTGTGGGCTACCGTGATAGGAGAGTCACAGAATACCTGATCCTCGCTGGTTAATCCCAGGTGCATCACAAGGTAAAAATGCACCAGGAAGTCTGAGTTTGGCAGAACGTCCTGGCGTCTAGTCATCATGGCACAGATCAGTCTGTAGGCTTGTAGTTTCCCTTCCTTATATTCATTTGGCAACGTCGTCGCCTGCCAAGGAGATGAGGTTTAAATATTTAATTAACTCCAGATGCAGAGCATTTCGACATTTCATTTACTTCTCAGTATTCTATATAAGAGTTGTTTATGGAGATGAGGGATGCAGGGGCTTTAGTAAGATTCAGTTTGTCTTCAAAACGTGCAGTCTTGGGCAATTACATTTTTTAAACTCAATTTCAGAAAGGAAGAGGAAATTGCAATAAAGGAATAAACACATATCCACTTGCCTTAAATAGCCATGATGCAAACATTCTGAGTGGTGGGATCAGGACCGGTGGAGACGGAGAAGACTGGTTATCTAGGCTTATTGCCAGATTATCCCGTATCTAAGTCACAGAGAGGAGAATTTTAGTAAAGGCCATGCTTAGCTTATCCCCAAAATATTTCAGTGTTGTATTCCATAGCCAAAGAGCTGCTTCTCACTAAATTTTTGTATACTGAGTAAAAACCTACAACATTTACAATTTTTTCTTTTACTGAGATCTGCTGTCATTTTGAATTGTGTTCCACTTACTGGACATGGTTTTAGATTTAATACAAAACTAGGGCTTTGTTTTCCCTTGAGTGTGAATGCTGGGGGAGGTCCTGAACTCTACATGGTAAGGAATGGCTTAACAAGTTATACTGTATAAATATAAATAGTTTTTGAAAAACAAAAGTAAAAAACAAAAAACTTAATAACCTAGGAAAATCATACCTTATAAACAAACACCAGAATGAAAACTCTATGTATTCTAAAATTCTACCTTTGTAAAAATGTATTTACCCACAGAATAAGACAATATATTTATGATGATGTTAATTTTCTTATATTTTTCTATATTTTTCAAATTTTGTACAATAAAAACAGTATCACTTTTATAAAAAAATAAACCACTCAGCACCCTACCTTTTAATGTCCTATAGTAATATTCTCTGTACGCATTAAATAACTCTTCTGCATTTATAAAATGCCCAAACTTTAAGTTATTATTTATTCTTTGCCAATCAAACATACTTTGTCTACCCACCTAATCTGTGTCCCAGAATGCATCAATTGCAACAAAGTTTTTATGTTACATGATAAATCAGTTTTCCCCATTAGAACAAAAGGTAATGGAGCAGGACATACCTTTGCTAGTTTGTACCAGAGCTCATAGAGATACCCAAACACTTTGGCGTGAATCTTGGGTGACTGGATATTGTTCACGTCCCCGAGTATTCCCAAGATTCTTCGCCATAATACAGCAGCAGAGTCTGGGTGCCAACCAGTGAGGTTCCCTCCAGCAATTATACTACAGTCATCGGCAAGGCACTCACTGCTATCTACAGAGAAAAACACATCTGCAAACACAATCTTGATTTCATCACTACAGCTTTTTCTCTTTAATGCAAATTAGTCATGCTTGACAATTTATGTATTCAGAGTAAAATAATGCAGATGAAAAGTGTCAAATCGCTGACGATTTGAAAGGATAGAAAAGCTTAATCAATGAAGAAAGGTCAAATGAGTTTGATTTTTCAAACTAAAAGGGCAACAGCCTAGATATGATAAAACAGTTTCTGGAGATCTTGGGAAGGGTTTCATAAAGCAGGGGAGGGAGGGGAAGGAGAACCTTGAGGAGGATGGATAGGGAAAAGGGCCATGAAAAATAGGTGACCAGGAAAGGCGTCATTGCTGGGGTGACATCTGTGGTGGCTGTTATTAACTCAGGTTTACTGGGGTATAATTTGCTTGCAACAAATTTTATCCTTTTCACATTCAAGTTTTCAGAAGTGTATACAATCACGTAACTGTTACCACAAACTGCCATGAAAACTGATACAAGGAATAACCTCATCACTCCAGAAGTGCCCCCTTATAGTGAGTCCCCTCCCCCCGCCTTCTTTGCCCCTTGCAACCACTGCTGTTTCCTGTCCCTACAGTTTTGCCTTTTCCAGAATGTCATATAAATGGAATCCTACAGTATATATCCTTTTACTGTGGGTGCTGTCACATAGCTTAATGCACCTGAGATCCATCCATGCGGTGGTTTCTTATTGCAGATGAATATTCCATTTTATGGATGTATCCTACTTTGAATACATCCATTTTGAATTATCCATTCATATATATATAATATATATGAATGGATAATTCATTCAAAATATAATCCATTTTGAATTATCCATTCACCTGCTGAAGAACATTTGGATAGTTTCCTCTTTTTAGTGATTATAAATAAGGTTACCATAAACATTTGTTTACAGGATTTTATGTGAATGTATGTTTATAATTCTCTTTTTAGAGACCAGAATCACAAAATGGCAGACAGTATTTCTTTGCTATTTCTTCCTTTAAGCGGGCCATCTCTTAGGGGTGCCTGAGAAAGGGCATGCCCCTACATATCTCGAAGTGTTTGTTCCCTTACAGCCCACAGTTTGGTTGGGTATAGAATTCTGTGACCAAGTTCTTTGCTCCAATTTTTTATAGTCTCCTTTGTGATTTTAAAGTCACCAGCATTCTGATGCTTGAAATTATTTCATGAAAAATTATTAACTCTGCAAAATTTTAGTATCCTCTTTTTGTATCTAGTGTTCAGAAGCCTCGAGCTGTGCCCTGGTATCTATTTCCAGCCACTGTATTTGCCAGTTCGTCGGTGCTTTCAACTATAATACTCATGTGTTGTACTGACTTCCACTGACTTGATTTTATTTCTGCAGCTGTATTTTTAATATCCAAAAGCTCTTTCTTGTTTTTCTGTTCATTTTTATACTCCTGATCCTTGTTTCATGGATGCAATATATTCTCACTTCTCTAAAGATATTAATAGCTTTTTAAAATTTTATTTCTTCCCATATTCCCTTTTTTGTTTTATTCTAAACCTTAAAAAATTTTAGTGTTATATTAATTTCAGGGGTACAATATAACAATTCAATAATTCTATATATGACTCAGTGCTCATTAAGCTTAAGTGCACTCTTAATTCCTTTGGCTGAGGAATGGATGAAACAGACTCTCCCCGTTTTTATCCAGACTCCTTTTAAGATCTGCTCCACCCTACTTCACCCCACATTCTTATATTTTTCTCATATATTTCATATTAAACATCCTCTTCAAATGGCTGGGGATCCTTGTCTATCTGTTCATATTTAAGAATGGTCCACAAAGAGCTGACTGGAAGTATAACGCACAAGTATGATCTATGCCGAGTTTCACCATGTTCTCAGAGAACCTCAGACATACATATCTTTAGGGTTTCTGTTTTTTTTTCCTGAACTCAAATTTTAGGAAAAAGACTCTACTGCTCAGAGTATGCAAACTCTTATTTAGTTCCTTGGTTTTCAAGATAGCACCCCTACACCCAGCTCAGTATTGGTGACTCTAGGAAAGAAACCTCCCAATTTATTTGCTTTCCTTCTGGGATTAAATTCTAACTATTTCTTAAACAGACTTACAGTCTTCCTGGTTTTAACCCCACCATTACTTTCTACTTCTATAGCTACCTCTTTTTTTTTTTTTTAAGATTTTATTTATTTATTTGACAGAGAGAGATCACAGTAGATGGAGAGGCAGGCAGAGAGAGAGAGAGAGGGAAGCAGGCTCCCTGCTGAGCAGAGAGCCCCATGTGGGGCTCGATCCCAGGACCCTGAGATCATGACCTGAGCCGAAGGCAGAGGCCTAACCCACTGAGCCACCCAGGCGCCCCCTATAGCTACCTCTTATGGGCAATTTTCTAACCCTTTTAGGGAACCTGCAATAGCTGTAGTCAGGCTGCTTCTTGGCTTTCCCTAGTACTGACACAGGATTTGGTGTTCTTAGGTCTGCTGATGCCTTGGTCACATTGGTCACTATGTATTTTTATCCTGCCATCCTTGTCCTTGTGGATTTATGTCTAACTTAACATTACACAAATGTCTAATTTAACATCCCCTGCTGCTAACACCCTTATAAGTATAATACATCTGCTATAATTAATGAACCAATGTTGAAACATTGTTATGTAAAGTCCATACTTTATTTAGATCTCTTTAGTTTTTAACCTAATGTCTTTTCTCCCCCCTGTTCCAAGATTCCATCCAGGATACCACATACATTGAATTGTCATGTTTTCTTCATGTCCTCTGGGCTGAGTCCTCGTTTTTGATGACCTTCATTGTTTTGAGGACAACTGATCAGGTATTTCGTAGAATGTTCTTCAATTGGGATTTGTCAGCTGTCTTTCTCAATGATAGGCTTTTTTTTTTTTTCCCATATCATCATTATTATTTGCTTTTGCATTTCTGAAGTGAACTTCTCTTAGTTCTGATGTATGTATGATGTTTTCCCAATATTCTTGGACTTCATTTGCTAAAACTTTATTTAGGACTTTTGTTGATATGCTTTTAAGTGAGATGGATTCAGGTGCCTGGGTGGCTCAGTTAGTTAAGCAACTGCCTTTGGCTCAGGTAACGATCCTGGAGTCCCGGGATCAAGTCCCGCATCAGGCACCCAGCTCCACAGGGAGTCTGTTTCTCCCTCTGACCTTCTCCCTTCTCATGACCTCTCTCACTGTCTCTCTCTCAAATAAATAAGTAAAATCTTTTTTTATTTTTAAAGTGAGATGGATTCGTTTTCCTTTTTCAATACTGACCTTGTCTGGTTTTATTGTCAAGGTATCACAAGGTAAATAACAGAATTTAGGGAGCTTTCTTTCTAATATTTAGAACAGGAAAAGATAGTTTCTCTTTTATTTGAAGCTTCAGTAAACACAGAATTGTCCTTTATTTTTATAAATCTTTTCAAATTAACCTACTGTATTATTTTTAAAAACTTACATATTGTTTATAGATCTGTTTCCTTTTCACCCTCATTTTTTCCTTGATTAATCTTGCTTACTTGTGCATTTTATTAATGCTTTTGATTGTCTTTGCTTTCTAGTGTATATGGGCATGCTCTTAGCTTTATTAGTTCCTTTTTTATTAACTTCTATATATTATTACTCTGCCATTCTTTTCCTAATTTTTTGAATAGGACACATAGATCAGTAATTTTCTCCTCTCATTTACACACCTAAGGCCATCAGTATTCCTCCATATAAGTCTTCAGCTATAATCTAGAGATTTTGTTATGTAGCCTCCACTGTAGTTCAGTTTGAAATATTTTCTAATTTCACAACTTAATTTCTTTTTGGATTTAAGTGCAGTTTTTAATTTCTTAATGTATTTTCTTTTATCTTTTTGTTCTTAATTTATTTCATCATATTCACAGGATGTGGTATAGTTTCAAAGCATGGGCATGTGTTGAGACTTGATCTAATTGGTCACTTTCTGTAAATGTTCCACATGCTTTTAAAAATTACACATATTTTTAATTTCAATGTTTTTTATATATCCATTCAATCAGGATTAATTGTATCATGTACTTCTCTATTCCAATGTGTTTTTTTCTGCTTAACTTGTCAATTAATGAGAGCTCATTAAAATTTCCTACTATGATTATGGTTTTATCAGTAGTTCCTTATAATTCTCTCAAATTTTGCTTCATGCATCTGGAGGCTATGAAGTTCATATAAATTCAGAATTACTGCTCTAATAAGTTATTTCCGCTTTAAATTTTATGTGACTGACATACATACAGTTAGCTCAGCAGTCTGCCTTTCTTCCTTGTTACCCATGTATTTGTTTTCTTACTTAGGATCTTCCTGTACGTCATGTATTAGGGTTACCTCTTGTAAACATCATATGGCAGGACTTTATTTCTTCAATCTAACTCAAGAGCTTCCAATTTTAACTGCAAGTTTCCATGGTTTGTATTTATTGTAGTTGCCGACTTATTTGATTTCATTTCTAACAGCTTACTTTCAGCTTCCTGCTTAAGTCACCTTTGCTTTGCTTCTCTCTCTCTTTTTAACTTTATTTTTTTGTTTATTTAAGCCATCTCTACACTCAATATAGGGCTCAAAATCACAACCTCAAGATCAAGAGTCAGTTAGCTCTTCCAACTGAGCCAGCTAGATAGCTCCTCGATTTGCTTCTCTTTTGAACCTTTGGAGGGAGTTTAAAGAGTTGTGTCTCATCTCCACCACTAATCCCCTTTCTCTATTTTCTTACAACATACGTTGTTAATGTAATCATTCCCAAAGTTCTGTTCCTTACCCAAGTGGAGACAGACTGATTTCCAGGCAATTATCAACACCCACTGAGTGTCATTTTCAGTATATAAGTTGTTGGTGTTTTTAGGGCCTAATCAAAGAAATTGAAGCACAATCTATGGATATGAGGAAATCAAGTAGCCAACAAGGAGCAAGGAGTGAGGCTGATAAGGAGCCAGTGCAGATCCAAAAACAGTTCTGTATCTTTCCAACGCTGCACCCACAACAGCTGTTGATAGTTTATTATATTAGTTATGGAAAGATCCTAAGACACTGAACAAAGGATTTAATAAGGATGGCACACAGTGTCATGGAAAGGCCTTCCAGAACACAGAAGCACTGCTCCCTCTTAGAGGAAAACACATCTGTATTTCACCACAGTGATATCATATAATGAGTTGAGGAGACACATTACAATGTGCAGATATAATCTAAGCTGGAATTTCTACATACTGTGCCTGAAAGACAGAAGTTAGAGACACCAAATGCCTAATTATGGGCCTTCTAGGTTCCTGACTTCTAGAAAGCCTCAGAAGAGAGACCCTTTCCTAATGTTTAAACAGTAAAATAAGTGCATTTGTCAGTCTGAGAAGTTATGCTGAAGCCTTAATGAATGCTTGTAAACCAATATAAACCCCCCACTGAACAAATGGCATAATATGGCATTTATTTTTCTCATAAAGAATGTCATGATGTCTTTAATCTCTTGTGGGGTAAAAAAAGAAAAAAGAAAAGGGATTAGATGATTTACAGCTTTGTTTCATCCTCTACTACCAAACAAAATGCAGCCATCCAAAGAGAGATCAGCTCCCAGCATTCCAGTCACACTGGAACTCCAGCTGAGTAACAACTCCAAGTAAATGTAGGCCAGGTACCTCAACACCTGTATGTCTCTGCTACCTGCCAACTAACACAGTTTCAGTTATGAAAGAATCCCATGTAGAAAGTCTGTTTCTAATACTGCTTTGCTCTCAGAAAAATTTATACCTCAGTGATAAAATCCTAGGAAACCTCCTTTACCACATTACTAAAGTATGTTGAGTCCCTTAGAAGTATCTTAAGTGACTGCATGCTCAATATTACTGTGAAATTTGAAAAATGAATTGAAATGTTTTTGCCCCAAATTATTCCACTCATGGCATAAGTAACAGAACAGATGCTGACATTTTACATGTAGATGGTTCCTCAGTGAAGCAGCACTTAATTAAAAATGGGGATTTGAGAGATTTCAGAAAATTTCATGTTCACCCTAAAAATACCAAACATTTAGTTTATTTTCTTTTTTTTATGAGTAAGCTAGCATGCTAGTCTAGTATTGTTCTGTTTCATTATTCCTAAATGGTATTTAGTAATTGGTATTTATTACTAAATGGCCATTTAAAAAATTTTATTAAAGTGGAAAGTCTTTCAAACAAAATCATATCATCTTTTTCCAAACACACATGATTTTAGCAGAGTTCTATACTTTATATTGAACTTTGCAAATATGCAAAGGATTTTAGCCATGAAATGTTCTGGTAATTGGTAAAACAGGCCTTTGGAGATTTCACATGGTTGCAATTTTATACAGACTTGGTAAAATGTTAAAGAAACATAGCAGACACTTGCAGATGCATAGCAGAAATTTGCAGATGAATTTCTCTTTCAATCTGAAAACTAAACAAAAGGCACAAATCCAAAGGCTTGAATAAAACACCTTCATTCTGGGACCAGAAAAATCAGGCCTCCATTTTGATCAAAAGTGGAAAAGTAGCAAGTTGGCATTCTGTTGACCACCATTATAGCCTGGCTCTCCTCTTCTTCCTCATCTGCTTTCCAGCATACATTGTTCATTTTTAAAGATTTTAGAAGGTGAGTAACCAATCCCATCATAGTCTATCACTGTTATTTTTCTTTATACTATTTCATGTCTTCAAAGTAGATCAAAGCCTAGTGAAAATGCTAAAGTATGCACAATGGCAGAGAATGCTCACAAACCTTGTTCCTGCGAGAAGAGTTTTGGTGGCAGGTAACAGGGAATGTAATTCACACGCACAACTATAAATAAAAGTACAAGTGGTAAAAAGATTTCCGTTAACACTTGGAGGCAGGACTGTGATAAATACACGAAATGAAAGAGATTTAGAAACTGAATCTTACATACTTCTCATTCTTAAAAAAGGTTAAAATTTAATTGCTGTTTTTAACTGAAAACAAAACAAAACATAAAAACCAGTAGCCTGCAACTTAAAGCTTACTCAGTTATTGATTCAAGTATTTACTGAATGTTTTCTCCTGCAGTGCACCATTCTAGGAGCCAAGAATCTGCTGTGACCACAACCAACAATGTCCCACTCCTAAAGCTTATATTCCAGTGGGGGATACCAAGGAGCCTCCTCCAAATAAACTAAAATGTTTGATACAATATCTTACTGAATGAACCTTATCTTAAAATGTATTGCTGACCTCACAGGAACTTGGAAAGGAAAGAGCATCAAAGCTGGCTTGTACCTTTGGAGTTCTGCAAACCCTTGGAATTCTTAAAGTTTTTCTGATAATGAAAAAATTTTAAGTATGCTAAAGTTAAATTAACGATTGATATTTATCTTATTGATATTGATTGATAATGATTGATAGCTTTTCTTTTCATCTTGTTTAAGAAAATCTTCCCTAACTCAAGGTCTTAGACATGTTTTTAGAAAATGTTTTCTTCTAAAAATTTTAAAATCTTTTCACATTTCAGTATTGTATCCATCTGTGAGCATGGTGTGAGGTAGGGATTCTATGTAATTTTTCTCCATATGGCTGAATACTTGTCCACAGGCATTTGTTCAACAATATATTCTTTCCTTGTCAGAGTTGAAATGCCAAGTCTTTTATATTTCACAATTCCATGCCTGTTGTGGATTCAATATGTATTTTATATTCTATTCCATTAGTTTTAGTTATCTATCCTTGTGACTAAAACTTTCTTTAAAAAAACTCTTTAACACTTAATCACACAGCTTGTGGCCATCAGAATAAATGTCTTTTGTCTTCTTGGTAAGCTCTTAAGTCAGAGATGGCTATGACTTATTCATCTTTTTATTTCTTATAGCATAAATATCAGTATTTCTAGATTGCAAATTATTTGATGAAGTCAATAGCAATACTGCTTCCTAGCTATAAAGTCATAAACATTCCCCCCTCTACAATCATTACCTGAACATAACAAAATTCGTGTATGTATTAGTTGTATTTTATTATTTTCTGTATTCTTGATGCTCTCTGCCACCTAGGGTTTTCCTGACCAGGAAGAGACTGCCCCTTCCAGGGTTAGCTAACTTCTAGGGATAGCAACTAGTTCCTGTGTCTTTCATATGTAAACCCACCAAAACAACACTCATACTTCCCAACTACCTCCTTTATCTAGTTGCTACACATCAAAGCCTAAGCACCCCAGGATCAAGAACCAGGCAACCAGTCAATGCTCCAAAATCAGCTGAATATATTCAAACTAGCCAATCCTAAATGTGCTTCACCAGCCTTGCCTTGAAACAACAATAAAGGCTGTTGCCTGTGTTTCCTTCTTTCTTTTTCTCTCCCCCCTCCTGACCAACCCTGATGCTTCTCCATATATCCCCCCCTTTACCCCAGCAAGGCATACCATGGCCCTCTTTCTACAGACCTATGAGTATAAACTTTTTGCACAACAATCATTTCCATGTCTTCATGCCTCGCCATACTTGATTAAAACAAATTCCCATTTTAAAATGAAGAAAAATAAATTTAGCTGTTATTTTCAGCAAACATGTAATAATGTAAATGAGAAAACAAATACTGTTAGCTTGCCAGTGATGAAGGAATTCAAGATTTTAGAAGCAGTTTATTATCCTAAACATTTGATAATTTGTAGGATTATTCAATAAGAAGGATACGCTGAAATTGTTTGATCATTCTCTTTGCATGTCCTAAAGATCAGGCTAACATGAGTTTTATTTTGCACATTTATGAAGAAATTGTTCTCTTAAGAACAGAAAGTTAAATTCAGAACTGTGATAATCCTTAAACCTTATCATATTACAGTTTGTCCTTTTCACAGATGACAAGATGAACTATTGAACTGAGTGTACTGATTCTCTATATTAGTATTTCAAAGAAGAACAAAGTATTTGGAGGAGTTAATCACAACATAGAGTGCATCATATAAAATTACCTTACACAAGTTTATTAAATTGACCTATCCCACGCATACTCTGAAATGGGATCAAAACTAATCTTTCCAAAGGACAGACAAAAGAAGTAGGCACCCAATTTTCTTTCTTTTCAGTAAAAATAATTAAAACTTGTTCTTGTTTAAGTAAATTCAACTTACTGAAAATTCACTCTTGCCTTTGACAGTATTACAATGATGATTTCCCTTGGATAATCTGTATATTGGACCCAAAGAAGCCACTTATTCCATAATGTATAAATAATTCTAAAATAGTTAAAAGGGGTCTGCAGTTGTAATTTGAACAGCAGTGCAATAGAAAGGAGTAGACATAGCGCTACCACTGAAGTCAAAACACTTTGGAAGCCAGTTCCAACTTTGGTAATTACTTTCTAGCCAGACAATATGATTTCTCTGTGTCTCGGTTTCTCCATTCCTCAAACAGCATTTGTAAGACTTGGCCTGCTTACCACCCAGAATCAGGAAGGATGCCTCAAAATTCTTTGTGAACTGTCAAATCACTTATAAATTTACAGTATTATTATTTAAAATTATTACATATATCTACATATCATTACATATATAAAGAATCTTAAATCATTTTTAAAAGAATCAAAAATTTGAGAAGCACAAATTCCTACCCAATAATTTACAAAACTAAGCACACAATTTTGTCGATCATTTTCTCACTGACTCTGCAAAGCTTCTACCACTGGCAGCTTTGAATACATAAACCAAAGATGTCCACTGTCTCTTAAGGACAAAAGACAACACTGCAGTATTTTAAGGCAATGAATGCATTATTCACTTATGGCTAAGTGGTTTGTTCTTCTTTGTTCATGAATCTATTCTAAATTAAAATACACACATTAAATACACATTAAGATCATGTTTCTTGGTCTTATCTATCTCATAGATAAATTATTTTATTCAACACCATTTTTTCTATGTAAATTTTATGAAGTTTTGATGTTACTCCATCAACAATTTCCAAGAACATTACAGATTGGTTAAATGTTATAAAATAATTAATGAAAACCAAAGTTTGGTTGGTTAAAAAAAAAAACCTGAAATTTTAGCCTTCATTTATAATTTTAAAATGATTTTTAACATTTTAATAACACTTTGTACTCAACTTGTGCTTTCTAGTTTGTTTTTGTTTTCCTAAAAGATATCTGCACATAAGCATGATTATGGTCAGAAAGGACTTGTGTGTGTGTGTGTGTGTGTGTGTGTGTGTGAGCACACGTGTGTGTGGCACATGTGTGTGTATGTATGTGCATGCATGCACACGTTGTAGCTAAAACTGCAGAGCGCTTCCATGTGCGCTGTTCTGTGCACCTGGCTTATGTGTTTTCATATTTATTCCTCCAGCAACCCTATAACAGGGACTATTACTAGCCACATTTTACAAAAAAGAAACTGACAGAGAGATTAACTTGCTCAAGGCCACCCAACAATTCACTGGCAAAGCCTGGATGCAGATTCAGAAAGTATGCCTCTGTAGTATGCCTCTGAATCTTAAAAATATAATACTCAGGGGAGAAAAGTAGCAAATACGGTCCATATACATAATGGAGTATGATGCCTCCAACAGAAAGGATGAATACCCAACTTTTGTTATCAATATGGGCGGGACTGGAGGAGATTATGCTGAGTTTAAGAAGTCAAGCAGAGAGAGTCAATTATCATATGGTTTCACTTACTTGTGGAGCATAAGGAATAATATGGAGGACATTGGGAGATGGAGAGAAGTGAGTTGGGGGAAATCGGAGGGGGAGACAAACCATGAGAGATTGTGGACTCTGAGAAACAAATTGAGGGTTTTGGAGTGAAGAGGGGTGGGGGGCTGGGTGAGCCTGATGGTGGGTATTATGGAGGGCACCTATTGCATGGAGCACTGGGTGTGGTGCATAAACAATGAATTTTGGAACACTGAAAAGAAATAAAATAAAAGAAAAAAAAAGAATACAATCACACTCATGAATCTATAGTAAACACATTAGCTTGGGTGATGTAAGCTGAAAGGGGACTGAGGATAAAAGATGAAAGATTAAAGTAAAATAAAAGGGGCTATGTGGACCAATGACCATGTGCTGTGAACTGAAAAACAGTATTATCTTGATGTTGTGCATTGGGGTTCTAAAAATTGAATGATAATAATAAAGCCAAATGGAATTGAAGTACATTTGAATTAAAAAAAAACACAGAATATATTATTTTTTAGAAGTCTAAAATCTAAATTACATGATACATGGTTTAAGGATACAGATATACGTGGTTAAACTATAAAGAAATCAAGGGAATTATTATTGAATAAATTGGGCACCTAGGGTGACCCAGATGACAAAAGAAGGGAAGGGACCTGAGAAGGGCCTAGAGAGAACTGGTGTGGGAGCCATTCTATTTCGTAAGTTAGGTAGTAGGCTCATTGGTGATCATTTTATTACTATGGCCCATAACTTACATACAGGTCACAGCTTACCCTATATGCGTCAAACATTTTATTGTAAAAATTAAAGAAAATTTTAATCTATAAGCTGTTCAGACTCTTTGACTTATTCTGGATTTGTGATATGTGTGAGTTGGATAAATCACTCTTCTCTGTTTCCAAAGTCAAGCAAATTTGGTCACAGATGGCAAAGGCTTGGCATGAATATCACTCACTACTCCCTCCCATGGTGGACAGTGGTCATCAGCATGGCTTGCTTCCTCCCATGTCTGACCACTGTTTTAGGATCTTCTCCACAGAGGACTCTGAGAATTCATGACTGATTATGAACAGGTGGTTGGGGCCACCACACCAATTTGGCCAGAGGTAGCACCCCACCATCACTGCGCTAAAGGATTCCTAGAATTTTTGCAACTGGGAAACTCTCGGATTCCCAACCGGTAACAATGGTGACTCTTTTTCAAAGATGCAGTTACCTGTTAAGTTCGAAGCATCAGTGGGACTCAGCTGTAACCAATGGCGGGCATCAGAGTCAGTCACAGCATCTGTGGGAGTATTCAGTTCTGGGTCTTCCTCACAGGTTGGCCATGGGCTCATGGACAGCTCTGCCTCATTGTTATAGCCCAGAGCTGTGTCACTGCTGATACTTTCACCTGGCACAATGGAAGAACCGAAGTCTGAAATAACAAATAGCTGGAAATCAGAATATTCCCAATTACCAACATGAAACTAAGCTGACACAGCAGGAACTGTTCAGAGGCTAGGGGCTGAAAAGCTGACATTGTGGGGATCTTGGTCAACAAAACAAAGCTCCAGGTGCAGAGCACTAATGGTCATCATGAGCTCCCCTACCTACCACGAGGTGACAATCTTTTCAAGGGAGGCTTCAATTCCGTTATCTCATATCCCCAAAAGATTACATCTAGTTCTTCAGCTTTCTACTGCAACCAACTCAACTACGATATGTGCACAGGTGGAAGGAGAAGATGGAAATTCTTTTTACCACAAATTCAAGTTTATTCTACCAGCCGCAACAGCCCAAGGATGTTTTTTACCTTGAGCTTGAGGTTTAGACCTAAACCCAGAGTGAATCACCCAGGCTCACAGGAGTTGAGGTGTCCAACTGCAAAAGACTTTTTCTGAAAGAAATTCTTCCCTTTAGACACTAAAAAGTTCTAATTTGTCATAATACAATGATGCTTTCAAAGGCTATTAAAGCCTAACAGAATTATTTAGTCTGACACAAAACAGACCTAGACAGTCTGCTCCTCCAAGTCTTCTGTCTACTTCTTACCAGTTTTATGTGTCTACCCTTCCTGTCGGCTCACTCTTCTGTCTGCTCTTTGCATTCACTGATGACAGTCCCTCAGCCTTGCTGCTTCTAATCTGCTGTCCTCTCTTCACGTCCCAACAGCTGCAAGTCATCCCAGCCACCAGGTAAACTGAAAGCTGTCCCAGTAACCAACCTGTCAGGTCCCTAACTTCATTTGCCACAGAACTCTAAGCCAACAGGGTTTGAAGGTAGAGCTTAAAAGGAACTCCTCTGCCTCTACCAAAACTACCCTAGATCTGCAGGACTTGTGTACTATGCTTCTAAGAAGGGGGCAGCCAGGAAGCTGATTTCAGGGAAGCAGATTATTAGGGGCACAGTTTACATACAGTTTATAATATTTCTAAGAATTTGAATCAAATTTCATTTTTTTAAATACTTATACCATTGACTTCAGTGTACTTCTGAAGCATTTTGCTCCTAGCCTGTGGGAACTTCCTGGGGACGATCATTTTTCCTTCTGGGTCTGTTTGCTCAACCAGCCACTGGTCTTGCTTGTGCCTCTCACTTGGAGGAAGGCCCAGGGTGGAAGGACAGGCTTCTATGGCACATATAATGGACTGGATCTGTTTTACTGTATGTGTGGACTAACCATCCACCAATCCTGGGATTCCAGGAAAAAAGATGTCCCACTTCACAGCCATGTCTCTTCAAAGGATAAGATACCATACAAGTCAGAAAGTAGAAGGAAACAAAATAGATTTGACTCTAAAGTTGGATGAACAGAGACTGACATTCCTGGAACTTACTCTTCTGTCTTTCCTTACATTTTCCTTGTGTCTGCTGCAAATCATCTTTTAAATCCAATTCAGCAGGGCTGCTGCTTCTTCGAACTAAGATCTTCAGACAAAAAGAAATAATGCATTTGTTATAGGAAAGTTCTAATTTTTATAAGACTGCTAAGTTTCTAGTCCACACTTCTAAAGAAAAAGAAACAAACAATAATAATAGCAACAAAAAATTAAATGATTGTTTTCCATTTGAAGGATATGTGTTCACAAGTTACTATAATTGAATTACAAATTACTCAAGATCTGAAATTTTTGGCTTCTCCTTTGTCAAGTGACATCCAATTAAATTGATTTACTGAGAAGGGATGCCAGTTTCTATGGAAGTAATTTATTCTGAAGTTTTATTTGTACCTTTGCTTGAGCACATGTACATAAGGAAACCAATTCTGAAGAAGGCCTAAGTTACCATGGAATGATGAGGGTGCTGGCAGAGAAGGTATAAACTCCACCCGGACATCTAAAGGTCACTCAGTGCTTCCTTGTTAAATGTGCAACAGACTTTCCTGAGCACCACTCCACACTGAACCTTGTGTTAAACAGAAAGGACTAAAACATTTGGAGGCAATCTCTACCCTCTACAATTTGTAACTTGCTTGGAGAGACAAAACATACACATTACACAAAATGATTACAGTGTACATAAGCAAAATATGCAAGTAAACTCTCTCTAAAAGGTATACAGAATAAAGTGTTACCTTAATTGGCTCACAGTTACAGGAGAGCTGTTCAAGAAGGCAACAGACATGAAGTGGTAGAGAGAAGGCAGGAGGGGATTCAAGGCAGGAAGCACTGAGTGGTAATCAGCAAGTTCTAAGTGCAGGAAAAGAAGCTGATTATATAGCAGGCCATGCAAGGCAGTCAGGTGAAGAAGGAAAATGTTAAGAAGAAAATGCAGACCACCCTCTAAAAGAGGTAGCTGCCAACTGGCCTTCAACATCAGGCTTACAAATTTCAACCCAATATTGATAAAATGAGCAACTGTATGTTCCAGACAATAGTTTACTGTGATTAAAAATATAACTAGAAAGATAAGTCTAATAGTTATCTGTGGGATAGATTAAAATTCAGAAGAAAATTGCTATGGAACTGTTATAATGATTAAGGAATGAGAGGATAAGGCTTTGATGGTGGAAAAGAGAATAAAAGACAAATAAGAAAATGCTGTAGAATGACAGACAAGAGCTTATATAGAGCTGTATATGGGAGTGGAGGAAAATTAAATCACAAAAGGGTATGAATCTAGAGGGCCATGAGAACGATGGTGACAAAGGAAGGAGGGAAGGAAGGAGAACAACATGAAGGAAGGATGGAAAGAAGGAAAGAAGGAAGCATAAGAACCAAGGAACTTGAGAAGATTTCTGATATTTCGATATTTTGGGCTAAATATCCAAAGCAAATATATTGTAAGTGGGCCCCAAAACTCTAGGACTAGTGAGATAGAGGAGAAACTCAGGAATGAAGATGTAACACTTAAGGTCCTCCAGAGAAAAGTGTATAAAAAACCTGGGGTTCAATGAGCCAATGAAAACGGAAGACCACTAAACAAGCAAACAAATGAAAAAGAGGAGCTGAGATGTATAATTAAAAGACAGAATAATTATGAAGCTAAAACAAAGAAGTATGTCATGGATTAAATATTCAGAAGACTACCACCACATGAAAAAAATATTACCCAGCCTTAAAGAAGGATGATATAGGGCACCTGGATGGCTCAGTCAGTTAAGTGTCTGCCTTCGGCTCAGGTCATGATCCCAGGGTCCTGGGATCGAGTCCCACAACAGGTTCCCTGTTCTGCAGGGAATCATCTTCTCCCTCTGCCCCTCCTCCCACTAGTTCTCTTAATCAATCTCTCTCTCTCTAATAAATAATCTAAAAAAAAAGAAGGATGATATATGCCTAATGTGATAATAGAAATATACCCAGGATCTTTCTTTAACTAAAAAGCAGAATGTGGGCACATCAGCTTCTGACTACATTTCCTCCAGCTATAGAACTAGATTTTACACCAAAATTTCAGGCTCACAGGAAGTAGAATAAACCTTCCAGTGATCCACACTCTGCCCCCAACCCCTCCCACAAAGTGAGCAGAAACCAGAGCAGTGAAATGGGGCTGCTCTAAGGGTAAATCTAGTATCACCACGGCCAGTGGCAAAAGGACCAAGAGTCTAGGATTAAAGTAGCACTCCTTGGTTCCTGGAAGAAACAAATACATGTATTGTCCTGGTGAAACTCCATTTCAGACATTCAGATTTTCTGTAGATTAAGGTCCATCAGCTAGGAACTCACAATAAAAGATCAACAAGCACCCAAGGAAATAAATCATCACGTACAAGAGTTTCAGAAACAACAAATATCAGGCTTATATCTGAAATCCCTAAGGATTTCAGATAATCAGAAAAAGAATCTAGAATTGTAATTTGTAACTGTTTTAAAATAATAAAAGATGGGAATCACAAAAGTGAGCAAGCAACAAGAGCTTATTAGAAATTGCAAGAAATCTTTAAAAAGAATTAACCTAAACTTTCAGAAGCAAAAGTTATAATGTTTGAACTAAAAAACTCAGGGGAAGTATTAAACAGCCAACTCCATATAAGTAAAGAGAGGAACTATCAAACCGAATGAAAGATCTGAGGAATTACCCAGAATATAGAAGAGGGCCAAGAAGAGTAGAAAATATGAAAGGAGACAGGACATGGAAGATAAAAATGAGAAAGTCCAAATGTATTTCTACTCAAAATTCCAGGAAAAAGGGGCGCCTGGGTGGCTCAGTGGATTAAAGCCTCTGCCTTCGGCTCAGGTCATGATCCCAGAGTCCTGGGATGGAGCCCCGCATCAGGCTCTCTGCTCAGCGGGGAGCCTGCTTCCTCCTCTCTCTCTGCCTGCCTCTCTGCCTACTTATGATCTCTGTCCGTCAAATAAATAAATAAAATCTTTTAAAAAAAAATTCCAGGAAAAAAAAAGAGCTGAAAGAACAAAAAGAGGCAATATTTGAAGAAACGATTATCAAGAATTTTCCAAAACAATGGAAGAACAAGCATTCACAGATACATGACATATAGCACATACAAAAATGACAAATGTATAAACCAAAAGAAAATGCACCTAAATATAATGCAGGAAGACTGAAGGACAAGGACAAAGAACAGCAAAGAACAACAACTAGACAGAGTGGACAGAAGAATTCTCAATAGCAACAATGAAAGACAAAAGATAGTAGAAAAATAGTTTTCAAAAGAAGGTGGGAGGAAGGGAGAAAGAAATAGGGGGCAGAAAAAGAAGAAAAGAAACAAGATGGGATTGGGAGGGAGACAAACCCTAAGTGACTCTTAATCTCACAAAACAAACTGAGGGTTGCTGGGGGGAGGGGGTCGGGAAAGGTGGGTGGGGTAATGGACATTGGGGAGGGTATGTGCTATGGTTAGTGCTGTGAAGTGTGTAAACCTGGCGATTCACAGACATGTACCCCTGGGGATAAAAAATTGTTTATAAAAAAATAAAAATTAAAAAAAAAAGTCAAAAAAAAATAGGGGAACTATAGTAATTAAGATGTTATACTACTCTCCACAGAGACAAAGTAACTAATGAGTCAAGATAAATATATATGAGAGAAAGGTATCATTTCAGATAAATGAAGGAAAAATGAGTTTAATAAATGAGACCCAGGACAAGTGGTTATAATTAGATCCTACCTCACTCCATAAACAAGAATCAACTCCAGATGGATGAAAGACCTAAATGTGTACAGCAAAACTGAAATATTCTTAAGCTTGTAGAGTTGGCATTTTAAGATTTTCATAAAACCTAACCATAAAAATGGTTAACAAAAATACCAAATTAAAAAAAAAAAAAAAGAACCTCTGTTCATCAACAGGACACCCTTGAGAGAGTGAAAATGTAAGCCATGTGCTGGAAAAAGGTATTTGGAGAAATATAACCAAAATAGGATCAGTCTTTAGACTGTATAAAGAATTAGTACAAATAAAAGAGAAAAAGACAAAAAATCATTAGGAAAATGGTAAAGACACCACATGAAACGCATTGTTAATCAACATGTGGGAAGATTTTAAACTTTATTAGTCTGAGAAATGCAAAATAAAATGAGATCCCATTTTCACCCATCTGACTCATAAACATTTTTAAATCTGACAATTGCAAGTGTTGATTTGTATGAATGGGAACTCTTGACACATTGCTGACAGAAAAATAAGTGGTGTAATCACTTCGGAAAATACACATTCTCTCATTAAAAAAATAAGGAAAACTAAAGGATATAGTATTTGGAAATACATACATATAGAGCAAAACTACAGAGCAAAGCAAGGACATGATAAACACAAAGCCAACATAATGCTGCTCTCTGAGGGGACAAGGAAAGAACCTATAGGCCAAAGCAACAGCACCTGAAAAATTCTAGTTCTTAAACTGGGCAGTGGATATGTAAGTGTTTGATTGTTGAAATATACATACACATATATCCAGAATATACATACATAACTGGTATATGCCCCTTTAAAAAATAAAGACAGAAATAAAGACTGGTTATCTTCTATGCAGGAGGACTATGGAGCAGCTTTCTCTGTTTATTTTGTAACTTTCTGTAATGTTTGAGTTTTCCATTAATATATACTACATATTTCTAAAAAATGACTAAGCAGGAGTTATCTGAGTGCATGAGATATGGACTACTTTTCAATGTTTTTCTTTATATTCAGTCTAAAACAAACCAATACATGCTATTTTACATTTTTCTAAAAAAGAAATCATAACTGATCTTTACAAAAACTCACTTAGCTAGCATCTCACGTTAGGTGGAACATACTACTAAAAGCAGTTATCAGGAACAGGGAATCTGAATATGTTTGACAGGAAAGGATACCTGTTTAAAAATATAGAGTGCTATGTACAGACCAGAAGGTAAATTCCATTTTCCCACTAATTTTTTTCTATTTTTGTAATGTGACTGTAATTTTACACAGAAAGCAAACAAGTCTTAAGAGATCTCAATAACTGGGGCACCTGGGTGGCTCAGTGGGTTATAGCCTCTGCCTTCGGCTCGGGTCATGAACCCAGGGTCCTGGGATCGAGCCCCATGTCAGGCTCTCTGCTTGGTGGAAAGCCTGCTTCCTCCTCTCTCTGCCTGCCTCTCTGCCTACTTGTGATCTCTGTCTGCCAAATAAATAAAATCTTGAAAAGAAAAAAAGAGAGATCTCAATAACTAATCACCAATCACAATAACCAATAGCCAATAACCCATCCAAAGGGAGACATGTTTTAAACGAAAGTATTGCTGGGGCACCTGGGTGGCTCAGTAGGTTAAATATCTGCCTTTAGCTTAGGTCATGATCTCAGGGCCCTGGGACCAAGCACTGCTTTGGGCTCTCTCCTCAGGGGGAGCCTGCTTCTTCCTCTCCCACTCTCCCTGCTTGTGTTCCCTCTCTCGCTCTCTATCAAATAAATAAATTAAATCTTTAAAATAAATTTAAGTATCGCTGCTACTAATAAATTTATCTTGCCAACAATTTATGTTTATTTTTAATAACAAACTATAGTTCAAAAATATCTTACTGTTATTCCTTCATGTTCTTTCTTCACATGTCCTTTATTTTCTTGAATAGCCTTGGACTCTGAAGAACTCAAAGTCTGCACGTTTTCTACCTTTTGACCTAGAGATGTGGAGGGAAAATTTACAAAATAAAATTTCAGATGATAAAATTAGAAAAAGATTTTTATGTATGAGTAATAAATCAAATTTAGATATCCTAAGATATGTAAAAACAGAAATTATGGATCTGGCAAACTGGTAGCCTACACGTTAAATCTACTCTACAGAATCTTTGACCCCAGGGAGAGTGGACTGAATGCTATTCACTGTTGCCAACAAGGTCCACTTAGCACATTATGTTAGTGCAAGGGAGGGCAGGAAGACCTCTCCTGGGGGCCTTCAGAAAGGTATCTCAGAGGAAAGCTACCTGAGTTGGCCAGGTGAACTGACAGGAAAATAGAGCAGTACAGTGGCTCAGTATTAGCCAAGAATAAAGATTGGGGAGAAAAAGCAAAAATAACCAATATCAGTAATAAAAAAGGGAGTAATCGTCACACAGCCTATAAATATTCAAATGATAAAAGGCCAATAAATTTGAAAAAAAAATCAATGAAACAAACTCCCAGAAAAACATATCTTAATCTGAATCAAAATATGGAAAGGAAGTATCTCAATAGTCTTAAAATGATTTATAAATTTGAATGGTATTTAAAAATCTTCCTAGAAGAAAACTCCAGGGAATTGGTGGATTCTACCAAATATTTCAGGGGGAAAAAAAAATCACAGCAGTCTTACACAAAACCTTTTGGAGAATAGAAAATCTTTCAGATAATACATCTCTCAAGTTATTTCTTAACTGTATTTTCTTATTTCAAGAAGACCTCTAAGAGGGAACACTTGCCTACTCTTTTGATGAGGCTATGAGGTAACTTATTGATAAAGAAGCTGGTTTATTTAACTGATGAAACTAGAACTAAATGATAATAAGCACACTCATTGACACAACTAAAACACGCGCTATCCCTGAAAAATACATTGTTTGCTGTTTAAAGGTCTAGCCATCTGGCTCTTTGCCTTCCATGCCGTGCTGTTGCTGAAAGGTGTTGGAGACACTGTGTGGATGGATGTTATCCCAAGTTATTGTTTCAACTTCAGCAGAGTCCACTAGCTGCTAATAAACTTGCTCACAAGTCTGGCCAGGCCTCCATGCTCATGGTCACCTTTTATGGCTCTCCTCACACAGCCCTTTCCCATGCGCCCCTCCCCGCCCCCCCACTCCCCAGCTTCGCTGCTCTTGCTGACCTTTGGTGTAGCATTCTCATGTCCCACCTATTGCAGTCCCTCTGGACTTCTCTCCAGTCCTCAAACAGGCTACTCTTAAAAGAGGTGCACCTAACTATATATAATTTAGATAAGTGTATTAAAATAAACTGAAAATGTTTCATTGCCAGAAGTCACATCATCGCAATCAACTTAAAAAGAAAGTTCCCTTAAAAATAAATGAAATCGGGGACGCTTGGGTGGCTCAGTTGGTTGGACGACTGCCTTCGGCTCAGGTCATGATCCCGGAGTTCCAGGATCGAGTCCCGCATCGGGCTCCCAGCTCCACGGGGAGTCTGCTTCTCCCTCTGACCTTCTCCTCGCTCATGTTCTCTCTCACTGTCTCTCTCTCAAATAAATAAATAAAATCTTTAAAAAAAATAAAAATAAAAATAAATGAAATCGGGTTAGAATAAATGTAGAATGCAGTCCGTCCTTCAGCTCCTTCCCAGCTAAGACCGGCAGCCCTGTGTAGGGAACTGCTGCTACTCCATACCCTGAGAAGAATCTGAGCACAGCGGCTCAGTGACATCAGGTGTGCTGCTACTCCGCGTGAGGTGCTGCTGCTCCACTGCCAGACAGCCCGGTTCAGCTGCAGGTGCATTTTCTGACTGCTGACATTCTTCCACCTCTGTGGGCGTGAACACAAAACATGCAGAGATGTATTTCAAGATTTTTCAAAATAATTTCACCACTTGAACCAACTGATTCTAAAAATGTAGTTTTAGATACCCCCCAACAAAGATTATACAGTAAGACCATCTGCATTTGCATTGTAAAGTTTTCTACACTTGTTAACAGTGATATTCCACTCCAAGAACACATTTTAAGTTCTGCAAAGCATTTTGATTTTCAAAGTGAGAAAAAAAAAAAGAGAGAAATCTGCCGAAATGGTTATGATAAAAATCAGTTGGAATTTTAGGGACAGGCATGCCAAGGAATGAGAGAATGAGGAGATACACGGAATAGGTAATTTACACTTGAGGAGAGGAGAAAGTCACATACACACCCCTCTCTAGGATGGGAATTTCAATTCTATTACTCCTTTTAACAGATAAATGCACAAGTGTCCAAAATAAAATACGGGGTAATTCTTTAATAGCTTATACCACCAAATGCAAAGTTAAGTTAATCACTAAAGTACAAAAATGACCCACTTGTATTTTTAGAGAATCAATATATAAATGCCATAAAATAGAAAACCACAGATGAGTACTGACCACTGGACAAGTCAGCTAGCATTATTATGAAATACAATCTCCTAGAGAATGAGTTCTCTATTCTCTATGCGGTTCCAGAGAGGTCCCTCTAAATTTAAGATCTGTCTGCACCACTTCTCTCCTACCGTGGTCCTCCATCACTGTATAGTCAAGCCTAGTTCCTCATAGTGAATACAGGGATCCCCCTGACCTCACCCTACATATGTGATCCCCTACACATGTAACACACCACACAGGTGACCCCCCTCACTCACTTTAGTCTCAAGCAGTACTAGCCCACCTGTGCCTGCTACTCTCTCCCTTCAGCTGCTCACTCCTCCATGCTAACTTCTGACCTGTTCCCTCCTGACTCCCTGCCTCCTGTGCTGCTGGGACGCCCCTCCTATTGGACTTGCCATGTGGTCCTGCATATGAACCCCACCGTTGCAGCCCTCAGCAGACTCCACACTCACTCACAGAATTGTGAAACTTTACGTCTATGTAACTAGAACATATTTTCCAAAAATTTTAATTAACTGAAGTTTCACTCTTTCTAAAGAGAGACAGACCAAAATTCAGCCCGTATCATCTTACCTGGCAGTGTTACCACTTTCTCACCTGAAATGAGGCTCACTGCCCACATGCCACCCTCAGTCTAACCCTTTACTCCAAAGATAAGCCAAAGTGCTGGTTCTCCCTAATCAGGAAGCTATATGTCAGAAGATTCTAACTGTAATACACACGACTTCAACAAAAGCTTGCTGTTTTTACTATCCAAATAAAAATTCCATTTTAAAGTACACTTTTACAAGTTACGAGACTTCAAAACTATAAAATTTGTGTGATGCTTCACTTATAACTCAGAGTACCAGGCCACAGTCTAAATTTAGAAACCCAAGGGAAACTGAACTTAAGGCATGAGCAAACAAAGGCCAAGGCAGCAAGAACACACAGACCCATTAAAACATGGCTTTTCCAGGTTGTCTTTGCCCTTCTCTTCTCTTGAATAGTCAACTGTTCATTTTCCCGCAGAGAGACACAAGACATGTGTACATATCTGTGATGTCCCCACATGGCCCCAAGCACAGACTAGGCCCTTTTCACAGGTCTGCTTCTAGGTTCTTTGGCATTAGATAACAGAAGCCAGATGATACCATGGGACCAGCCCCTTCCGGCTGTCTTCCTTCATTGTTTATTCTAATTATGCAAGACACTGAAACCTTCTGGGTAGTGTTTATATTTGTTAATGAACCTCCTTGTTAATCTAATATCAGTAGAGGGAGCCCAAGAGCTTCCTAATTTTCTAAAAAATAATTGGCAAGTGCCAATTTTTATGGACAGTGGGAAGAGTTGGTTTTATTCACTTAAACTTGGTGCCAAAAGGTGGTAGATGTTGGCTTCTGGGCTAGGAGCAGAAACAAATAAAAGCAAGGCCAACACTGGCAGCATCATTTTAAAGATAAAGAACATCGCCATCTGGTGGGATACAAGACAGCCACAGCACCATGGCTTCCAAATTCGAGTGTCCCCACTGGTCCTCAACACAACAAACGGGCCAAGAGCCTGCCATCACCAGCTGGTGTGCCTTCCCAACAGACTGGCCTAATGCAGCTTTAAGGCTTTGTTTTTGTAAAACTGTTGGTAGGAACTTCTCAGATGGAGCAAGTCCAAGCCCACAGAAATCACCGGAAGTGGTAAGGATGGGAACATCCATGATGAAAGTGGAAAGGAAGAGAAGAATCACAATGTCAAACGTGCTGTTAGGGCTGCTGTGCCACTTGTGCTCTGAGCTACTCCTACAGTTGACTGTTAAGTGACAGTGTGGAAAAATAAATTCTCATCCCACAATTAAAACTCAATCTCCTGATTTGCAAATGTGCATTTCTTGGCCTTTTCTCACAATTTATGCTAAGTATATACTCAATATATGTCTTGCAAAATGAACAAATGAATACCAAAAACATTTTCTTAGTACTTTTTCTTTTTTTAAACAGTTCTTGAGCTCCCTCTGCTGGCTTTTTATTTGTTAAGAAAGCTGCTTGTTAAAGCTGCTCCCATTCTAGTGTCAGCTGGGGCAGTTGTTTTTTCATAACAAATTAAGACTATTTTAACACCAATATACAAATATCAAGATATAGGATTATCTGATAATCAAACAGAAATGAACAATTTGAGTTATATAAAAATTACAGTATACATTCTGGTAGGTCTAATGAATTTTCTCTTTTGAGTATCACACAATTTGTTTGAATCATATCAAAGAGCTAAATTCTATCTCAGGCTCACCAAATCATTCACTTTCTCTCAAGCACTGCTAACCCAATAACCCAAATTTTAAAAGTACTAACCTTCTAGCTTCTTGACAGTGTAAGTTACACAACACTACTATTAAATCGTTGCTTTCTAAAGCTCCATTCAAAACACCAGGAAAATGACCAAATTAGAATTACTTCATTTTTTTCCCACTGAGAGAAAAAGCCACATGATTAAATTAACTGTGCAAAGTCTTTAGAAACTTCTATTTATTCCAGATGTCTGACTACTTTTCAAAGAAATTTCACTCACTCTTTAATCTAAGGGCCTCCTTAACCAATCTTATTAAATGAAGTGTGAAACTCATTCTTCAGTTACCAAAACTGAGATCATGACCTGAGCCGAAGGCAGAGGCTTTAACCCACTGAGCCACCCAGGCAACCCTACATTTAATTTCTGCTGGAACTACGTACCTATGTATGGGAATCAAGAATCTGAGTAAACTAAAATGTAACAGTGAATGAGAAAAAAAAAAGTTTCCAAAATTAGATTACAAACAGAAATAGGTTTCTTGTGAGAAAATATTCTGGACACACTAGTAGAAACCTTTATGAAAGGAACTATATGGGGGAAAAAATGGGATGTGAAACACAAAAACTTTCCACCATGAAAAGAACTCCTTTTGGGTGCGGATCAGCTGAATATCAGACAAATAGAAAGCAAACTACTTAAAATGCTTTATTAACCACTTCTAGGCAGTAGCACTTTTTTGAAAACCAAATTATCAACTAGTTAATGCTCATGAGTAATTTAAATGACTGGTGACCATATTACCATTCTTACTGTGTTTCACCTTTGCTACTTACTACAGAAAAGTATTTCCTAAGAAATGTACTCCTCAGTCTCAATAAAATAGACTTCTTCCCTCATATTCTGCTAATTAAATAATATTTATAAATAATTATCAGGGAATTTATAAATAATTATCAGGGAAATGAAGATTTGATTTTGCTTTGCTACACTTCAGTATGGCATGATTAGTGCTACAGAAAGTCATAAGCATGCTATCTCTGATACTAAATAAACACTATCTATAATACCATCTTTCTGAAAAATAAAAAGAATACGAAAACATGTCCCTCTTTAACATGAAGATTCAGTTCATTACAGAATCATTGCAAAGTAACTCGACATGGGCTTAATTATTCACTGTAGAGCAAAGAAGATCCATTGTTGAGGGGTCTGTGCCAAAAATCACCACTTTTGGTGCCATAATGTCTTAATAATCCAGAAGAACACTGTGTGCAAACTACATGTGGCTAAACTCAATTTTAATTGGCCAGAGCACAAGAACAACATTTCCTTGTTTTGATAATTGCACTTTTTAGCACCTTTTTTAAACTCAGATCTTAATAATCAGTGTGAATCTCCATAAACATTATTACTTTGTACATGTTTATGATTTATTAATTCCAAGGAATTCTTGCCTACGTGAATTTTCCCACTTATCCATTTCGGAGAGGCACTGCAAGCATTCAGACACTAACACGCTCAAAACTTTTGTTTTGCAGGCATTGTACAGAAGGCATACTGAGGCAGTCATCACTGTGAAAAACCATGGGCCACAAAATCCTGTATCCTTCTTAACTGGGAAAGCAAAGACCAGTGGTGTTAAAGGAATTTTTCTTGACTGTTTAATTGCTACTAAACATCTAACTACATAAAAACAATTATTAATATTCATTAAAAATAAGTGCAGGGGCTCCTGGGTGGCTCAGTGGGTTAAAACCTCTGCCTTCGGCTCAGGACATGATCCCAGTGATCCAGCCCTGCATCGCATCGCATTGGGCTCTCTGCTCCTCAGGGATCCTGCTTTCTCCTCTCTCTCTGCCTGCCTCTCTGCCTACTTGTGATGTCTGTCAAATAAGTAAATAAAATATTTTTTTTAAAAAGTGCAAAGTGCAATGGCCAGGCACGCATGCGTGGTGGGGGGCTGGAGGGGTTTAACAAAGGAAGCAAGGCCCAGTGGCAAGCAGGAGAAGCCCGGGGACACTGACGGACACAAGAGATAGCATTACAGTACCTGACAGCCTGTGAGAGCAAGAGGAGTAAGAGAGACCAGGTAAGAGAGCGCTCACGGTGTGAAGGAGGAGCGGGACGCTTTTAGTGGCAGGCAAAGCCTCAGAAAGGTGGACACAGTTGCTGATAGACTGGCTTCGCTTAGCTTCCAGGAGAGATAAAGTAACAATTATGTCAGAAGCACATCAGGATCTTTCACTTTTTTTTAAACTTCTATTTTTCTGGTCTTTATTTCAATATTTAAAGGAAGTCATTTTATACGTAAAGGAAGTCAGTACAAAGCAGAGTATTTAATTGTAGTCTCTACAGCCAACCTATGGGAGAATGGACAAATAATCTTATTTTAGAATGCTTTACATGTTTAGCCCTCCTTTTTTCCTGTTGTGTATCAGACTCACATTTGGGTTGTTTATTTGGGCAGACATTACAATCAGTTTTCCCTTCCTAAAGGACATGCATATGAGAAGACCATGGGGAGGGAGGGAAAAATCTAGCCTAAGATTAAAATTGCTCTAAAATAATAAATAATTCAAAAATTGGTTTACTGAGAGCTGATTGTATTCAAAAGCAAATCATTTAGAAAACTAAATGTCCTAAAACCTCAGAAACACATAAAAGCCAAGTTGAACATCAAAAGATTTGGAATTTCTATGAAACCCATCCTTTCATAACACACTTCGTGCTTATTAAATCCACAATTTCTTAGTATAAACTTTATAATGCTCTTAAGTTTTCAAAAGACTGCTAGTGAAATGACCACTTGAGAAAACAGAAAAACAAAGGAAGAGAATACACCTCATATATATGAAACTACCATCAGTAAGATCACTTTTATTCTTAAAACTAAATATAAGGGTTTACTTGCTGTTTTATTATTTTTACATGATTTTATTTCACATTAATGAAACAAATACAAATGAGAATGATAAATTTGTAAAGGGAGAAATAAACTTTTTACTTCCTGTATCTCCACGGGCCCCATTCTCTGGCTGTCAAATTCCCAGTTCTTTCTCCCACATCTAAATTGATTAATAGTATACTTCACAAATGGGTAAGATAATACTTAAGGGACAATGACTTCCATGCAAATGTCAAACTGACTGACTTCAAATTTCCTAAAAGATGTGTTCATCTCTCAATGTCACAGGTGTTTAGAAGAGCTTTCCTTTTATAAGTGAAATGACTGCATTTTCTCAAAACTGGTCACTAGATATTTTAGAAATAATAAAACTTAAGATAACTTTTTTGTGTGGAAACTGACTTGCTTTAATCATTCATTTTAGACACCTAAAATTTTAGCATGATTCACACTCAGGAACAAAGTTTTCCTTTGTAATTTTTTTAGACTCTCCTTGTCAGTTTCCTTTAAGTTGCAAAGTGATTCTCTGTTAAATTAATTGCCATTTCCCTACTCTGCAATTGATTATTTTATTATTTCCATCTTATCACCAACACTAACATTTTCCCAATCTAAGTGTAGTCTGTGAGCCAGATTATAATATAATGATCTTAAATTATTCTTGTATTGGGATTAGGAAAAAAAGTCACTTTCAAACGGGTCTTTCATAATAAGCACTTTAATGCTAAATAAAAGTGGCGAAAACTAACTTCCTCAACTGCTATTCTCTCATTAACAGGAGACTCCACACAAGTCAAAATCTACCACGGGCCTTTTTTAAAAGATAGAAAGGCGAATTATTACACAATGTATAAATAACAGAACTGAGTAAAACCAGTTTATTTATATAGTAACTATTAGTCTATATAAATTAATTTTATAAAACAGCATGATATAATAAAATCTTCAGAGACTATTGTTTTCACAGGCAACTAAAAAGATAAATGTGTAAAACAGAATAGGAAATGTATGGGGCACTGGTGCAGCATGCGACTCTTGATTTCAGGGTTGTGGTTTAAGACCCACCTTGGGTGTGGAGATTACTAAGAAATAAAATCTTAAAAAAAAAAAAAAGATACACACGTGTGTGTACAAAATACATAAAGGTAATAGGCCCGTCCAACTCAATAGCTCTTATCTCATTATCTTTTAAAGATTATGGTTCTAAGTGTTTTTAATTTAAATTTAATTTAATTTAAATTTAATTAATTTAATTAATCCTAAAAAGGCCAGGTTTATGACTTTAAAGTGACATAGTCTAAAATGTCTTTAACATGATTTTGTAAAAGTATTTATTGCTGCAATATCATGGCTTTTTGAGAACACTAATGAATAGAAGATTGCTGGCATAAATGCACCAAAGATTACTAAGAACGCTACCGGTGCCACTACTGTATTGTTGGTCTGAAACCTGTTGAAAAACTAAAATACAATCTTGTCCATGGCTATGTTTTGGCCAAGTAGGGGAGTAAGGAGCATGCAACATACAATAGTTTGTTGCTCATTAAAATGTGAACGAAGAGTTTACACAGTGTTTTGAATGATCACTTTTATTATCATTACAATTCTAGGGCCCTGAGGGGTAACAGGGAGTCTGGGCAGCTGTGGCATGATGCCACTTTGTCACAAAGTTCTGCTCTGATTAAAATGGAAAAAATGAGTTTTTAGGAGTTGGGACAAGAATGGAAATCACTGAGTAAGTCTTCCTCAAAGTTGCCTGTTATTAGGAAATGAGTCTCTCCTCAGGGGAGAGGATGAAGAAAAGCAAAAGTAGAACAGAAAGTGAATGTAGATAACGTGATAATTATCAACAAATTCTATGGCAAAGAGCATTAGACAGGGTTAAGCTATAATATATTAGGTAAAATAGAGTTTCATAAAGACTCCAACAGGATTCTAAGCCATCTGTACTTTACTAAGCACTGTAAAATACATTGAGTACAAATGACTCTGATTTATGACCAGAGAATATTGTGACTTTCTTCAGTCAACATGCTGAATATCAATTACAGCAGCATGGTATTACTGACATGAAAAAACACAGGAAACTCAGATAAATTTGTTTTAAATGTAGTTACAGCCTCAAAATTATTGGGGGTGAGGGAGAAGGGCCTTTACTTATTCTTAACAAATACCGGATATAAGCTTACTTTTTAAAGATTTCTCTTTCGGTCTTTAAAGAAAAGTGTAGCAAACCAGTCAAAAAGACTGTGGGTTCTTGGTCAAGTTCTTGTTAGTTCTAACAGGCTAGAAGGACAACAGCTCCAGGTATGTAAAGCTCTATTTCCCAAAAGAAGCAAAACACTTAACTCTCCCCCTCCAGTCATGCAAACGAAGTGCATTATTCCCTTTTTCTTTGCTGGAACAGTGCCACACTAAGATTAATGGTGCTCAACAACAACAGTGGTGCAACTGTGTGATGACAGAGAATGTATTTTCTTCAGGGTTCAAACAAAATATCTATTTTCTCTTTTGCACAGATATCTCACTCAATATTAACATCTCAAGTTTCTTTTGCACAGTGAAAGATTCAGAAATAAGTATCAAAAAATGGATTTGAAGAGTAACCAGAACAGACAACCAAAAGATATGGAAATATCCCATTTAATAAAAGGCCATGTATTTAAATTCTGAGTGGAATTTTAAAACTTTTAAAACATTTTATTCCTATAGATCCACTTCAGATAGCAACTAGACCTTAGAGAAATAGTTAAATAAATGTTTACCGGTTGCTTTCTGGCGAACGATATTTCTTGCTTTCTCAACTCCTGGTGCCCCAGATGTGGTGGCACTCCTGGATCGCATTGGCTCGGTCACATCTGGGTGGCTCCGCCAGCTGAGAGAAAAAGACCTCCCCACCGTGGTTCCTTTCTGAGAATCTAGAATGCAGCCTGATAAAGTATAAGATAAGAAAAATAATTTAAAGGCTGAATTCATTATCATTCATTCCACAGCCTGTGTTGCTCAGCAAATTTCATAAATACAACTGTATATAATCAGCAGCTTCTCTTGTTGCAAAATTAGATACTACTTCTCTGCTTTCCTCTCATAGAGCTCTGGTCAAATATTTCAAATGAGTGATCAAGGATCCAAAAGAAATACAGGAGAAAAGAGAATAAGACAGAGATTTCTGTACAGGTAATGTGCTGGTGGCTACCCACTGTGGGTTGTTTTTACACCCAGGCTCCTGAGAATGTATTTTGTTTCCACAATTCCCATGCTTAGAAGGCAAGTATTTCCATAATGAATATTTAAATTGGTTTTTAGAATAAAGCAATATAATAGATAAATGAGAAATATTTGCCATGGTCATTAATTAAATAATTAAATTCACTCTGTATCATTCCATAAATAATGTTTTTGATTGTTTACCTTCCTATAAATAAATAAACCCACTCACGGACTGTGGCGAAGATATTATAAGAATCAGTCAAATTAATTACATATCTGTATGGTTAAATTATCAGCATAACTGGTTCACACCTACCCACATACACATCCTCTGTGGTCCTCTTCCACAAGGACCCTGGGCTTCATTACCAGACTTACTTTGGTTGCAAAACTGAGCAAGCAGAGATTTGAAATGCACTTGAAAATCTGGGCTTGTCCTGTTGCTGCTCCTGCAACCCTAAGTCCTCACCAAAAAAAAAAAAAAAAAAAAAAAACCTGAGCTGGCCTGCTGGGTGGTGAAAGGTATATGGCCAAGTCCCCACACCACTGCCCCAGCTGACAGCTGGCCAACCCTAGAGCTGCCTAGCTGATTATTTGACAGCCTAGCTGACTGCAAACACAGGAATGAATCCAGCAGAACTGCCCAACTGTGTCCAGCCCAAATTGCCAACTCATAAAATCATGATCTAAACAATTGGCTGTTACTTTAAGCCACTATGCTTTGGGGTGATCTGTCACACAGGAAAAGCTGATACAGTCTATAATAAGGGTATTGTTGAGGATGAAGTCTACCCACAGCAAGCAATGCACACTTTATGAGTCTTTGGAGGAGAAACTCCTCCCAGGTCTTAGGACCAGGAAAAGCTATGGATATTTCCCTTTTGTAATCTATGATCCTCTACTGTAACCCTGTGAAGGTAAGAGTCAAATCTAAGCTTGCCCCCCTCCCCAGCAAGCATAGGAGGTTTTCTGGCATGCATTCTGGCATTGTAACCACTCCTGCAACTCCACCACCTTTAATTTTTCCCCAGTGTCCTTATGCATTTTATCTTTTGTATTATAGGTACTTCTATGATATGCCTCAAAATCTTTACATAATAAATTGGAGTACAACTGTATTAATCCAAGGACTATGTCACAGCCTTAAAGCAGTAATAAAGACAAATCATTGTCCCCAATAGAAACCACCACTGATGTTTTCCACCTTGATCAGACTCTAGGTCTCAGAACAATTTTAAGCCAGAAACACAAAAAAGGCCAAAATGACACCCATCTGAAACATTCAGAATTTTTCTAACTATCCTAAGCAGGCAGTGGAATGCGTCTTTCTAGTGTGGTGCCTGGAGCTGGACTTGCCTAGCTTTGATTAATGGCTTTCCTACTTTTGAGCTATGTAACTTGAATGAGTCGGTCACCATGGACTCTGTGTACTCCATTTCTTCTGTCCATGATATTGGGATGGTAACTCAGAAGTTACCATGAGGGTGAAGAGAGAGAATACATACAAGCATGAGCCATTATTATTATTGTTGCTATTACTGCTACTCCCCTTCATCTTTCTTCGTCATTCAAAGCTCCTTCATAAATTCATCATCCTCATTAAGAAGACAGAGTGCTACAAAACACAATCCAATACCACCATTAAAAAGACACTACTTGGGGCACCTGGGTGGCTCAGTGGGTTAGGCCTCTGCCTTCGGCTCAGGTCATGATCTTGGGGTCCTGGGATCGAGCCCCGCATCGGGCTCTCTGCTCGGTGGGGAGCCTGCTTCCTCCTCTCTCTCTGCCTGCCTCTGTCTGCCTCTCTGCCTACTTGTGATCTCTGTCTCTGTCAAATAAGTAAATAAAAATCTAAAAAAAAAAAAAAAAGACACCACTTGTATGGCTGGTTCCGTTTTTTATGAAATTCCACGAAATGCCTATATGTATAGACACACACTCCTCCTTAGTCTCAGACATCAGTGGTACTCTGTGAGAGTAAAAGTACCTTTGCCTCGCTGTTTCTTTTCCTTTTGTTCACTTAGTTTGTCCAGAGGTAGGTTTGTCATCTCAACTCCATAAACAGTTCTTGCAAGCACTGCTGTCAAGGAATCCATGATGTTGGCCCACTCATTTATCAGTTCTTCCCATTCCGTGAGGGAGGACAGCACACCAAGGAAGTCATCCCAGAGCTCTCGAGAAATGTACACACAGAGGTTTGCTCGGATCCATGCTACCATGAGCGTCTAGAACCAACCAACAAGAGAATTGAATCACCCTCATTTGGAAGAAGAATGACTTTTAACAAAATATTTTAAGTTACTATGAATAAAATGAACTTTAAAATAAAAAAGCACTTGATCTTGTTTTTCTTTGGTTTTCTCAAAATTCATTTGATCAACTGTAACCAGGATCTGAGCTACAGAGAAATCAGTTATCATCATGAACAAAGCTACTGATTCAAAATCCCTCTAAGTGTCTGCAGCTAGTCCTCTGCTGTAACTGGGGAGAAGACAAAGCTCTCAGAACAACTATTCTACTTCTTGAAATAGCTCTCTCTCTTACACTCTCTACTGTGGCTGTTTCTAGCCTCCTCTTAAATATGTAAACCTCCAGCCCCACCAACTCCTCCCTGCTTCTTAGCAGATGAGCTCACTGCAGACTTCAGAGAAAACAGAACCCACTAAGCAAGAATGCCCTCAACCTTTACCCACAAGGCACAGGTGTTTGCCCAGCTTCTCCTTTTTGCAGGTTGTAAGTGAAGAGGAGTTCCTACTCTTCTATGCTTGTTCCCATCTCTGCTTTGAACCTCCTCCTGGGTCTTCGTGTTTCCATTAACCCTGCCTTTCCTTTTTCAGTCTATCCTACTTTGCCAGCAACTCCCCATCAGTATTTAAACATGCTCCAAGTCTACCTCATCTTAAAAAAAAAAAATAAACAAAAACGTTCCCTTCAGCCAGATTCTCCCCTCAAGCTGTAAGTTTTAAAGCAAAAAAAAAAAAAAAAAATTTTTTTTTAAAGCCAAATTTCTTGAAAGAATGTTCCACACTCACTTCATGTGCACCTCCTCATTCCCCAGTCAACCAACTGCTCTGGCTTTCTCCCCTCTTGCACACCCCACCTTGCCTGAGGGGTTCTGATCTGCATTCTCATGGCTCCAGTTACTATATGTATATACTGGTGACTTCTGAATCTCCATGTTCAGCCCAGACCTCTCTGGCTTCCTGACCCTGTCTACCTACATACTAGAGAACTCCAGCTGCATGTTCTGCAAGTACCTGTTAATATAGTGCAAAAGTAAAAAGAATTCAATGCTTCTGCTGAGATTCTTCCAGTTCCCCAACCTGGTCTCTCCTGCTCCTGGCATTTCCATGTAGTCTTCCTTCCTCTCTTCCCTTCTTTTTCGCTTTAACTTTAACTCTTTAACTCTCATTCTTCAGGGCACAATGTGGATATTACCTCCTCCAAGGTATCCCTGACTGATACCCAACCCAGCCTCCAGTAAGTAGCCTCCATTCCCACACTCTCTGCATTTCCCTATCAGAGCACTTTCCTTAAGAGTCTATTTACTTCTCTGTGTCCCTCCTCTAGCCTTATGGTTCAAGGCACTATAAATAGTCACATGGGCAACCCTGCCAGACAACTATGCATATGTTCTGGATATTTCCTTACCTTGAAATGGCCTAGTTCCTTACCTCCACCAAAATGTTCCACATCCTTTAAAATTCAAATCAAAATATATCTGCCTTGAAAGAAGTGCCAAGTCCATCACAGATGAGCCCCAAAGGCTTTCCTAATCTTACTAGAGGGAATAGTTATATTCAAAGTCTGTGTAATTTCCCTGATCTGTTTTCAGAGCTAAATGTGCTCCCTAAGGGGCCAACCTGCAAATATTTCTGCCCATCCCAGATACAAATAGACTCCCACAGTCAATGGGAGTTGTCCTATGCATGTGATAAGGGCAAACTGGTGTTTTAATTACAAGAGAAATTTTTCTTTAACATACACACAGGAAAACTTTGAGAAACAGAAAACAGTCAGTAATCAGGCAGGTCTGTTCCAAACATTTGAAAAATCATATTTAAAGTGACCCTTATGCAATGTACTTGTTCTCTACATTTCAACTCACATTTACCACACTTTTTAAAAGGGTAAAAATGTGAAAGTTGAGCTAAAGTCATTAAATATAGTGAAAACAGGTTTTAAATATTCATACTGAAAATCCAATTCTAAGATGGATGAATGCAAAAGAACAATGCAAAAGAAAAAGCTAAAATAATTTTATCATTTATTTTTACTAAGACCTTATCACATATATTTTTATGACTAAAATGCCATCTTCTGTTTATTCCATTTTACACTCCTGTTTTCAAAATGAGTTTGAGGGCATTACTATAAAATGCATATATACAATAAAATTAATAAAGAGTAGATCAAAGAGAATCTCAGCGGAGTAAGAAGAGAAAGGAGAGGCTGGTAATGCTACCAGTGCTCAGCCTCACGTCTCATTACAGTCAGGTTAAAAGCAGAATTTTTGTGTGGTAGAAGATGCCCTGTACTGGGAATCTTTCATTGGCTTCACTTTACTGACTAATTATAGAACAAGGACAGAACACAGACTTCTTGCAGTTTATTAAGTTTATCTTAGCAAATCTCAGAAACATGTGCACAGACCTGGCAAATCATCATCATCATCATAAATCACAGCTAAACACACCTGTGCAGGGAAGGGGTGGCAGGAGTGACACATTTGCGCACGAAGGCAGGCTGCTCTCTCAGCAAGTTACCCTTGTCTAGGAGGAGGGAAACAGGGAGCCCCACAGTCGGGGTTCTGTCACTAACTTGATTTGTGAGCTAACTTGCCTTTTTGGAGTCATTTCTGGTCAAAAGTAAAAAGCTGAATAAGAACATCTCCAAAGTTCCTCCAGCACTGAAATTCATGTTTTATCAAATATATCTTGGCAAATAAGCTGTATTAAAAGGCACATTCATTCATAAAACGTTCCCTAACCAACCACTTGCTGCACTCCTCTATTCACCACACTTAGGGGACTCTATAATTCCATACTGTAACTAGAAGGACCATAGTCCAGGTTTCCTGATATACTTTCAGAGCTTCAAGCATAAGGTCCTATTTAGCATTGATAACAGATTAAAACATCACTTATGGCAAACACCATTATCTGATAAATATCCAAATAAAACCCAGCTATCATTTAAAGGAAATTTGCCAACCCAAGTTATCTACTGAGAGAAGAAACTATAAACACTAGAGGAAAAATTAAAAAAAGAGAAAAGGACAATGGCAACTCAAAATTTCCTGTCCCCTTTAATAGTTTCCTTATTTAAATTTTTTAAAAATCAAGCATCTGGCAATTGTAGACAGTCTACATGAACAAACAATTTGATGGCAAGTTTAATTTTAGTATGGAATTAAGATGATGCCCACTTGACTGCCTGGCCGAGCTGTCCAGACCTTTCACATTTTTCTCACCACCTTGGATCCCACGAAAGGGCTTGGGAGGTCAACAGATGATCATAAATCCCAGATGAACCTACTCTGATTCTTATGACAATACTACAGAGTCAGAAGGAATCCTTTCCTGATAGTGACAGATTAGGGAAGAGATTCAGGAAGGTGAAGTGATTTGCTCAAGGCCACACAGCCAGGAAGTACCACAACTGAGATCAGAACCCAGAATCTGTCTACCTCCAAAAAGCTCATCCTCTCTCTACTATTTTATGCTGGTTCTTAATTTAAGCATTCTTCTTGATCCATCTAACCACTACTAAAATAATAAGGATGACATCAAAAGCATTAATAATCATGGACTTAAAACTAATTTTCAAGATCTGACAAGATTCTCCATTAATAAGGGGGACTTTTTCTCCCAAACAAAAACTAATCAAACAAACCAAAATATACAACTTCACAATAGATTCTTGTTTAATTCAGTGACATGTTCTTGCTCCAATTCCAATACATCCCATGGATGCAGGGCCAGACAATTGGTGAGGAATGAGGGCCAAGCACCCACTAGCCTGAGCCTGGCTTCAGTCTACTTCACTTGGCAGCTCCAGTCCCCTCAGGGCTGGAGACTGAGAAGGTGCTGACAGTGAAACTCTCCAGGAAAGTCAGAGCCAAGTGAGCAAAGTATCTGTACTCCAGGTGGGAAGCAAAGCAAGTGGTCAGTACCACCCTTGAGAGAATATTAGACACATACAAAATGATGTATAGACCACTTCATGTATCTAATAACTAGGCAAGATAATCAGAGTAAGAGTGACTATACTATTCAGGAGGCAAGTTAGTACATGCCAATTATTTCTGTAGCCTCTCATATATTTTTCATCGAGCCAAGAGCATTCGATCATATTAAATTATTAAAAATTAATATGAAGAGTTGGGTTCTCTTGTGTTACAATGGGAATATATAACCATTATTTAAAGAACTAGTTTCTTTGTGTCACCCTCTATTTCCTACCTGTATTCTACATATGCTCTCAGTATATATATCCTCCAAAATCACTTCAAGTCAACTGAAGGGAGAAATTGACTTCTCCTTCCTACAACTGTCACTTCTAGCTCATGATCCACCATACTATCTTCTACCAGATTACTCAAAGCAGGCCCATTTATTGCACTGTCTCTATTTGTATAAAATGTTACACTTTTCCAGAGTCCCTTCACACTGTTCTCCTTCAGAAATGCTCCATAAATTCCGTGTATCCCATAAATACTAGTGCTTTCTAGAGAAATGTTGCAAAAGGCTACCACCCTCAGGACCCTTTAAAACTTCTACTTCCTATGCAGTTAGTTCAACATCTACTTCCTCTTCTTTTCCCCTCAGTCTGATGTCAGACTACTCAGGTTCTTGTCCCTTCCCATTATGTGAGATATAAGAGACATAACCATCGCTTTGGCTCTCTGCTCCCTGTTAAGGCCAGCCCAGTCCTGCTCACCTTATCCAGGACTTTATGTCTTTACTTCTCTTCTCTCTCCCCCAGGCTGTCCTCATCAGACCCTTCTCACTGCAAGCAAACAGACTTTAAAACCACCCACCTTAAACTGTGGCTTCCATGCATGTTGTCTACTCAGCTAGCTCATCTTTTCCTCCTCCCTTCAACCTCTGCAAAGCCTTAACTGTACTTGCTACCTCTACTGCCCAGCTCTCATCTTCTCCTCCATCCACTCCCAAGTGGGCCTAGAATATTAACAATCAGCAACATCTTGTCAAAGCAAATGTCAACTGGCCATTCTCCTCTTCCCCGGTCCTTGTCTCCAGGTGTCTAGACACATGCTCCTCTAGTTTCCCTCCCAGTTCCCTGGCCACCCTTTCTCAGCATCTTTGGATGATTCCTCTCCTCTACCAACCGTGGAGATGGATCTCTCCTCTTTCGGACACAAAATCTCTCCATCTGTGGCTTGAAACACATAGCCCAATGACTCTTGGACTAATTACTCTTACATTTTTATTTCTAGCCTGAATCGCTCCCTGACTTTATCCCCCGCATCCCCATGCTTCCATTTACCTTTTACTTCCTCAAATCTACTTGGCCCTCCACTAAGGACATCAGCTCTTGTTATCTTCCTAACTTCTACCAAACTCAAGCAAGCCAAAAGAGGAAGTAAATGGCAGACAGGTGGGAAGGCCTAGAAGTCAAGCATTAATTGTAAAGAATAGATTACAACCTTTAAGGCAAAGCTAAAAATGAAAACTTACAATGAAATCTCTAGAAATATAGAGTTTAATTTTACTCTTAAAATTCTCAATGATTAAAACTATTTTGCCTTAAAATCTGATTCATTTCTTGCATTTGCAGTGTTTTAATAAAAAAGACTTACCCTAAACAGTAACCCTGCCAAGCTCTGGGCAAACAAGTCCTTTATTTGTTTATCCTTTGGCTTCTGCATGACAGCTTCTGTTATCCTGAGTAGTATTTGCAACATCTGTTCCCTGGGCCACCCAAAATAAAAGCTCACGTTATTAATCACATTTCCAAAGCACTTTAACTTATAGGTAACAAGAAATTCTCTTAAGAATTCAGCAAGAATGATAATCATGTATTACTCAAAAACATTAATAATCTGAGTGCCAATTACAGAATGAATATCATATTTTATCAAAATAAACCACCTTATGTTACAAAAGTTCTAAAAATATGTGACCTACAACCACATCAATAGGCAGGATAAAACAGGTATCAACCTAGCCTAATTTTATCCCATTCCAACAGGGAGGCAAGACTGTTTCTTCAACTATACCAATCCTTAAAAGTGCTCAGTGAATAGTTGTGCCCATTTAAATGTATTTGAATGTATACACCTTTAATTTTCCCATCCATTATTTTACTTAACCTGTGAGGCCTCCCCATTTATCTTTGTGGTAGGAAGTAAAACGGACATTCTGGTCCTCATTCTGGGGAGATATGCAGTCAGTATCATACTATGACTGAACTCCAGAGGAACTCACAGGTAGGGTGCTTTGGAAAGGTCACTTTTGGTCACTTTAAGGCATGGAATTTTGTGCCTGGAAGGTGCTGGGTTTGCAAGAGGGCACTGAAGACACAGAGTAACACTGCTAATTATATTAAGAGTGGTAAGTTCTTCAGAACAGTCAAAGGGCATTTTTCTTTCTCACAACTAAGTTACATTCTTCATTTCATAGTGTTTGCTTACTTTTCCCTTTCTGGAATTCCATGCAAACCAAGAACACATATCTTTTGTATATAAGGGAGGTCTGTTTGTTTTGAGGGGAATCATACCTTTTAACTTCTCCTTCAAGGCTTTATCCACTAACAGTTTGTTCATCTTTAGAGCTTTCTCATTGGCCTACATGCTTGCTCATGATAAGATAGGGAACTGGACAGAGTCATCAAGTTCAGATCAGATGATGAAATCTCCAAATCACAGAATCTTTATACTTTTCTCGTACTTCCACATATTGAGACAGTATTTTCTATTTAACACGATGTGGAATCTAATTAAGATTCTCTCATGGTACAGTGACATCTACAAATAGGGTTTCTTACCCTATTTGTAGCTAATTCCATTTGATTTTCCTCCCCGGGTTATCTGTTGGCAACATTTGGAACTTTGTTCTAGTTGTTTACTTGTGCTGTACACCATCTATGGTTTCTGGAAGCATGGAATAACAACAGCTCTCAAGTCATGGGAGATGTGGGTGCATGCGTTTGGAGCAGAAAGCTTAGAGGACGATGAGGGAAAAAATGGTGCAGACTTAGGGAGAGCATGTTCCTCACCATATTTGGGGTACCCAGGCCCATCGCAGGCCTCAGCATCACCACTGCCTGCTCACATTTATGTGATGCTTAAGACAACAAAAAACAATCTTTTCCACATGAAAGGTTACTTACTCATCTTATAAACATGACAAGAACAAGAAATATAATTTTCAAATAAAACCTCAGTCATGGGAACTGCTGTCAAAAAATGCAAACTTGGGGGTGCCTGGGTGACTAAGACAGCTGAGCATCCTACTCTTGGTTTTGGGTCAGCTCATGATCTCAGGGTTGTGGGGTCAAGCCCTGCATCGGGTCCCACACTCAGCAGGGTATCTGCTTGGGATTCTCTTTCTCTCTCTTCCCTTCCGTCTCTCTCCCCACTCATGCATTCTCTCTCTCAAGTGAATAAATAAATCTCTCTCAAAAAAAAAAAAAAAAAGCAAACCTGACCAAAGCAATGACTGACAGAGACACAGGTTTAACTTAATTTCTGAACCTAGGAAAGCTTGGCAAGCCATGATATTCCTACACAGTTTTCTGGAAAAAAAATGAGGGTGAAAAATCATCTCCAGTTTAGAAAAACCCTTCCTAACAGTTGACTCCAGCTTGTTTCTTTGTATTTTGTGAAACACTGACTTTTGGTCCTTCCTCCTCAAAAATGCTCCAAGAGTATAAAACTCCCACGGGAACATGGGAAATTATCCATGTATGCTGCCCCTGCACTGAGGAACAGGGTTTCCTGCACTCTTTACTATTGATGCTGTCCCCATCTTCTCACACAGGTGGTATTGTTAACCATTCACACAACGCTGCTGCTCACCATTTCAGGACTGCTTCTTAGCACTTCCCTGGCTACAGCTCTAGTCTAAGCTGCCATTGGCTATGGCCCCAGACATTGTGTGCCCCCTCCCCCCACCCCTCACTGTCTCTCCTCCAGAGAAAGTCTGAGAAATCTTTCAGAAACATAAACTGGATTGTGTCACACTCTTGCGTACACACAGAGGAGTAGCCAATATCCCTCCTGTGGCCAGCAAGACCCCACTCAACTTGGCTTTGGTTGGTCCCTGTCACATCCCCTCCCACCCTCCCTCCCTCTCCTTCTGTCTGCTCCACTACAGTGGCCTAGAACACACCACACTTTGTACTTGCTGTTTCTTCTGTGGGAAGCTCTAGGCTCAGACCTCCCCCTGGCCTCCCCCTCCCTGTCCTCAGGGTGTTGCTTACAAAGGTCTTCCTGGACACCCGTAGAAAAACACTCCCTCACCCTCCACTTTTTCCTCTTCCCCAGCTTCACTGTGCTTCTACCACTGAAACTGCTGTGTTCATTCTGTCTCTATGAGGATGGAAACCTCACAAGGGCAGGAACTCTGTCTGTCTAGTTCACCTTATATCCTCACAGCAAAAGCTTAGTAGTTATGTACTGGATGAAAGAAGGAAGGAAAGGAATCCAGGGACTGTCCTACACTAAGATGCATAGGAAATTCTGCTAGGGAAACAGACCACATCCCTTCCTATGTGCTACTGACTATTCTTTGGTATTTTCATCTATTTCTATAAGTTGTTTTTTTTTTAATAGTTTTACCTGGAAATTTCTGAATTATTAAAGAACAGAAAAGATTTGCTTAATTTTATTTTAGAATGTTCACCAAAAAAGATTATCAAAATGATCAAAATACTACTGGTATAAAGGTAAACTGAATTCATAGTCTTCAAAGAAAAAACTCATCAAAAATACTATTGCTATACTATAGAGGAGTAGATGATTCTGTTGCGAGCATACCAGCATTTTGCATTACTTTCAATGTTATAGACTTGGCATTTAACTTTGTTTAAATCATGTTGTTCATCACAGTAGTATTTTCAGTATGAGAAAGATGACCCTGGAATTGCCTTAAAGTAATCACTTTGATTCCTGTGGTTTCTGAACCAGTGAACTTGCTGCCTGACAGGATTCCTTCAGGCCCACCCTCCCTTCACTGGAGAAAGAAAAAGTCTGGACTCCACAGCCGCAGGGACCCCTGCCAGCTCAGTCCTGCCTCATTTCTATGCTTTCTACCAGGTGCACACAGAGCTTTCCAAAGCCCCCTTAGTGCTGACTCAAGGACACCCAGAAAAAGCATCCAAAACATAGGCTTGGTAACAGGACCCCACCAAGGATTTCCATGAGGGAAGTGGCCACCGGAGCTGGTCTGTAGCGGCCCCTTGCTCTGAGCACAGAGGCCAAAGCTCACTGACACCAGCTGATCCAGCCAGGCTGCTCTGGGGCAGCGCTGGGTGGGGGGAATATGCAAAGGACAGACTGGAGAGGCATTTTACAACAACTGAGGGACATGAAGAAGGAGGATTACAAAGTGGCTCTGAGGTCTCTGTTCCTAAGAACATCTGAAAATATCTCCTAAGCTGGAGTGATGCATTCATTATGGGACAAGAGCATGAGAAAAAAAAGCTACAGCACTGTTTCCTTTCAGGGATATAAACACACAGACACCAAACAAAATCAAAGGGTAAAATAAAAATATTTCGCATAAGCACATTTTCATGACGCCACTATATGTTTGACAGTACTATTTATTCAGTCATTCTGACCATATGTCATTTAATATAATTGTTTTTCCAAAGTTAATTTAAAGCTTCAAATTTGAAGCAATAAAAATTAGTTAACAGCATTTCAGAGCAATTAACAACCTCTCCTGGGCTTATGAAGAATGATATAAAACACCAGTTATATTGCTTTTCCACAAAGCAGTCTGATGACCATTTAAAATGGAAAAATCTACTATTAAGTAATATGACTAATTTTAATTCAGTAACATTTTTAAAGCCAATAATAAAAATAAACTATCAAAGTGCTGGATACTTACCTTCTTCATACTTCACAGAAACTGTTACAAAAGACTGATTATCACCTTATTGTTAACTTTGTAAAGCCATTAGTAAGTGGAGGCTTTAACATTTTAATTATGTTGAAAAACAGAAACATCTGTTTTACAGTATTAATTTGAAATAAACTTACCATGTCTTTTTATTCATTGTAAGCTCCATTATCATACGCCTAAAAATAATCAAAACAGCTTTACAGGCATCAACTTGTTCTTTCAAGAGCATGGGAACTTCAGGACATGGTTCCAGCAAAAAGACGTTTGCTGCATTTGTCAAAAATACCTTGAAATCAACAAATTTTACATTAAACATATAAATGTAATTGAACATATAGATCTGAACAAATTTTTCTTAAAGACAATGATATTAATTTTCCTCTACCAAAGAATCATCTTTGAGTTATTTCAGCTAAGGCAAGAGGTACCAACAGTCAAGATTTTTAAAAAATGCTTCTCTTAGAATCACTTGAGACACCTGAAAGACCTTTCCTAGAAAAAAATTATTAACACATATTAAGGGATGCAACTTTAGAAAATTTACAAATCAGAAAAGCTTTTGAAGACTTCTTTTTGACATCCCCTCAAAGGGAGAGGGGAAAATGGAAGAAGATAGGATCACTGCTTCTGGGTGAGAAATTTCAGGGTCAGGAAGCGGGAGAGGAAGAGGAGCAGTGGTTGGACAGTGGCTGGGAAAAAAAATCACCGGATTATTGTTGAATTTCCCAGCACATGAACTTTGCCGACATGAAGCATGGCCAGCACCACCCAACATGGGTATAGATCTCTATAGGATCTCTAGGAGATATAGGGAGCCAGGAAATAGACAAGGCCACATAGCTTCCAAGTGCATATACTTTTAATATGACAACTATATTATGCAGTAGGATATGAAGCCTATGGTAATTCTTGGGATAAAAACAGATTTAAAAAAAACTTAGATAATCAGCTGACCACTCTATAGTCTACCTCAGACCTTTAGAATACCAGTTCACTGTCCTTTACTATCAGGGGTATTTCAGTAGAAAATTGTGGGAAGCACAGATGTAGGCTGTTATGTAGTGAGTGACTGCTTAGGGGCACTAAAGTAAAGTAACACTGCGTTACTACTGACACAGACAACACCAGTGACCCCTCAACAGAGGAGACTGAGTTGTCAGTCTAGTGATGAAGGTGGATGTGCACCATCTACCTGGATCCTATGCTTAAGTCTCCCTTGTGTTCAATAGTACAAATTCAAAGGATCTGGGAACAAACAGAGATTCTCTGGCTCACTGGTGAATGAAATCCATTAACACAACATCTTAAAATAGATACATAAACTGACTGAAGAAATTAGGATAAACAAGCTCAAAAGTCAAGTTGATGAACTAAAATATTGAAAGCTTTTAAGATTATCTTGTGTAAGATTAAAAAGGTGTCATGGCTTAATTTTCTAGAAAGAATTACTAAATAAGCACTTTAATAGATGAAAACAGCAACTGTGAAGAACTTACTTGCCTGCAAGTAGGAAAGAGGAAAACAAAGAACTTTTTGACTAGCGAACTATAGCAGTTTTAGTTATTTTAGTGGCCTTCCCCCCCCCCCCCACTACCCTGACGGAGATAGAGACCTGAGTTGAGAGATCAAGAGTCAGAGGCTTAACCAACTGAGCCACCCAGGTGCAGCTACTGGCCAAGTTTTTGTAAGACGTATGGCACAGATGTTCCATTGCAAGACAGATCTTTAACTCAATGTGTTTGGTTTCTTGATTTGAATTTGAAACTTTGCACATTCCCAAGTAAAAATGAGGAATCTTCATATATTACATATTTCTTTCATTTTATCCTTTTAAGAGGATCAAAGTGGCAACTCCATGAATATTTCTTACTACCATGTCAGTATTAAGATAAAAATAAAGAAAATTAATATGTACAAATTATACCTGTCAACAGTAACTGAAGAAGAGTACTAGCTTATTCAACCTGTACTTGGCCACTTTTTCCTAATGAACTAAGGAAAGGACCAAAGATACTGGATACAAAGAGAACAAAAACAGCTATTATAATCCAAACTAAACATTTTGAACACTGTTGTGCGATAATCAAGTGGAAAATTTTTTTTCTTGGTTTGTCCAAGTAGCTATAACTTATCCTTTCAAAAAACAAATTAACAATCTCCTGAACTTAGGGAAATACTGGCAGTGGAATGGCTAAGGACAACATATGCCAATCCACTTGGAGAACAGGACTCCCAAGGGACACAGGGCAGGAGCTCTTTCATGCACTTCTCTGGTGAGGGCACAGATTTTACTAACAACTGGCACCAACGTTCTTTGAAGCTACTCAAGTAAAATCATCTTGATTTTGTTTAAAGTTAATTTCAAGTTATTTGAGGATTTTCACTGAAAAATGAGAAAATTCAATAATTACAGACTACTAAACTGCTAATAAATCTGAAAGCAAAAAGGACACCATGACAAGGAATCCTATCAAGAGATGGATGACACAAGCAGTGTCACTGAAAACTGGGCAACAGGTAAGCTATGCTCATGCCACCTCAGACACCTCCCTCTGTGTGGGAGGCCTACCTGGCCATGGCTCGAAAGGTGAATATGGGGTGGAGGATGGGGTGCCAAGGAGCAGTGAAAAGAGAGGTATTATGTGTTTTCCCCTTATAGTCCTAACAACCTTTTACCTAAATGGGAACCAAGAGGTAATCAATCTCCCAATCCCCATTTTTAATAAAAATCCTGAGGTCCAGGAAGAGTAAGTGATCAGCCAAATTTGTTCTTTCCAATGTTCCCAAATGGCATTAGTTCTATTTTATATATTCATACTAATAAATATTTAATATTTAGAGAATTTATCATTCTTCATAAACAGGGAATTTTTAAGAATAAAAGTCCTTATAAGATGATATAATCATCATGTTTGTCTTGCAAATTAGAGTCCAGGTGACTGACAAACTCTCCATATGTGTTCAGAAAATACGTTTTAAGATTTGGATCTCAGTCATTTTACATTTACTGCATAATAATCCCTCTGGAAAAACCTGCAACCAGCTCATAGGTCTCTTTTGATTAGGAAAAAAAAAATCTATAAATTGAAGGTAAGCAGTCAGGAAGAAAACTCAGAATGAGAACTTAAGAGCTGTTCACTGACAGGGCGATATAAATATCATCGTACTTTAATGATGCTATCACAATAAGCAAAATGTTCAAACTGACTCCAGCTAGAGATCTTTATGTCTCCGGCCGGCCATGTACCTGCAGCATAGCTTGGGCCCCAGCTTTCACGTTCTTATTTTCTTCTTCTGTCACACATCCTCTGCTCACTGCACTCGTGAAGGAGTATGTTCGTCCCCAACTGGAAGATCGCTTATGACGAGAACCTTCAGATGAGGTCTTTAGAAGATTAAAAACCAGTTAATGGGGGGGGGGGGGAAGAAGTACCATGTTCACATACTTCTTACACTCACCAAAATTCAAGAGAATATAGCTTTTAGGAGGGTTAGTCTTTTATCCATTTTGTTCACCACCTCCAGCACCTAAAATAGTGCCTAGTGTTTAGTATGTGCTGAAGAAATGAACAAAGGTCCAATGACTGAGTCTCTAACACAGAACTCGAAGATGTGTGATAAATTCCATTTGCTTATCTATTCATTTTGACATCATGACCAGTTATTAAAATGATTTTACCAAAATTAAAAAATCAAAATTATGGCATTAATACAGATATTTAAAAGTGATATGACTTGAATACTAATACTTTTAAATGTTTGTTGTTAATTGCTGCAACAAACTTTTAGAAATAATTTCTCAAACTAGATTTCAAAACAGCATGCCAGAAATAAAAATATGACAGATATTTTTTCTTTCAGGAAGAGGTCCTACTGTGTCATTTTAGATTTATCCAGCCTCTAGCTTTTCCTAACCAGGACTAAAAATTCCATTCCAACAGCACTTACTCTTGAGGACAGCGCCCAGCCCTTCAGTGAGGCTTCTTAATGGAGGAGACAGTGCTCTTTTTGGGGTTAGTCTTTTCAAGTGCTCTGGAATAGGCCACTGCACAAGACAAGACTGCTAAAACATTCTAAATTTAACTTCTCAAATGTTATTTATTCAAACACATCAATACCAGTAAAGCAGTGACTTTTTTTTAAAAGATTTTATTTTATTTATTTGATAGAGAGAGAGAACACAAGTAGGCAGAGCAGCAGACAGAGGGAGAGGGAGCAGCAGGCTCCTCACGGAGCAGGGAGTCCGATGCGGGGCTCAATCCCAAGACCCTGGGATCATGACCTGAGTCAAAGGCAGACGCTTAATCGACTGAGCCACCCAGGCGCCCCAGCAGTGACATTTTTATCTCACACAGAGACGTGTAAAACACAATGGTTTATAAAGCAACTCTTGTGCAACAGTGAATAAAGAAGCTGCCACACACACTCGGACCTAGCCTGAGGGTTAGGAGGTGACCAATGATCCTGAATAGAGCCAGAAGCATCCTCACTAAAGCAGGTCCTCACCAAACTCAGCAACTTGAGAGCATCAGCTATGATAAAAGAGAGCCACCGGCCTATGCCCCACTGATTGGCACCCTTCCTGACCAGGTATACTTTGCTAAAATATGTGTAGTTTCCAACTGAAACAAGAAGTGATAACATATTACCTCTTTGCTGTCAGTCTCTGAGAGTCCTAATTTTTCAGCATCTTCTTGGGCAGCTTCTTTATCTGGTTCTTCCATAAACACAGGTTTGTCCTGGAGGATCCACTTCCTGTACACTTGAACTACCTTCCTTGTTACAGCAATGTCACACGAAGGCAATAAAAATGCCTATAATAAAAAGGGAAGACTCCCTTTAACTCCACACCTGCTCAGATCACTGTAACAGACAAGATGCATAACAGACATTTCCAATCCACATCACCGATTTTAGACTTTCCTCTGAAACATACAGGGCACCCCAAACTTGCTGAGGAAAAAAGGCATTTTCAATTAGGCCAGAAAATGTCATGCAATTTAAAAATAACTTCTGTATTCTGTGTAATTTTTTCACAAAAATAGCCAACATGCACACCTACACAAATATTTCAATTGGCTATATAAACAATAGTTATATAACTGGAAACCTTTCCCAATGAATTAGAAATTGATTATAAGACAAGGGACATGCTACTGCAGCCAGCTCCAGTCAACTGTCACACCTCTGCCTAACTCCAAGTTCAGGGATGTCGCGATGGTGGCGGAGGGAATATTTATACCAAAGAAGATGGAAAATGCTAATTATTGGAGCTTTTCTTTTCTTTTCTTCCCCTTTCTTTGTCTTTCTCTTTCTTCCTTCTTTTTTCCTCCCTCCCTTTCACCTTCCCTTCCTTTTTGGAGACCCGACATTCACCAGCATCCCAGTGAGTAAAGACTGCACTCAGGTGTTCTGTACTTACTGGTATGCTGGTGAATGTTGGCTCTCAGAAAATATATTAAAGAGAACTCCTGGCCAGTTGTAGCATTGTGCACATTTAGGTGACTTTTTAATTTTTTTAAAGTTTTTCAGATTTATTTGAGAGAGAGAGAGAGAAAGCATGTGCACAGCAGGGGAGGGGGCAGAGGGTGAGGGAAAGGGCAAGCAGACTCTAGCAGGAGTGCAGAGCCCAATGCAGGGCTCAATCCCATGATGCTGAGATCACTACCTGAGCCAAAACCAAGAGTCAGACTTTAGCTGATTGAGCCACACAGGCACCCCATGAACTTTTTAACATTAAACAATCTCTTTATATATATGCATGTAAGAAATCTAATTTAATGTAAGATTCTAAAAATATAAACAAAAAGGTAAAAGAGAAATGTATTTGCCTTTTCAGTATCAGCTCTAAGGAATATTTCTGTCTGAGGGGTAAACACAAAGGAGAGGAACTCAGTATTACAGGAAATGCTTTCATTCATTCCACAGATGAGGAATTAAGCTGAGGCTCAGAACACCTGAGATATTTTCCCAAGATTACAAAGTCAGCAATGATTCTAGGTCTTGAGATCTCAAGATTCAGGATTTAATACTGTCTTTAATGTTCATGTCACAGAATCCAATTACAGGCAGATTTCAGTGTAACAAGAGTTCATGCAATATATAAATTTTCATCGATGTCACGCCAAATTCCAGAACAGAGGAGCCTGTGTTATAACAAGACTGTAACATATCAATATAACAAATATTCTGACTTACGTCTCAAGAAAGTTCAACAAAGAAGAGTATGACAAAGTACAATGGTGTCCCACCCTAATTTTGTTCCAAATTTTATTACAAATATTTTTACACATACAAAAAAGTAGAAATATATATTTTTTTAAAGAATCTTTTTTAAGATTTTATTTATTTGTCAGAGTCAGCACAGGCAGACAGAGTGGCAGGCAGAGGCAGACGGAGAAGCAGGCTCCCGCTGAGCAAGGAGCCTGATGTGGGAATCAATCCCAGGATACTGGGATCATGACCTAAGCCAAAGGCAGCGGCTTAGCCAACTGAGCCACCCAGGCGTCCCAAACAACTAATTTTTTTTTTAAGATTTTATTTTATTTATTTGACAGAGAGAGAGATCACAAGCAGGCAGAGAGTCAGGCAGAGAGAGAGGAGGAAGCAGGCTCCCCTCGGAGCAGAGAGCCCAATGCGGGGCTCGATCCCAGGACCCTGGGATCATGACCTGGGCCGAAGACAGCGGCTTAGTCCACTGAGCCACCCAGGCGCCCAGAAAAACGTAGAAATATTTTAAAGTGAGTTCCCATATACTGCTGCCTAGATTCTACCATTAGCATTTGCTAGATTTGCTTACCCCATATCTGTCAATCCACCCCTATTTATCCTTGTCTCAATCCATTTTATTTTTGATGCATTTCAAAGAAATCTGCAGACATCAGTACATTTCACCCCTAAATATTTCAACATGCATATCACTGATTAGAGTTCAAAATTTCTTATGGTACTTTACATAAAATTTATAAATAATGAAATGCATAAATCCTAAGTGGACCATGTGATGAGTTTTGAAAAATACAGAGACAGTGAGGTAATCCAAATCCCAAATCAATGTATATCATGTTATCTTCCTCCCAGGAAGCAAATAGAAATATCCTCTGTAGGTGAATAAAATCACAGTAAAACCCAAATTATTTGTACAAACTGGTTAATGTATTATATTAATTAAAAATCAGAAATATGAGAAAAGAAGTCAAAACTAACAAAACCATAATAAAAACCAGACAGTAGGGGCACCTGGGTGGCTGAGCGGGTTAAAGCCTCTGCCTTCGGCTCAGGTCATGATCCCAGGGTCTTGGGATCGAGCCCCACATCGGGCTCTCTGCTCAGCAGGGAGCTTGCTTCCTCCTCTCTCTCTGCCTGCCTCTCTGCCTACTTGTGATCTCTCTCTGTCAAATAAATAAATAAAAAAATCTTAAAAAAAAACCCAGACAATATTTTAAACATATAGGAAATCAGGATAAATAAAGTTTCAAAAAGAAATGTAAATGGAATTGAAAAATAAAATAACCAAAATTAAAAACTCAGTGTGTATAGGTTAACAACAGAATGGACATGGCTGAAAACTGGATGAAAAATCCAAAGGAAACACCCAGAATGAAGCATGGCGAGATGAAAGGATGGCTAACTCAGAAGGGAAGGTGAGAGAGAAGACAATGAAAAGCTGATCCTATACATGGCTGCAGATGCACAAGGAAAGAAGATTAGCAAAAGGGGACAGAAATTATATTTGAGGAGAGAATGGCTGAGAATTTGGTCAAAATTGGTAAAGATGTCAATCCACATATTCAAGAATCACAAATACAAACAGGGTAAGTACAGAGTACATTACTGTAAAACAGGTGAAAACCAAGAACAATCAGAAAATCTTGTAAGTTCCAGAAGAAAAAAGAGACATTTCCTCCAAAGGGCAACCACATGACCTCACATGACTTCTCAAAGAAACAATGGAACAAATATTCAATGTACAAAGAGAACACAGCTGCCCACGTAGAATTCAGTATCCAGAAAAATTGCACTTCAAAAACAAAAGCAAAATAGAGAAATTTTCAGACACAGAAATGAGAAAAACTTTTACCAGGAGATCCGACTTAAGGGAAATACTGAAAGTGATTCTTTGGGCAGAAGAAAAATAATCCTGGATCAGAGATTCAGCAAGAGATAAAAATGCAATAAAAGGGTAATTATTTGGATAAATCTAAATGAATAAAATGTATATATATGAATAAAAATAAAACTAAAATAACAGTTATGAAATATTTATATATATATTCATAATGGAATTCAAATACAGGTGGTCCTCAACTTATGATGGTCCAACTTAGAAGTTTTCTACTTTAGGACAGTGTGAGAGTAATGCACATTCAGTAGAAACTGTACTTTGAATTATGATTTTTCCTGGGTTAGGAATATGTAGTATGACACACTCTTGTGGTGCTAGGCGGTAACAGTGGCTACAGCTCCCAGTCAGCCCTGGGATCATAAGGATAAACAACTGATAAACTTATAACCATTTTGTACCCACATAATCATACTATTTTTCACTTCCAGTATGGTATCCAATAAATTACATGAGATATTTAACACCTATTATAAGCTAGGCTTTGTATTAGATGATTTTGCCCAACCTGTAGGCTAGAGTAGGTGTTCTGAGTATGTTCAGGGTAGGTGAGGCTAAGCTATCATATTTGGTAGGTTAGGTTTATTAAATGCATTTTTGACTTATGGTATTTTCAACTTATGATGGTTTTATCAGCACACAACTGCATTGTGAGTCAAGACAAAACTGTACATAGCAGGGGCATAGGAACTGAGAAGGAATAAGTGGAACTGGAGTGCATACTCACAGGGTAAAAGTTTAAATTAATGCTAGATTTTTAAGTTAGGGATGTTAACAATTAAAATATTACAAATGAGTATAAAAATACTAAGAATAGAAAAAAGTGATACTAAAAACAAGTCTGACAGAATTCCATATAATTAGAAATCAGAAAGTAAGATAGTGAACTCAAACATAATTAGAGTAGTTGTTATGTCAACTGTAGAGGCAATAATGCTCCAATCAAAATATAGAAATTATTAGGCCTGATTTTAAAAACTATTAAAAAGACTATGTGCCATTTATAAGAGGACATCCAAAGCATAGATATGGAGAAAAGAAATTGAAAGTAAAAAGTTAGAAAGAGATACACCATGGAAACACTAACCAAAAGAAAACTGGTAGAGCTATATTAAGAATAGGCAAGACTGACTTTGAGCCCCCCCCCCAAAAATTACTAGAGATAAAGAAGAAAAATTCTTATTGATGAAAGATTCAAGTCAAAGGAACATACATTTGAATCTATAACTGAAACTAATAATGTTGCCTCAAATATATACATATATATGAGTGTGTGTGTATGTGTGTATATAAAAAATACTGAGAGCCTTTGAAAAAAAAACAGACAAATCCGCAGTCATAGTAGGATATTCTCAGTAACTTGCAGAATAGCAGATAAAAAATAGTATGGACAGAGGAGAGTGGAACACATGCTTCCTACCTTCTCACCATATTCTCCATGTCTCAACCTCTCGTATTTTTCATCTTTGTCTCTCTGAGGGACACTCAAGATAATTTCTTCAGGTCTGTCATTCTGTTTATTCTGTCCTCAGCTGTACCTAACCTGCTATTAAACTCACTCACTGAGGTTTTCCTTTACTATTTCAATTATTACATTTTTTCATTTCTGGAAGTTCTATTTTCTTATTATTCAAATCTGCTTAGTCATTTGTTACAATTTCTTGTTTCCTGGAAACATTTCCAAGCTTGTCTTTTATTACTTTAAACATGGTGAAGGTATTCATACTGAAAACTTTAGAAAAATTTTGACTTAAAAATTCCTAATTGGAAGAAAGGGTGACCTGAAATTATTATACCCACCTAAACTGATGTTCATGTGGAAAGGCAAAAGGAAAACATTCCTTATCACAAAAGGACTCAGGGACTAGAGCCTCAAGACATCTTCTTGAAAACACCCACTTGATGACAAAACGAGGCCATCCAAGAAGTCAATCAAAGGAAGCATGTTAGGACTGAGGACACCAAAAGGAAAGAGTCTACCTAAATTCAGAACCAAGACTAAACAACTCTGCACATTAGGATTCCAAACTGACTGCAAATAATGGCAAATTTAGGCTATCAATTTATAATATAATGAAAAAAGTAGATGGGGAGAGGAGGCTGAAGGAAATAAAGGATTGATAATTTCTTCAGATTTCTTAAGAAATCAAATAAGTGGTATCTAAAATTATACCATGGGGACAAAAATTGATTCCACTACCTTCATGTGACTGTAATTTTCTCATTATAGAGAAATATTTTAGTAATTAATATTTCTTGTGGTAAAGGAATGTTTGTTTGAATTTCTACAACTCTGTTTCTTTTTCTTTTAAATTGAAATAAAATGAAACTCAGACCTCTTCATTAAAAATGCATGAAAGAATTATTAAGAATTAAAGATTCCATTGTCATAAAGTGGTCTGTCAGTCCCTCACCCCTACCCCGACACTTCCACATACCCTCGCCTTGCCTCTTCCTTCACCTCAGTCAACCTCTATCTGGTTTTACCTTCACCCGTCCATGGCTGGCTGGCTGCCTGTCCATCTTTAACTGCCTGCCAAATTCTCTGTCTTTCTGCACCTATGTACCTGTCCATCTATACCTCCCTGCTCACTTCCACCTCTGCCAGCTGGCCTATCTACATCACCTGTCTGATCTTCTATACCTGCCTACCAGTTTATGTATCAGCTCATCTGTAAGCTTTCCCGTCTGTCTGCTAGGCTGCTCTCTGTTTATATCCTGCCTTACCCACCTCCTCTCCGCCAGGCTCTTATCTGCTTATCTAGCTAGCCACGCCAGCAGGCAAATATAAACGTATAGAAATACCTGGAATGATACTCTTTTAACATGAACACTGCTTGCTTAATGGCAGTATTTTGAGTGATTTGAGTGATTTGCTTAAGACTGTTTGTCTAATGAACATTTACTTTATAAAAAATAGAATAGTTATTCTTTAAAATGAAATCAACAAACAGAACAACAAATAACCTGTACAGCAGTGCTTGGAACTTTTCAGATCAGAACTAAGGAAGACATGTGAGAGAAGCATATATGCATTTATATACAGTATATACATAAATAGATGTTGTTTTAAAAGTTTCACAAAGACATACTAATCCTTAGAACATGCAGTGCACTCTGAAATGTTTTGGTCTATTTTATTCTATTTCATTATTTTAAAAAAATACTGGCCCTTTTTTTTTTTTAAAGATTTTATTTATTTATTCATTTGAGAGAGCACAAGCAGGGGGAGAGGGTGAGGGAGAAGCAGCCTCCTTGCTGAGCAGAGGGCCCAACATGGGGCTCGGTCCCAGAACCTGGGATCACGACCTGAGCCAAAGGCAGATGCTTAACCACCTGAGTCACCCATGCACCCCAAAATACTGGCTTTTGATAAGTTGATTTCATGACCTACAAATGGTTGCAACAAGTAGTCCAAAAAACACTGGCAAGAAGACAAGTTTGCAGCAGAGTGACCCTGAGACCAGAACTGGCCACCTGAAGCCTCTACTGAGGCTAGCCTGCCTGCTGGGGGCAGCAGTAAACTGAGGCTGCCCCGAGCACCACTGAACTTTGTCTCCCTTCAGCTACCACCTACTTCCATTGCCTGCAGCCCACTAAACCATGCAGTCCTAGAAGACTTGCACAATAGCCCCTGCCACAGCCTCTTTGCCCCAGGGTCCCTTGTCAGCATTTATTTTCATGTTCACACAGTCGACATCTGATCCTCTGCCATCATGCACTGTTCTCTGGTGCATACACACAATTTTACCTCCCCAAGGAGAACATGCGCTTCCTGAATGTACATTTTAAACTTTAATGGCCTTTAGGCCTAAAATATTAAACAGTCTCTGAATACTTTAAAATTGGAAAGAAATTACATTATGCCATCCAGAAAGAAAAATTGTTCACTGACCACAAGAGGGCAATAGAATACAATGTTAAAACCAATGCCCCTTCAAGTATCTCTACTTAGCATAAAATGTTTTTTGCTTCACAGCACAAAGATGTCTCAGAAGTTCGGTAGTAAGTAGTCTGCAGTTAACGTCCGTGGCCCAAGCTACTTCAGTACTGAATTTAGACTGGAGTTAGGCCTAAATGGAACACAGAATTTAGAGCATACTCTTGCCAATAATGGATGCAGATGGAATTGTCCGTATGATAAATTAGCAATTTATACAATGAAAGTAAAACCACATTAGTATGTATCTCGTGTGCAAAATTTATAAGCTTTGTCAATCATATCTAGTCTTATAGTAAGCACTGGCATCCAAGAGCTTAAAACACTGCTACAGATCAGGGTCTGCAAACTCTGGCCTGTCATCCAAATCCAGCCTGCCAAGTGACTTCCATAAAGTTCTTTGGGAACACAGCCATGTTTTTTTGTTATGTGCTATCCAGAGCTCCTTTCTCATTACGAAAGCAGAGCTGAAGAGCTGCAACAGAGCCCACATGATCAACAAAGCCCGAAATATCATTATCTGGTCCTTTATAAAATATATGACCTCTATTCTCAATTATATGCCCTCTAGGACCTTGATGATTTCAACTCAAATTAAATGGTTAACAAGTACCTTCCGTGCATACAACAGGAACACAACAGGGCAACATTAATGGGGAGAATAGGGTAGATTTTTAAATCATGCATTATTATGATAAAAGAATGTTTTGGCAGCATGACATAAACAGTACAGGTTAGAAAGCGATGACATAGCAGGTGTGGGGCTCCAGGGAGCATGCTGCCAACCATGGTCAAAGGAAAAGGAAGGAGCGGGAGTGAGAAAGTCCCCTGCATATCTTTCTCAGTGATGGCTCAGAGGAGGAGCAGGAGACAAGGATCACAGAAAGGCTAAAATTAACAAGCACACAAGAACACAAGCTCTGTTAAAGAAGTGGTTGTTAGAAGCTGTTGTTAGGGAAGAAAATAAGCTAGCTCTGGCTTCATTATCATTAAGACACCACTAGAATGTCAGACAAGAAAGATCACCAGGTGGCATTTCAAAAGGCAAGTGTGCAAACAAGAAGCAAGGTCCAGACAAAAGGCTTGACTGGGAGTCTCATGCCACATGGCTGCTGGCTCTGCACAAATAGCTGAAGGCCCTAAGCAGGCAAGTGTGGAGTTACAGAAGAGGGTCAAGCCCAGAACTTGGTCAACTCTCGGAATGTGGGGTCAAATAAAAAAGGGCTCAAGAAATAAGACAGAGAAGACACAGTTAGGGAGTGAGAAGAACCAAGGCAGTGCTGAGACCTAGAACCAGAAAAATATTTTATGAGGCAATTTTCACTGAAGCTTAAACTAATATTTTATCTATCTATCTATCTATCTATTTATTTAAATTTCTTTTCAGCATAACAGTATTCACTGTTTTTGCACCACACCCAGTGCTCCACGCAATACGTGCCCTCCCCAATACCCACCACCTGGCTCACCCAACCTTAAAGATTTTTATTTATTTATTTGACAGAGAGATCAGAAGTAGGCAGAGAGGCAGGCAGAGAGAGGGGGGAAGCAGGCTCCCTGCCAAGCAGAGAGCCCAATGCGGGGCTCGATCCCAGGACCCTGAGATCATGACCTGAGCTGAAGGCAGAGGCCTTTACCCACTGAGCCACCCAGGCACCCCAAACTAATATTTTCTTAAGTCAAACATATTTATTCAATAAAATACAAAATATGGCAAAACCTCCAGATTGCTATGGATTACACTGGGACTTTCATTCTTGATTGATTTTTCCTTAATGACAGTCTCAGAAGTGAAAGGGTTAATCAGTATCTAGAACTCTTGCCCCTCCACGAAAAACTCTTCATGGTGCCGAAAAACTCTTCATGGTGCCGGTGCACCCTTCCTGTGTATGCACAGGGCTCCTCCCCTTCTCCCCAGCGACCATGGCTCTCTGCCATTCAGGGGCTTCACCCTCTGTGCGGGTGCCCAGAGTCAACAGCTATTCCCCATTACATGCACACACCCACAAAGGAGCCAGGCTCTGTCCCCCTGGGCACCAGTACCAAGATGAGGTAACCAGTGGCTTCACTTCACACCACAGAGCTGCTGTCTTTGCTGTACCGCAGGTTCTGCTTCCTCTGTCAGAGTTTCTCCATAGCAGCACTACTGACATTTGGGGCCCGATGTTCTCTATCATGGCACAGTGGAGCCCCTGTCCTGTGTTTGTAGGATAATCACTGGGTACTGCTCACTAGATGCCAGTAGCACTGCCATCTCCCCAGCTGTGACAACCAAAAGTGTCTCCAGACAATGCCCAATGTCCCCAGGGGGTCAAGCCAGCCCCAGCTGTCGCTTAGGGCTGCTAAGTATTGTACAGCCTCTGATCTATCTCTGCTATCTTCTTCCTCACTTGCACCCACTTTCTTGTTTGCACTTCCCCACCCACCACAGTGTCCACCATTAGGGTGCTGTATCAGCGTCAGCCCTTGCTTTCCCCTTGTTCTCCTTTTCCTCTTATGTCATAAATACTTCTATCATATATGCATGCCACGTGTGTTTGCAGAGAAAGTACAACCATCTGTAGAGCCTCTCTAGAGCTCCCTTGGGCCTTTGGGACAACACCAGCCTGGGGCTCCTCTTCGCCATGTTCAATTGTTGATGAGTATCCACGAAGGGCTTTCTTCCCACCTACCTCTGGGTTTCCAGTTTCTTATGGACACAAGAGGGTATTTTGGGGATGATTTGCTCATATAAGGAATTTCCCCTCTATATTTGGGAATTTTATAAAAACAAAATCTTAAAGAATCATAAAATTGCAACACTCCACATGACAAATTAAAAGCAGGATTAGAGGAATCATGATTCAGTCCTGTAATGTAGCCCAACTCATCAACAGTATTTCTTGCAGTACTGTGAGCAAAAGAACAAGAACAAAATTTATGGTTTCAGAGGGAAAGGGGTTGGGGAGAGGGGTAACAGGGCAATGAGTATTAAGGAGGGCATGTGTTGTGGTGAGCACTGGGTATTATACCTAACTAATGAATTACTGAACATTACATCAAAAATTAATGATGTAATATACAGTGGCTAACTGAACATAAAGAAAAAAGAACAAAACCCTCTTCAATTTCATGAACTCACAACATACACACACACACACACACACACACTAACCTGACGAAAGACTTCGTTCACAAAGTTGACATAACCTCGTGTTGACAAGAGAATCCGCTGTACCATTTCATACACAGTTCGGTGCTCTTCTTCAATGCTACAAAGGCTGGAGTTGCTGAGTCTTCGGTCAGACAAGGTGCTGCTGTTGGAATGGTTTTTGTCTTGCTCTGTGGGACAACCGCCATCCAGCTCCGGCACCCTCTCTTGCCCCACACCACCGCCAACAGTCTGGAAGAAAGCCATTACCACCTCTGAGTGGGCCTCTTTGACATTCAAGAACACTGGGTGAAACTGAAGATTTGCTTAATTTTAAAGGTCTCTGGTTACCATCAACTTGAAGGCAAGCTAGACGCCCGCACTGCTCAAAGCACAAGGGGTTCCAGGACCCATACTCACCAATTTCCCAATTCATCAGCTAACCTCTCCCAAACTCAGTTATTTCAACAGGAAAAACACTAGATTATTGCAGGGAGGGAGGCTGTGAAATTTTCTCAACCAAAATACTTATAACTTATATTTGCAAAATCATAGAACAAATTGCGTCAGTAAATTTATACTATGATCACCTTTGGTTTCTAAATTCAGCACTCACTCTATGGTCACAGAGATTTGAAAGTTCAGTAGATTTTTTTGAGCCACAATATTGGAAAGTATCATTTGATTCATGAGACTAAGTGACACTTGACGGAGGAGTGTCAAAATCTTTGGAGGGTATTTTATGAGAAGAATCTTGATCTGAATTTCATATTCAGAATCTCAGATTGAACTTAACTGATATATTTACAAAATTTTAAAATTTTAGAAGGCTTTAAGAGCACAAAGAAATAATTCATGCTCACATATTTAAGGTGGATTTCTGCTCTCATCTCCCCATAGAATTAAAGGTTTCCTCCAAATACATGTATCATTTTGCTTCATTTTTATAAATTTCACTATTATTTTTTAAGTGTCAAAAATGTGTAACCCAAATATCACTAAAATTCTACCTACTGTGAATATTTTTTACAACAAATGATATGAGTAATACAAAATAGTTATTTCAGTAACTACCATGGACAGTTTGAAAGCAGATATCCAAATAGCAATCTCTAGGGAAAATTAATGGAAGATTATATTTATAATAATTTTTCTCTTCACGCCTTAGCTATTAAGTCTTTGTGGCTTATCAAAGGTACTGTCATACTGTGAGATGAGCTGTCCTATAGAAATTATTAAAAAAAATTTTTCATCCTTTTGATGTGTCAACTATCTTCTGCAGAAAAATAAAATTTTACTCATTTTTTCTGATATATATGTGTATCTATATAATAACTGATACATATGCATAAGTATATATACATATATATATATATTTTTTTTAATCTGTAAAGTATGGAGGCTGGATTAAGTCTAATGTCTCTTTTATGGCTCAATAACCTGTGACTCTTGTATCAATAACTTCCATTTTCCCGACAGGCCAAAAAAAAAAAAAAGGTACATATGTACATATGCAGCAAATTTTAAAAAATGATCACAAATTCTATGACTCCCCCTTCCCTTTGATTCACAAGGGCTCTGTTACTATGTTAACCAGTGGAATAGGGTGGAAGAGATCTGTGCCAGTTTCAGGCCCAGGTACAAAAGACTGATAGTTACCACTTCCTATCTCTTGGAACATTTGCTATTGGAGCTCTGACTGGCCAGGAAAGAAGGCCAACAACCCTATTACAGAGACTGCATAGAAGTGGGAGGCCCAGCTAAGCCTCACCTTCCAACTGCACCCATCAAAGTAACAGGCATGTGCATACAGCCATCCTTAACCCTCTAGACTAATCAGCCGCCAGGTGAAGGCCACCACCCGCTGACCTCAGTTAATGCCCTATTAAAGCACAAGAATTGCCCCACAGGATCCTGCCCAAAGTTTTTACCCAAAAAGTATATGAAATATGACAAAAGGGTTGTTGTTTTAAACCACCAAGTTTTGAAGTCATTAGATAACTAATTGGGTAACATGGCAATTAGGTAGCTAAAATAATGTAAATAAAGAAATATGTTTAAAGGCACCAAATTATTTTTAAAAGTGCTCTAAACATACAGAAAAACAAAAATAGACCCATAAATACAGAGAACAAACTGGTGGTTGCCAAAGAGGAGGCTGTGGGTGGACAGGCAAAATATGTGAGGCACAGTGGGAGATATAGGCTTCCGGTTACAAAATTAATTAAGTTGCGGGATGAAAGGCACAGCATAGGGAATATGGTTGATGGTACAGTACGGTGACGCACAGCATAACATACAGACTTGTCCAATCCTATGTTGTATATCTGAAACTACTACAACATTGTGTGTCAACTATACTTCAATTTAAAAATCAAAGTAAGTTTGGGATGCCTGGGTGGCTCAGTTGGTTAAGCGGCTGCCTTTGGCTCAGGTCATGATCCCAGTGTCCTGGGATTGAGTCCCACATCGGGCTCCTTGCTCAGCAGGGAGCCTGCTTCTCCCTCTGCCTCTGCCTGCCACTCTGTCTGCCTGTGCTCGCTCTCTCTCTCTCCCTCTCTGACAAATAAATACATTAAAAAAAAAATCAAAGTAAGTTTAAAAAAATTGAAAGTGAGCTCTGTTACCCAAATAGAACACATGAGATGGATTTCCCATCATGCCATAAATGGAAAACAACTTCTCTTGATAGAACAATGCTTTCCCTACTCCCTCTGCAAAAGGCTACTTTCCAAAAACATTTGTATGTTTTGACAGGTGTTTATGTCTGCAGTGAGTGATGAGTGAAAACAAACTGATAATCCAAATTTCCTCATATCTTTCTTTTTTATGAAAATGAACAGTAAAAGCATACGTAAGAATTAAGCACAGAGAGAGGTCCATTTCCACCCACTACAATCAAGCTGGATTCTCAACTATTATTTAGTATTAGGTGATTCTGGTGGCAAACTCAAAAATTGGTTTTCACTTTTTGGGCACATGAGGAAGCCTTGGTCGGTGAAACGGACATACCAGCTTGGCCCAGGCCTGCACTGCCAGGGTTCAGGAAATTGCATGATACAAGCTGACACTTAACCCTTCCCACCAACCCTCCCCCACATCTGGTTTCTTCTCACTGACAGCTCATACTGAGACCTGTCCACTGTCAGGGTCAAGCTAAAGGGGGCACCACAAACTAGGTGGGAAACGAGAGGATGCAAATACCATTCTGGTGGGGATGCCTGAGGCCACTGAATGCCCGGTCATGATTCTCCAACACAGCTGGGGGCAGCCTGCACCGCCTGGGTAGAGCTCTAGACACAGAAAGTACTGGAGTGGTAGTCAACAAACAAATGCATTTGTGTAATATATAAACTCCTCTAGGGTTGTCAATTTGTGGGATTCACTTTTTCTAACTGTTCACCCCATGAAATACAATTTCAGGAAACCCACAGCCCATGGATCATTATTAAAGGGCACATTCAGACTCAGTCAAAGTGTAACTAAGGGTTATCATACAAATAAATACAAGTAGCATTCAAAAAAGCTGATACCACCTCAAACTTTCTTTTCCATTCCCAAATGGGCTTTTATGGGTTTTAAAGTCAATTAATGTGTTTACAGAACTGGTAAAAAATGGTAACTGCTGAAATTTTAACATCAACACTTTGCTTTCTCTCATGTATGTTGAAGTACTTTTATCTCATACAAATATGAATTACTAAGGACTAAATCATATTTCACTGAACACATTTTCAGCTGAAATGATGCACCAAGAATGTACAGCTTTGGTCAGGTTTATGCTGTTGTTGTCAACATAGTATACGGGGTGTAAGAGCTACTGTCTTTTCGTTCTCCCATGGATATTTGTTCTACCAGATTCTTCAAGTGGTAAGAAAACTTAGTGTAGAAAATACACTAATTCCTCTCCTTCCTGGTGAAAAAATACTGTTAAAGGCATTAGTTTTAGATCCAGAAGCAAATCCACTTTGGAAAAAAAACACAAAAATAAGCCCTCAAACATGACATTTTTTTTTTTAAGGACACAACTGTTTTATTATTTCTAAAAAGCATTTAATATTTAATAGCTTTCAGAGAGAGTCAATTATCATATGGTTTCACTTATTTGCGGTGCATAATAAATAACACGGAGGACATGGGGAGATGGAGAGGAGAAGGGAGTTGAGGGAAATTGGGGGGGAGATGAACCCTGAGAGACTATGGACTCTGAAAAATAACCTGAGGGTTTTGAAGGGGCGGGGGGTGGGAGGTTGGGGGAGCCTGGTGGTGGGTATTGTGGAGGGCACGCATTGCATGGAGCACTGGGTATGGTGTAAAACAATGATGAATTCTGTTACGCTGAAAAGAAATAAAAAAAAATATGCTACAAAAAAAAATTTAATAGCTTTCTATATATGCTAGTGAATTTTAAAGTTCCTTGACATTTTGGGGCATTCTTTCTTTTTTTTTCCCCATTTTTTAAAAATTTCTTTTCAGCGTAACAGAATTCATAGTTTTTGCACCACACCCAGTGCTCCATGCAATGCATGCCCTCCATAATACCCACCACCTGGCTCCCCCAACCTCCCACCCCCCACCCCTTCAAAACCCCTCAGGTTGTTTTTTAGAGTCCATGGTTCACCTCCCCTTCCAATTTCCCTCAAATCCCTTCTCCTCTCCATCTCCCCATGTCCTCCATGTTATTTGTTATGCTCCACAAATAAGTGAAACCATATGATAATTGACTCTCTCTGCTTGACTTATTTCACTCAGCATAATCTCTTCCAGTCCCGTCCATGTTGCTACAAAAGTTAATACAGTGATAAGGGCAAAAGGGTAAACTCCATTTGGAAACAGCACTTAAAGTATTGTTTTGAAGGGCTTTTACAACAGCAGTATATTCTGTGAAAAGAGATTTTGGATCAACTGATTGAGTCATATTTACTTTACCTAGACAAAATTAGATTAAATTTGAAATTCCAAACAAAAACTTTTAGGACAAATGTATGTGCTTTTATTCCTGCAACTGTCTCCAAAATCCAATATTCAATGGTTTAAATTGCTGCATTTCTCATTTGCAATGCAGATGAAGAGAGGAACACTGCAGACACATGTAAGATGAGGTGTGAGACACAGAAGGGAGTACAGGAGGCAACTCATCAGCTGAATAGTGACTCCCCCAAAGATGTCCATACCCTAATCCCCAGAAGCTTTGAGTACCTTACCTTACCTGGCAAATGGGATTTAGCAAGCATGATTAAATTAAGGTGTGAGCAGGGAGAGATTATCCTGAATTATCTGGGTGGTCCCAATGTAATGTTGAGGATCCATAAGGAGACAGGAGGATGAGACACAGAAGGCAATGTGAAGATGGAGACAAAGGGATAAAAGGTGATGTAATAAAGGGCCACAAGCCGGGGAATGCAGACAGCTCTAGAAGCAGGACAAGGCAAAAAAAATGGATTCTCCAGAATGTGTTCCTCCAGAAGGAACACAGACCTGCCAACATCCTGATTTTACCACACTGAGACTGATTTTGAACTTCTGAGCTACAGAACTGCAAGATAATCTATTTGTGTTGTTTTAAGCCACTGAAAGTTTGTCATTTGCTACAGTGGCACTAGAAAACTAGTAGAACAACACACTGTGAGACATATTGAGAGTTTGTACAATGGGAGTGACCATTTCTATGTTCGGCTATCTGCAGGGTGTGGTAGCATTGGGCCTGGATAGTTGACTGCCAGCAACCATTCCCCCTCCCTGATAGAACCCCAGTGCTCCGTGTGCCTCCTCCTCTGCAGCCCAGGTCATGGGAAGCTGGCCCCATCAACAGTACCAGGGAAGGGTTCTGTCATGGAAGCCAGTCATGTCCCTCCTGGGCCATTCACGTAGCCAACTGTATGAGAGTCAGTGCCTTGTTACTGTTCTAGGAGAGACAGGTAACCTAAGTTGTTCTACTCACACAAATGGGAAGGGCTTTACAGAAATATCTGGGTTGTCTCTGAACATGAATAAGGAAGGCCATGCCCCTGCTGCTGGCCGCCATCTTACTTACAGTCAGCAAGGGAGTGGAAGACAAATCTGCCAGAGGGAAAGGGCAGAGTAGGGAAAACTAGAGAGAATCATGGAGACAATGTGAATTAACTATATTCTCTGCCAGTCCTGCCATGAGCTGCTTCTTCATGAGATTGAAATATTTCTTTTTTATCTTTAAGACAGTTTGAGTTATGGAGTCTTTTTCTGTTAGGATGAGACAACCATCCAAACTGATTCAGGAGGTCAGACCTTTATGGACACTAAGAAAGCCAGATAATAAAACTAGATGACTCACAAGTGTGAGAAGTCTCCTTTCCAACTAAGGAAAAAAATGCTAGAACCTTGAATCCATGGTTGATCTGCTATTCTTGCTACTTTTCATCATCTAACTGTATTTTTAAAAAATGAGAAACTTACTCTCAATAAATACAGTGATGGTTTTCTGAAATTTTGAAACCAGGTAGGCAGCAGTCACAGCCTTTAAAGACTGTTTTGAATTGATTTAATAATCACACAAGATACAATCTAAAATTTATCAGAGTGTGACTACATTTCTTATATACAATTTCATACAAACTTTTGTCTACCTGATTGATTTTTAGTTTTCGTCTACTTGATAGATGAATAAAGGTCTCTCAGTACGGTCCAGAACTAACAGTGTTCCCTGGCTCATAGTGAAATCCAGGGTCATTTTTATTTCCTCTTCCATGAACTTCTCCTTCCTCTTCTTTTGTCTGTTTTACAATTGGACTGTTTGTCTTCTTCTCAATTTGTAGGCACTGTCTATATATCAGAGACATGAATCCTTGAAAAAAACTGATGTTACAGATGCTTTTCACAGTCTGTTGTCCGTATGTGGTTTTACTTTGTCTTTTGATATATAAACCTTTTTCAATTTTTTAAAATAAAGTGACACCTCATTTCTTCTAGGGTTTGTGGGTCTGATCTCTACCTCAGGTAGTCTACCAATGCCCAAATTCATACATTCCTCTAGACTGTCTCCTCAATTCTTTATCATTTTGTTTTTATATTTAGACCTTAAATCAATTTAGAACTTCAATCAATCTGACATCTGCTTTCATATAGGAAATAGGGTTCTATCATATAGGAAATAGGGTTCTAGGGTTAGGATAGGAAGCAGGGTTCTAAGAAAGAGAGAGAGAAAGACAGACTGACAGTTCTTTCAGCTCTGAGGGTTATATATTAGATTGAATGTTCAATGCTACTCTGTCCCATTTTCTAGAAGGAACTGGTAATTCCTATCTGGAATTCTGATAATTTTCTCTTAATCCCTGAAAGTCAAAGAGGTTTATGTATTTTTAGGTTAGTGTCTGTTCAGCTAATTCTCCCTGGGACTAGAAGGCCTTGTGAATCAAAGGCACGACTTTTTTTTCAGCTCAAATAAATTCTGCATTAGTTCAATTATCACTTCTGATCTTTTCTCCTTTTTTCCTCATGATACTTGCAAGATAGGTCTGGACCTGACCTCAGATTTTATTTATTCATTTCTTATTTCCATCTCTTTGAATTTTTCCTCAGCATTATGAGATATTCCTTTGGAAAATCACTTTTGTTCTCAGTAGTGATCATTACTGTTTACAGTTTTCCTATTACATTTTTAAACTAATGAATTTAAGGTTTTTTAAAGCTTTATTTTTATTTTTTATAAAGATTTTTAAAATTTATTTGACCCAGAGAGAGAACAAGAGACTGAGCACAAACAGGGAGAGTGGCAGAGGGAGAGGGGGAAGGAGAAACAGACTCCCCGTGGGGAGCAGGGAGCAGGGACCCCAACGGAAGGCTTGATCTCAGGCAGACACTTAACCAACCAAGCCACCCAGGCGCCTCAAAGCTTCCTTTTAAAATCTTCAGTAAGTATTTTGCTGCTCTTTACTGGAATTGTGGCCCCCTCAGACTTCCTCAACAATAAGTTTCTCCAGCCCTGTAGTCCATTCTTAATCAATGAAGACACGTGCTCTGGACCTCAGTTTGGTGCTCCTCCACCAACATGCTACCAGCCACTCAGATGTGTGCACTCTTCCAGCTCAGGCCTAGTCATGCTTCTGGGAACTCCAGGGCATCAGTGAACCTGCTCTAAGGGGACCACGCTTTGTGAATAAAAGCAGGCCCCTGACATGAAGCAGCTGCTCTCAAACCTCCCCAAGTGGTCCTGCTCTACCCAGCACAAAGTCCCTAAGCAACTCAATCTGCTAGGAAAGCCCATTTCTCTGTGACCAAGGACCAAAAGAGAGGGAAGGTACACCACGGACCCCACACAGAAAGAGGTCTTCACTGAAAGCCTTCGAGAGAGACGGCCTTTTCTTCCAGGCATTCCATCATGGCACCCCGAAATCCTGAGATGCTCTTCCACTCCTCCCCTTGAGATCCCAAAAGGGCACTTGGGAGTTGCATGGGTCCTTCCAATAGCTCACCTAAATGATTCCTGAGGGCCTGCCTGGTGCTGGGGATTGGGGAAGGCAACATAGGGCCCCTGGTCTTATGCTCCGAGATCACTGGTACTTGAGCAAAAGAGGGAAAATCAGACGGTCCAGGAGTCTGCACACAACAGCTATTTTCTCAGAACATCTCCCTGGCCCCCAAGATCTCTTCATCATGGCAATGTCAACAGAGCACAGCAAGTGCTACCTCAGAGCTCCCTGACACCTCAGCAATAGAGAGAGAGCCCACCCATAAACCCAATCCCTAGAACGACCATCCTTGAGGAACCAAAACCCTAAGAGTCAATTACTTTGCTATGTGTTAGCATATTTTTATCTATGTAAAAGATAAGAAGATGAATGACATACCTGTATGATTTTGGGCAGTACATCAACTCCATTTTTAGTGTTTTGGGTTGTAGTTAGATACTTCTTTTCCAAAAAGAAAGTTACAATCCATTTAATAAAAACAACACGAGCTGCCATGTATGGAATTTTTGTACTGTAAATGTTTTCATTGTCTCGAGTTGTAGTAATGTACACTGGCTTTGGTCTCAAATGAGGGATGTCTGGGAAAAAAAAGAATACAGGATTAGGTGAGTGAGTGTAACCCCCACAAACAGCTCAGTTTTTAACAAAGCAGATACGCATTTGGTTGTATGAATAGCAACTAAAATTAAAGTACCAGAAATTCTTAAAAATGACATCTTTTGGTAGACTTGTTTCTGATTCTGCCTTGCGATCTGACCAAGATGGGACAGTGGCTACTGTTACTGCTTGCTTGTTACAGCTATGGCATACAGCTATGGAAGTACTAAGCTAATAACTCTCTAACAAATTTCAGTAATGATATGTGACTCTAATGTAAATTTTCACATACATTATAACAAATTTAATTTTATTTTAGGACTGAAACAAATCTAAAAGCATGTATAGACATTTTTCCTCATTTTAGGTATTTTATTACTTTTCAATGATTTTAGATATTTTAACATCCAATACTATACTAATCAAATCTATGAGACTAGTTTTATAGCCTTTTCCCTTTAGATGAATCCAAAGAATAGAATCAGTATCAACTACTTTATGTCTGAAAGAATTCATCTTTGAAGTATTAGACATCACCATTTTCATAGAACTAATAAGAAGTGCCTTTTTCATTCTTTAAATTTCATAATCAGTACAAAAAATTACATGGTATTGGATTTGAGCTGCAACTTGCTGTATGTCCAACTCTCTTACTAACTTTTATACAGCTGGTGGTACCCGCGTGAGGCAGACAAGTTCTCAACAAAGAACTTTATTTTCAGTATATTAAAGTGTACTATGTTTTCCATAGTGAATACAGACTATTTATAGAATCAGAAACTAGTTCTGGAAAAAATACCCACGTGCAGATAGCTAACAAATACATATATCAATAACTCTAAAGGTTAGTACTTCTACATCTTTTGAAATGCATCAAGTTTCTGCTGTTTTCCCCTGATCCAAGCGTGCACATGTGTGTGTACGTAAATAAACACCCAAAGACAAGTGAATTAGTTGTCCACATTCCCCAGATGGATTAATGTCTACTGTGACCGTTTCCCCTCCAAAATTATTTCTGATTATTCATTTTAACTAATTTTGCCTGCTTTCAAACAACAGGAGAAGAAAATCTGCCTCTCCGCCCCGGCACCAATCGAAGGGATACATCTGTCCTGTGAGCCTTCATTTTTCATAGAAGAAAAACTTCAGAAGCCAAACTAGAAATTCCTTCATGTTTCCTTCCTTTCTGGGGCTTATTGTCCCTAGGTTGCCCAGCTACCCAAATATTGGCCCCTCCATAAGAAGCTGTACGTAGCACCTGTTAGATGAAAGATCCAGGATAAAACAAAGGGCCTACTGTGGGCAGCTGCATGGCCTGGGCTGGCCTGCCTCCCCATTGGCCAAGGTCTATAGTCACCATACCCCACAACCCATAAGAAAAGACTTAAGGAAATGCAAACTTTGATATCCTTGTGTGAGATAATGAACATGGTCTTCAATGAAGAGTTTCAATTAAAAAAAACCTTAGAAGATTGTAAATATAATTACATCAAAAAAAAATCATGACACATACTGAATTATTTCTGAGTATAGGAGCCACAGTCTCCCTGAGGTACAAATAAATAGTTTGTACAAATGGGTAAAATCATTTATTAGGAAACTTTAAATCTCTTAAAATAAAGTTACCATTAAATATAAGAATAAGAGGACTATTCTACTTAAAAATAAACAAAAGTCACTTTGAAAGAGAATGGACAGCTTCCCTGTGGACATCCGCTATACATGTTCCAATCAGTACTTACCAAGTACAGGTTTGTAGATGTTTGTTAACTTAGTAAATGATGGAAATAAATGAGGAAGATAATACTTTCGAAACAATGTAAAAAGAAATTTAAAACCAGTATCTTGATTCTCCTTATTCTTCCACTCCAAGCTTGCAGCCTTTGGATAATATGTGGGAAAGAACATATGTACATTTACATTTTAACTTAATGTCTACTAAACTGAAATGCTGTTATCTTATTAAAATTCCTAATCTAAATAAAAAAAAACCTATGTTGACAAATACTGTTGACAATCATGTAATGAAATCGTATCTTATAACTCAAACAATGACAAGAATGAATATTTCAAAAGAAAGTGGTTAATTATGTTAAAGATATTTTTACTGAGTATTAAAAAAAATCAACCAATGATATAATGTGTTTTTAAACTCGTTCTAATCATCACGCCTGTATTTTTTTTCCATCAGTTCTCTATAATGACTTAACATTCTTTCTGTCCTTAAAACATTTAGTCAGATGTAATCTGGTACTTTTTTTTTTTTTTTAACTCGAAAAGGGCCATTTATAATAAACAGGAATTAAGGAAATAATCCCTTGCAAGAATTTCACCCAATATTACCTACATGAAAAATCAGTATCATCAGAAGGCAAAGCTACAGAAACTTGGAAAGTGCACTGTCCTTATTAAAAGTAATCCCCAGACTAAGATAAGCCAGGCTTGCCTGCCAGTCCAGCTACACCTGTCATAGGCTCTTAATACTGGTTAAAACACAGAGCACTCTAAAGCATAGCTTCCCAACCTCCTTCATGTCACAGCCTACTTAGAAAGTGGAAACATCTGTGCAGCAGCAGAGGTCAAGGGATGAGGGGCTTTGGCTGCCCCTGGGGCAGAGGGGCTCCACATCCGTAGCCTGTCAGCAGTTCTCGGGGTGAGCCAAGGGAGAAAGTCCGCTCGAGGACTCAGTAGAGAGATGGGAGGAAAGAAGAGTGGGATGGATGGATACAAACATAAAAGTCTGCACACGATTCAGGGGGTTCACAGTCTGCATAAAAATCCCCACCCTATAACACCAGCATCCTTCCTCCAGTGGGATTCTGGGGATTATGTGATATCTGAGGTTGCACAGCTCTTTAACGACACATCTAGAATGAGACCCAAGTGCCCCAACACATCCAACTTCTCAATACTCCATGCCAACCTCTGGGGACAGATGGAATGCCCTTCCACTTCTGAACAGGTGGAATTTGAAATGGAATTGGAATGGAATTTGAAATGGAAATGGAACTGAAATGGAATTGAACAGGTGGAATGGGCCAGTAGGGCCAAAACGCACAGCTTCTAGAAGACAACGGAATACTCCAGTCTGCTCTCGGGACTTTGAAGTCCTTGTGTTTCTGATGCTGGCCAAAGCAAATGGGAGAGAAGAGCAGAAAAGATTGCCCAATAGGACAGAGTAGTCTGAAAGGGAGGCAAGGACCGAATCTTGAGGGACAGCAGAGAGAAACAATCCCCCTTAAGAAAACTGGCAAGAATTCCTGCCTCACATTTCATCCATTTTGAGTTTATCTTTGTGAATGGTGTAAGAGAATGGTCGAGTTTCATTCTTCTGTATATAGCTTTCTAATTTTCCCAGCACCATTTATTGAAGAGCCAAGAGACCCTTCAACAGACAAATAGATAAAGACGATGTGGTTCATACATACAATGGAATAGTACTTAACCATCAGAAAGGATGAAATACCCACACCTAAATGGTGGCATTTGGGTTAACATGGATGGAACTGAAGGGGATTATGCTAGGTGAAGTAAGTCAAGCAGAGAAAGACAATTTTCATACGGTTTCACTCATATGTGGAACATAAGGAATAGCACAGAGGACATTGGGAGACGGAAGGATAACTGAAGGGGGGAAATCAGAGGTGGGAGACAAACCACGACAGACTATGGACTCTAGCAGTGGGTTTCAGAGGGGAAAGGGGTGGGGACGTGGGGTAGCTGGGTGATGGGTCTTAAGGAGGGCATATACTGTAATGAGCACTGGCTGTTACACGCAAATAATCAATCACTGAACACTACATCAAAAACTAATGATCTATTGTAAGGTGACTAACATAACACAATATAAATAAATAAATAAAAGAAAGTAAAGCAGCAAGAAGAAAGGGAGGAGGAAAGTAGGAAGAAAACATTAGGAGAGGAGAGAATATCATGAAGTAGGGGCAGTCACTGTCAGATCACATGAAAGATTAAGTAAGGCAAACACTAAAGTGTCCTTCCTCTGGACTTGACCCCTAGACCTCCTTCATGGTCTTGGGCCTCTGTCTCAGCAGTGACAGGGCAGAGGCAGGTGGCAGTGAGTGTCAGGAGAGGAGGTGGACTGAGCAGAGATTATAACATCAACAAACTTGGTTGTGGAGAAAACAGAGACTGGACAGAGTTCCCAGGAAGAACTCAGAGACGTGAGAAGTGCTGGCTGAGAGAAAAGAATTCAGTAGCTTCTTTTGGAACCATACCAGAAATGCAGACTAGGGTAAAGAGATCATAATCTGAAATCATGAACTAATGATAGTAACTCTGTATTCAGTTGGTAAACTCAGAGAAAGGAACACATGACATCAAGTAGGTCTATGCTGGTGGCATAGAGAGATACCTCCATATGCTTTTGCCCAAATCTTCCTGCCTGCTCTGCCTGTTCCTGATCTGCCCAGTCAGCCTCTGGGCTTGCCTCCTCCTCCAAGCTGCCTTGGTGGCATACGATCAGGGGCCAGAAAGAAGCGAAGAGGCAAAAATAGACTCATGTACTATGACGTAATAGAAAACACACATGGGCCTCTGTCCCCATTTCCTGGCATACAGCCCCTAAAACCCTTGTAATTTCCTAAGTGATAAGAGCACTGGGAGCTTTTGTTCTAATAACAACTTCTAATCTTTTGTTCTAATTAACAACTCTAGGTGGGCTCCCAGATGGCTCCTGAGTGAGGACTTCACAGCAGGAAGACCACACCATGCCATGATTTGAACTTAGAGTCTTCAGCACCCTCACCCCATCCCCTCCATTCCTCCAGAGAGGGGAGAGGGGCTGGAAGCAGAGCATGTCTATGTGAGGAAGCCTCCATAAAAATCCCAGTAAGCAGGGGTTTCAGGGAACTTCCAGGTGAGTAATCATATCCATGGACCAGGAGGGTGATGAACCCTAACCCCACAGGAACAGACATTCCTGTGCTTGGGACCCTGCCAGACTATGCCCTTTGTGTCTCTGTATCTGACTGTTCATCTGTATCCTTTATCATACCTTTCATAAATTGCTGAATGAAAACAAATGTTTCCCAGAGTTCTGTGAGCCACTCAGTTGAACCTGAGGAGGAGTTGAAGAAACCCCTGATTTGTAGCCAAGTTATAGAGAAGTTGTAGGTAACCTGGGCCCCTCCTACTTGTGACTGGCACCTGAATGTGATGGAACAGTCTCATAGGACTGAGCCCTTAACCCATGGGATCAGATGCCATCTCAAGGCAGACAGTGTCAAAGCTGAGTGAAACTACAAGACACCTAGCTGGTGTTGCAGAGTTGCCTGGTGAGGGGAAAACCCACACACTCAGTAACCACAAGTATTAGAAATGAAGTGTTCTGTGTGAATGTGGTAATAATACGAAAATAGATCAGAGAACTGAACTGTTTCCTTGACATACACATTCACACAAAATATTATGTATGCCAGGTCTTTGCTGATGTTATCTGGCACATATTCTAGTTCTAGTGAAGTACCACAAAGAATAACCTCAAAGAAAAAGCAAAATTAAAAATATGGATGAGCTGGAAGAAAAGATGCAAGGTTTTCTCTTTCCCATAGAGAGGAAGACCATTCCTGAATTATCCATGATTTTGCTCTTACCTGAATAACCATATATTTCAACAGTATTTGAAGAAAAAAGCATGTTTGGTCCTCAGCGATCTTTTCCCCTGATATGGCTGGCAGGAGTGGGGTGATTTCTTCTGGATATATCTTTGCTGCAGAGTGGGAAAAAAAAAAGGAGAATTCTTTCACCAAAGTTCAAAGAGTTTTTTAAAAAATAGCCTCTATTAAAATACATCTGCCCCTCCACTGGAACCTCCTCACACTACACTCCAGGCCAGTGTGCATCAAGGGCTTGGGAATATGTTACAAATGTCCATGAAGCCACCTCTCCCTCTAAACCATTCTTCTCTCTGCCAAATTCTAATTGGTCAGCCTAAGGATCAAGTACCTGTCACTGGGCAATAAAGTGATATGCATTAATCAACCAATGGCCCTAACTGGCAAGTTTCTTAAAAACTCATGGGACACAAATGGCTGCCATGACTACTCCCAGGAGGCAGCTACTGTCCTTCCATGAATGCAGCATGAAAATACACAGCTGGGTGAGCAGATGAATGTCCACTCCTGAAACAATCATGATGAGGACAATAAACAATAGTTTCAGATGTTGAGTTTAAATCTCATTCATAGCCATGAAAACACTCCAGATATATGATATGTCTCTACTTCCTGCTATTCCCAACATTTGATTCCTCCCTTCCATTCCTGTTTCCACCACTTCAGTAAATGTCTCCTGTCCTTATTTCATACAAAATAGGCTCTGTTCTTTCTATTCTAATGTCTGTAAGATGTTACTGTGAATATGGGCAGGGAATAATTCCTCCTCTGAATCAATCTACGAAATAAAGATTTATTTCTATTCAGGATCATGACAAATCGAGGAATCCCTCAATAGAACTTCAGAGTCATTTCAACCTGTAAGGCTGGCTAATGCTTCTCACCATCAGCCACACCAGGGCTAGGATTGATGAGTGTCTCCAGTGTACAGGGCCCTCTGGACGACATGATCGCTGGGAAACCAGGCACGAGGCAAGCAAAAATCAGCACCTGCTCTTCTGTACAGTTTGTCTGAAGTGCTTGAAGCCATAGAAGAAACAGCCTGATTCCTTCACATCTTATCTAAAAACAAAATTAAAGGCGACAAATTTAACACATGTTTATGCAGAGATGCAGTGCAACGCAGATTCAGTTCTGAGAAAGAAAAACTAGAAGTTAAAGGTACTGTTAAATTCCTGCACAAAGTTCTTAGTGACAAGGAAGCAGTTGTGCTGCAAGAAGCACAAGGGTGAGAACTTGGGGTCTGGAGCCACAGTGCCTGGGTTCCAATGCAGGCTCTGCTGCTTGCTGGCTTAGCTGTGGCCAGTGGAGAACCACTGAACTTTTCTCTTTGCATCAGTCTACCTCTCTGAAAAATGGGGATCATAACAGAATTTACCACAAAGCACTGGCACACAGTTAAGTGACTTACAACAGTGCCCATACCATCAACAGTCGGTTAATCACAAAAACAGTGCAAAGATAATCATCTTCCAAATTTACACTGTGCTTTGAATAGGGTTTTTGTATGTCACTACAATATGCACATGTATCATGTAATGTTCTTGAAAAATTTCAGAGCTAAATAAAGACCTTGAAGACCTGGCTCAGTGGGACAGGGCAGTTCTCAGCTTCCCTGCCTCATGTCCCTACTCTGCTCTCTCCAACAGCTTCCCTGTGCTCTGCGCGCCCAGCATGACTTGGTAGAATACATCACTCAAGCAGATGGGCCCTGTGTCCTCCTCTACACTTACTTTCAGCTCTACCCCACTCCTAGAATTCAGGTAAGTACTTCCGTTTCTCTCTTTCTAAATGGCTGAAAGGATAACACCAATATAAGAAATGAAATAAGGAAAAGAGATGAATAACAAGTCAGATGAAGCTGAAAGATGCAGTGATCTCCCAATGCAGGCACCTAAGCTAAGTTGCCTGATCGCCTCTCAACTCCACCAAGGTGGTGCAGATTCCTTAAGAGGAAGTGTTTAAGCCAAATGTGAGGCTCTCCTGGAAAGCTGAAAGAAGAAAGGGGAAGGAAGAGAGAGGGAGAGGTGAAGGGAGAAGGGAGAGGGGAAATTGAGGGAAAGGGAGAAGGGAAGGGAGAAGAAAAGGGAAAGGAGAGGAAGGGAAAGGGAGGGAAGGAGCAAGCTTCACTGACTCCCCATAGAAGTAAAATACACCAAGACAGACCCCGTGTCTGGAGACAGTTCTACCCCATCAACAGTGGATTCCAGGACACACTCTCAGACATGCCTGGAGACACACCATAGCTGAACACAAACCTTCATGACCACTCACACCCATCCTCCTCTCCCCAAGTAGGCAAAATAAGTAGTGACATTGCTGAATATAACAGACAAAAAATGACATGGCTCTATGTTTATCTAACCAAATTAGATTAAATTTAACAGGAGGATAGTTTCTATAAAATTCTACCATATCTCCAACTTTTTTCTTAACTGCATTTAAGTTAACTATAAATAAGGCCAATAATAAACATGAGGTCATAAAATGATAAGTTAGGAGGGATAAAATATTGTGAAGCTAGGAATAGCTCACCTCCCTTTTTCAACATGTAAGAGATCGTTAACATAAAATTTAAGTGGTTATGAGTGTTTAAACTGGTATAAAACAAAAATACATGAACTTATCAAAGGTACACACATAACTTGATTAGCTACAAGGGAATAACTTCCCATAAAATACATATTCCAGGCTGCTTCTTTTGCCATTTATGTCTTAGGGTCATCTTATCTAGTATCAAACAGCATCTATCAGTATAAAAGGTATGTTCATTTTAAAATAAGCTATGGTAACCTAAAATACAAGATCAATCTGCTGCAAACAAATAGGTAAATATTCAAGAGGAGTAAGGCTCTGCTGCTCTTTTCTCCTATAGTAGTTCTCAAAACCAGCAAAAACAACTCAGAGACAACTACAATTTTAACAAGACTACTGGAGTGAACTGAATCCAGCACACTTACTCTGAAGCTTGGAGAGGAACTGGCTTCCTCCCTTTCCTGATGATAAATGTGGAACAGTTAGCATCTTGCCAATGGTTCCCTGACTATACACAGCAGAGTCAAAATTAGAACTCCAAATTCCAAACTCTGAATCCCAAGCACTGTTCTCTGAATAATATTTAAAGTGGGTATCACAGTAAGTTATGAAATAAAAACAAAACCCTAACAATATTTGCCAAAAATTTTCAATTGAAAATAAAAAGTCAGGTGGTGTTTAAAGGCCCCCCCCCATGGCCTAATTTTGTCACTTTGAGGCACGAATAAATTTTTTTTTTTATTTATTTGACACAGAGAGATCACAAGTAGGCCGAGAGGCAGGCAGAGAGAGAGAGGGAGAAGCAGGCTCCCTGCTGAGCAGAGAGCCTGATGTGGGGCTCGATGCCAGGATCCTGAGATCATGACCTGAGCTGAAGGCAGAGGCTTAATCCACTGAGCCACTCAGGTGCCCCGCGGCACGAATAAATTTAAGAATGATGCAAAATGCCATTGCACATTCAGCTAAAATAAATACCTTAACAGAATTTCCAGTGTGTAGAAGCTTCTTTAAAGTTGAGCCTGAAAGTTTAAAACACTGAGTTAGAAACAGAGTATGTAAATTTATACCATACACACAAAAAAACTCAAAATGGATTAAGATATATTTTCTTTCTTTCTTTATTTTTTAAAGATTTTATTTATTCATTTGACAGACAGAGATCACAAGTAGGCAGAGAGAGAGGAAGGGAAGCAGGCTCCCTGCAGAGGCCTTAACCCACTGAGCCACCCAGGCGCCCCTAAGATATATTTTCAAAGGTAAGTATGGAAAGAAAATGTGTGCTTATGACAAAAGATACATTTTTTTTTAAGAAATAGAAAACTGACCTTCAGAAACAAAGCAATGTCATAGGAGAGAGAGATATCTTTAAGATGAAACTACTTTAAATATGAACCTCTTTAAAACTCTTAAAAAAGAGTCAAAATGATTGCTATTAAAGTAACATATATGCCCACAACAGTTTAGATGTAAGTATCTCATCAGGCATAAAATGAATGATTTTTTCTAATCTCTAAAGTTAAAAATAAAACTTCTGCTCACAAAACATTCTGACGAGAAAATTCTGCAAATACTCAAAACAGCATGTTTCTTTCCTGGTGGTGACAATCACATTTACGGGTTTAGTCCTCTAGTGGAATCTCTGGTCGCCGCCAAGGAGAAGGAATCCAAGGTTACTCAGAACTACACCAGTCAACTGCAAAAACTCTGGTGCTGCAGCCCACTTCAGTGAGAAGTCTGTCTCATGAGGATGGAAACGTATTACCTATTGTTCTGTAAATGTGTTCAGATCTTAGTATGGAGATGGCTTGGCAAAGCCCACCTAAATATCAGGTGTAGGCTCTCAATGGGATCTTAACCTGAAAGAAGGAAGCAATCTTTAAAAAGAAAAATGTATTGGAAGTTAGGCAAGAAGACCTTCCCTTCCAAATTTTTCTGGGGAAAAAACTACTTAGACCTCCTGATGAGAAGTTTTAGGCAATAATTAAAACTTGGACGTCAAGTCATATTTTCCCCACGACCTTATTTCAAAGAGATGTTCCACCAAGAAATAGAGCCAGTCTCAGCAAATTCCAACAGGGCATCCTGATGTGGATACATATATGCATGTTAGTCAAATGCATACAATTTTGTAACTGCTCTGCCATTTAGAATACTGGGGCTTAGTGGAAACTCACCATTGTTAAGACTACATGACAGCACTAAGTCACCAGTGGTTTGTGAATGAGTAAGGGAAGTTAAGGTACCCTCCTCCCTCTTCTTCTCCTGTCACCAAACCCTCTCTAATAATTTTTGGTCTAGAGCCAGCAGCTACTGGGCTAAAGCTCTCTCACAGCTATGGTTAAAGTGCCTGTGCTCATGGGACTGTTTTATCCCATACTTCTCCTTAACCTGGGGCCTTGTCCCTTGCCTCCATGTTCATCCATTCTTGAACAAAGTTTGGTATGCCTCAGTTTAATATTGGCTCCAGTGTGCCCATAAGGACCTCAAGTGTCAACAGACACTCCACTCCTCGAGAGATTTGAGATCAACTCTGCACACAGTGCTCTCTTCCCAGACATCTGGCAATTCCATCATCTTGCAACACATTCTTGGAAACACTTTTTCCCGGTCATAGTGCATGACCACTGTTGTCAGCCCTTTTTCTTCTTAGAATAGGCCTACAGTTTTACTTTTAACATTTGGCTTACCCACAGTTGTCTATATCCAATCATTTCTACATGGAGAGAAGAAAAATACTCCTATAAAGGACAGACTTTATAAAGAGGCAGAATGTCTGATCCATATCTGCCCATAGTCCATGACTTTCTTTTTTAATTAACCTGATAATTTGTTAGAGCAGCAATGGAAAATGAATACATACATATTTGATCTATCCCATCTTGTTGTATTCTGAAACTCCTATAGGTGTGAAGTAGTACAGCTTACTAGTTACAAACCAGAGTCAGAAGTCAGACTGCTAAGGTTCAAATCTAGGTTCTGCACTTACTGTATAACCCAAGTCAGTTCCTTAACTCATTCCTGAGTCTTCTCATCTGTAAAATGGGATACTAACAGTGCCTACTACAGCAGATTGTTAATGAAGTTTTAAGTGAGTTCATATATGCAAATGGTTAGGAGTGTCTACTATTTGAAAAGTACATTTTACCCACAAGATAAGGCATCAGCTATTCTCTAAGGCACTCTTTTATTTTTTATTCTTTCTTGCTTTCTCTTTGTTTTTGAAGGAAGCTCTATGCCCAGCATGGAGCCCAACTCAGGGCCTGAACTCACAACCCTGAGATCAAGACCTGAGCTGAGATCAAGAGTTGGACGCTTAACTGACTGAGCCACCCAGATGCCCACTGAGGCACTCTTTAAATAAGAACAACAGGGGGAGACAAGATGGCTGGGAACTAGGAGGATGCTCTGGTTCAACCTGTCCCCTAAAGTGAGCTGATTACCTACCAAGGAACTCCGATCACTCATGAAATCAGCCTGAGATCAAAATTCTACTCGTCAGGATCTCTACGGGGGCAGAAGACGCCAGTGGGCAGGTAAAGCCAAGCGGGAACACTGGACTGGTATCAGAAGATAAACAAAAGGGGGAGGGAGCCACCAGAGGAGACGCATTGGGAAGAGTCCCCTAAGACTGGGGACCAGCATTAACTTGAAGTCCGATAAAAAGCACCCAAAACGAGAAAAGATCATAGGGTGAAATTGTGGGAATTGGAACTGTTAGGGACAGGGGATTAAGTCCCCCACGGAGGCCAGACGCGGCTGGAGCTGAGCCAGAAAGAGTACAGCAGAGAAACCAGGTCCTGGTCGCTGAGCTGCGAGAAGACCTCCTAGGGGCGTTTGGCGTGTGGCAGGGGCTGGGACCCTCCGGGAGCAGAAACAGACTTTTGCAGTCCCCACGAGTGTGCCGCGCCACGCTAGCGGAGCCTGAGACGCGCTCCACCCCCTCCCCTGAGAGAGGCGCGCGGGCAAAAGCGGCGGCTCTAGGACCCAGAAAGCCTGATTGCTCCCAGCTCAGAACAGCTGGAAAATCTCTGTGTGCCTTCCCTGCTTGGAACCTCTCTGGGGGTCTGGAGCTGCCCAGACAGCTGCCGCTTGTGGTTTTGAATACAAGCAGGACACACAGGTGTCCCCAGAGATCGCGGCTGGGAACCTGCTCTGCAGCACCCAGAGGGGAACGGACTGGGGCTTCTCTCTGGGAGGGAGGTCTGGGTGCAGTTTGCTTTCCTCTAAACCTCCAAGAACCAT